>CM034154.1:696165309-696337809 GCA_019776745.2 Taxus chinensis | reverse complement strand
ATTCATACTTGCATCAATTTTGCACCACTCTCCCGGCCTGGCTTTGGGCTCTATTGCTGCCAGTCCTGTCTCCCCTGCTGTCCCTGCTGCTGCCCCCGCCTCCGGTGCTGATGCCCCCATGCAGGCTGCTCATGCTTCTCCTTCTTTTCCTCCTGCTGCTGCCCCTGCCACCCACACTGTATCTACTTCTAAACGTGTCACCAGGGCTTCTAGGAGACTCAACCTTGAGTCTACTGCTGAGGGGGATGAACCTTTGGATGACATTGCTCGTGATCTGCTGAACATTAGTAGTGCCAGTCCCCAGGCGGCACCAACGGATAACCCTTCTAGAAGATTGGAGGCCTTAGAGGCTGAGCTTAAATTGCTGAAGGATGAGGTAAAAAATCTTGCTAAGCAAAAAGGCAAAAAAAGCATTGAGGGAGAAGGGAGCATTGGCAATAGCCAGCTTGATGAAATATACAAAAAACTGACCTCCCTTGACTCCCGCCTTGGGAAAACGAAGACTAGGCATGAGTATAATATTGCAGCATTCAGGGCCATAGAGGAATTCATCGAAGGTCATGCAAGAAGTGTTTCGCATCTCAGCGGTGTCCCGATGACTCTTTGGGGCAATGAGAAAGAGAGTAAAAGAACCAGAGAGGAGCTCGATAAGACGGATGCTGCTCATATGACCACGCTGGGTATGTACCATGCTTGGAAAAAAGTAAAGATGAGTATTGATCAAGCGGCCAAGAAGTAGTCCAGTTTTACTACTGCTTCTTGGCTGTAGGCTTGCTGTTTTGTTGCCGTTGTTTTGCTGTTAAGTCTCGTTTGTGTTGCTGTTTCTAGGCTTCGGTGTTCTTTGCTGTAACTTTTGTGTTTTGATACAGCTTCTCTGCTCCTCTCTCTTATTCAGGCTTTTAGGCCTCCTTTTGTTCACAAGGGTATAGTCCCTTTCAAAAAACTATTTACCAATATTAAAAAAAAATTTGCACCACTCAAAAAGACATGAGCTCATCAAATAAACAAGATGAAAAAAAAAGATGATTTTATAATGTAAATTTGACCCCAAAATTGGCACTAATTGCATGTAAGTAAAGAATGGACATCATTTGACCAAATCTATTTCATAGACTTCCTTATAGGCGAAAAATAGTAGAATTTAATACATATTTTGGATTAAATATGTGATCATTAAACTATATGTTATATTTGATCCCACCCACTAAAGAGTCATTTAGGTTATCCTTTGTGATGTTCTCTGTGTACAAGGATAGGTTCTAGAATTGCTGAATATGATCTTTGATAGGGCATGTTTGTCATTTTTTTCTAAATGTTTTAAGTCTATCACTTGGCTTTGATATTTTATATATAAACACGGACCAAGCGATTCTAATATATTCTTCTTCTTTTGATAAGAAAACACCTATGCCAAATGAATTGTTATGATTCCACATACAAAGATTCCACTACCAATTTCTATGTATAAGGGGTCTAATGTAAATGAAATTAATTATCCATGATTTATCCATGTGACTAGATCCATCCCATTGATCTTGTGAATATTCAATTTTGGCATAATGTTATAATAACCTAAATTTGAGTAAGGTATGGTTTGAGGCTACACTGTATTTACATGTTTAGGATGCTCTATCTTGGAGACCATGTGTGATGAGATAGGAAATTGTTGAATGTTGGTTGTGTTTACATATTACCCAAGGCTTCCTTGATAGTTGTAATTTTTGTTAAAAATTTCTCAATTATTTATCATTTCATTGTGTTTAAACTATCATTGACTCCATCCAGATCTTCAGTTCTCTTTCTAGAGTTAGTTTTGAAACCCCATATTAGAAGTTTACAACTCTGTAATTTTCTTATTTTCCTTTCATTCTGGAGTGATTGAACCTTTTTAAAAACCTCTAGTTTGTGGTCCTCACATGTAACAATGTTGGTATTTATGGTTTATGGTCAAGGAATGTATAAGGATTAATGTTTATGGTTAAGGGTATATAATTTAGGGTTTGGAATTCAAGGGTTAGGCATCCTAGTTTTAGGTTTAGGGACTTAGATATTAGTGATCAAAATAGGTTTATGAGTGGTCTATATTGTTGTGGTTCTCTCTTTTATGTGAATTGAATGATTGATATTGTAAAAGGGTGAAAATTATTTTAAAATATAGTTATTGATAGTTTATTGTGTAAGTTTGTGATTATATTGCAATTTGATATGTATCCAATGAGTGTTTTCATTTAACTCTAGGAAAAAATAAATGCTCTCTTTTTTCTCTAAAAAAATCCAAACAATACTACATTCAAGGAAGAAAATGATTTCTTCTAGATCACAAGTTACATTCTTTCAATCTTACAACTCTCAGAATAAAATCTAGGTTGGAAATGATAAAAAATGTGGTGAATACTTGAAATTTTTCCCAAATCAATGTTCTAATACCAATTGTAATGAAATTATTTAAAGGGGTTTAAAAATAAATATAATAGTAGTACATTGAAATTTTACAATTCTAGTAGTTCATAACAAAAGAATAGAAAAAATTCACACAATATGATTGAGAACATAGCATGATACTATATATATGACTACATTACCTAGATAGGTAAACCTCCACATCCTTATAATAATATAATAGTCAATATGATGTTCAAGTACTAACCACTACCTCCTATATATAACTTATTAAGGATATGGTTACTCTATAGACCAACATTACTAATAATATGAAAAAATAGAGAAATGTGATATGATAAGGCTAGAGATTTTGTTAGCCCACACATATCCCAAGACATGTTATAGGTTTACGACATAGTAAAAATGAGGGTATTAGAAGCTCCAAAATCCACTAAAATTGAGTCTAGCTGACTAGAAATCATATGTCTAGTCTCAATGGGGACATATTTATTATCATCTTTCCTATAATCTACTACAAAAAATGGTCATTAGAGTTTAGGATTAAAATGTACTTCATGTATTCCCTTTTTTAGTGATCACCTCCGTATATCTAAAAACCAAAATGAGAAAGCGATACACTATTGTAACATAAAGATGGTTTAGTTTAAGTAGGAGGATGATTTTTATTCTAGATATCTCTCTAAAAATATATATGAGAGTGATGAAGATGTGGTTAGGGTTCCTAATTAAGATCTACCATAGACCACACAATCCTCGAAGTTACTTTATAAAATATACAAAATCTATATGTACATGAATACATATTCAAAATCAACTACAAAAACACAAAAAAAAAAACTTTATTTGATTAATTAGAGAAATACCACACACACATATTAATTACCAATGATGGATTCATGTCATTTCAAATCATTACAATCATACTCTACTATGATCCATAAGCTTGCATCATACACTCATCTATGCTTTTTTCCTTGTTTTATTCAAAAGGATACCCTACTAAGGAAATCGAGATTCTTTACATAAGCCTGTAATCCACCTAAGACAACATTAGTAAACTCCTAGAATGATGGAACATTACAAAGATAAAGGACCAATCAACCCATTACAATAATCAAATCATAACCATTTGTATTCTTTATAATCATTGTGGCATTGGCTCAACTTTGTAGTAACTCAAAAAATTTCTAGTATCCCACAAATAAATCTCCCAAGCATGCATAACTATAGACATTCCCCCTCTCTCTCTATATGATTGAGTCATATATAAATAGGGGGAGGAGATCCAGAGTGAATATTGGGCACTCGATGTTTCTATATAGATAGGGTAGGAGGGGGAGAGGGAGAGTCCCTATCAATATACAACCCCTTCCAGCCTGGTAGGGTGGCCCTATCTACATATCTGATCATCCATCATCTATATGCATCTATTCTCTACATGATACGACTGAGTTGGTCCCCCTCCATATAGATAATTATCTATGGATCCTCTCTCGCCCCTATATAGTTTAGGGGAGGCATTGGGATCAAAGCAAGAATCCCCCTCTATTTATCCTATCTATATAGAAGATATGGGGTTGGTGACGACCATACCATATATGAGTTTTCCCCACCCCGAATAGGGACAAGATAGGATATACGCTCTAGAGAGTGACTACCTAGATAATCTAGATAGTGTTTCTCATCCCATATATATCTTCACTATATTCCCCTTAGGTAATGAGTAAATATATCTAGATAGGAATCTAGAGAATACTATAGGGATTTATTTCTTTATGGATAAGACACTCAAGAAAGGCCATATAGTTAGAAGAGGGAGCCAGAGATAAGATATAGTTGGGTCTTCAGATATATATATATATATATATATATAAGGGGCTTTCCTGAGGAACATACATATGAAATTTATTTGGGCCATATAAATAGAAGAGACTTTCCATACATATAAGAGACTAGACCACCTTCATATATCTATATAGGGCCCTCACCTACACTACTAATTGATTTGGGTTGGGGGCTAGATTGGTTTATGTCATATCTGCATATATTCCAATCATGCCATATCTATATGTATATAATCCAATCATGATGTGTCAAGATGAGATGGGGGAGTCGAGAGATGATATGGGGGGATTCGAGATATGGGATGAGGGGATCAAATTACGTATGTAATGTCTAAATAGGGCCCTATAATTCAGATCTGGTGGCTCAGATGCCATAGAAAGATCAAGGTTATATATGGTGGGTGCTCTCCTATATCTATATAGAGTTCCAAGAATATATTTTCCCCGAGATCCAGATAATAGTATTGGATGGCTAGGGTAGGTTAGGCTACATAGACTCAAGACACCCCTTCTCTATATATATCATCTACCACCTTTTTATGACTTCAAAAATCACTCATAGATTATTACTAGTCTCATTGTGTTCCATATATTTTCGTATTACTTAATGATTTTTGTAGACTTGCAAGGCTTTATTAGTGTTCCAAAACTGTAACACCCTGAACTGTTGTTACTTTCTCCTGAGCATACAAGTGTTGATATGTGATTTCTTGTAAAAGGATATGTTCCTCGATTTAGAAATCATGCTTGATATGTACTGTAATTTCTTTGCAGATTGCAGATCTTGACTGAGTCAGAATATGATTAGACTCTTTTATTTATTTCATTTTGTATCTGAGTTTAATCTGATCTCGGAATGAATTATAGAGTTATCCATCTATAAGATCTAGTCTTGGATCAGTGGAATTGATCCAAGTAATGCTTTAAGTTTGTTCATGATGAATTAAAATCACAGACCTTGAACAGGTTGCAAGGTCTAGAAGCATTTAATAAGCTAGTCAGGAGTATGACTCAGGCTGATCAAGTGAAATGAATTGGTTCCCGATATGGAAGTATATCTGGAAGGTCTCGATCGTGGACCAGGTAATAATTCGGTTACATACGATTCTGCAGCCTAAGGCAGAACAGGAGCTAACCCTGTTCAAGAAGGTATGATGTAGGTCTTTTTCTGAGTGTACAGAATGCAGACCTAACTGGAATTATTAAATGATTAGTAACCTAAGACTAAACCTAACCTAGGGGTTAGATTAGTGTTAATCTAACCTAGACCTAGGCTATGTGTTAATGTCCTAAGTTAGTATCTATGTGTAATATGGTTAGAATGAGTATTATCCTAAATTCTAACCTAAGATACTAACCTAACTATGAGCAAGAATGTAAAGGGGCCTATTGAGGGGTGCGAACCATGGGCGGCGTTTTCTATGTTATTAAATGCATGGGATAAGGATGAAGGACAGGTCTTGGTGGAGGTTTTGGGAACGGCTAACTTGTGCCGACGTGGCAGGTCGCCAAAACTAAAAATGAACTTGAGATTTCATTTGACTGTCGCCAATTTTGGCGGTCGGTGGAAGTGGAGTTTGAGCGGGAAAGTTGGTGTAATTGCATTCAATGTGCTCGGTAGTCGAGCTCGGAACTCGCGAGAAGGCATGCAAACAGGAAGTTTGTTGGTTTGTTTGGCTTGTCGCGAATTTCGGTTTTCCTTCTGCCTGTTCACTGGTTCTTCGCACCAGTCTTCTTGGAGTTGCATGGCGAGTATGAGGGTATCTAGCTCTTTTCTCTGGCAAGGAGAATATATATGCCATGGAGAAAGCAAAATTTTGTTGGTCACTCTAACTTGGAAAAGGAAAAGGAAGTCTGAGCTCTTCCAGTGGTCTGCTTCGGAAATTTGAGCAAAAATCCAGGCATGTTAGGCCCTAACCTTTAAAAATCTTGCTGTCTTTCAAGTGATTTCATTAGAACAACTCTGTTCAAATGATTTATGGAATTTGATGATTTTTCTTTGGATGTCATTGTGTGTTTTTGGCACTGTATCTCTTCTGGTTCGAATTTTCTTTTATCCTTTGATGGGTGTTTATTAAATTCGAACTGTGGCATTATTTCCTTGTGTTTGCATTCTGGCTTAATTATGCGAAACATGTGAAATGTATGAATGCTCGGCCTGTTCGGCGTGAGCCCATGAATCGTTCCTGTGATGGGTATAGGCCATTGTTATGTCTGTCGATTTTTGGTCGTCGATTCTTGTTTTGGAAACAGTCGGAAGAAATATTGATGGAACTGTTTGATTGTTCAGTGTTATGAAATCTTTGTAAGCTCTGTCGTGGGTTTTGATGATGGTAGTTATTGATACTGTTGGGTTTCGTTTTGTCTTGAAGGTTGTTTGAGTATAAACATCTTTCGGTGTGACAGTATCTTATTGCAACTCTTTGGAATTGTTTTCCTTTTTCATTGGGGTAACGAGATTTAACCGTTACAGTATGCATTATGGATGTATGTATATTATGTATTGGAACGACTCTGAAGAGTTTAGTGAATGATTTGTATAAATGGATCACTGAGGAAGCTATACATATTTATATTTGCATGTTGGATATGTGTATTATATTAGAACGACTCTGTGGAGTCCTCTGAACAAATCGTATACTATGATCCACTGTTGAGGATATAGATACCTCCTTGAGTTTTGTTAACTTGAATTCCGTTGGAATCTTGTAGAAGTAGCAGGTCATACGACCTCTGTTATTTGTAATGGAATTTAGTACTGACTTCCTGGGTATGCATTTACGTTCCTTGTGTGTAAGCTTGTTCGGGAATTTGGACGAGGCTCAGTTGAATCCCTTGTTATGAAAATTCGGTATTTGATTTGCTTACACTTGATTTTTGTTGAATGCTTACCTTAAATGGCTTAGATTGATTCTTTAACTATTTTTATCTTATACTGTTGTTGGGTTCCGTGGTTATGGATAATAACCCGTTAACAGTATGCAATGTAAAATATAGATTCATATTCGTTTTAATCTGAATGACTCTGTAGAGTCGATTGAATGATTTATGTGTTTGAATCACTGTTCATGGCTGAATATAGATGAATATTGGAAATTGTTGTTCCAGCGACTTAAGGGAATAATATGTATTTTGATCTCTGTTATTCGTAAGAATACCATCGTGTCGCAAAGATTTTGTGGTACAGATTCTTTTGGTATATTTTTACGTCTTCAGTCTGTGCAAATTTGTGTAAAAGATTGGCAAGGGTTCAGTCGGATTCCTTGTTTTGAAATCAGTAATTAAATTTGCTTGCCTGATTTTTATTATGCTCCGATTGATGAGCTCAGATGGAATCGTATGCAATTATTTGTCTTGTTACTACTGTTTGGAATCATTTGAATTCTTATAAGGTAACCTGTATTTCTGTCTCTTATTGAACCCGATATTTGGACACTGTCGTTTGTCACTGTTTGAGTTCCTTGAGTATGGATAATTATCTCGTGTTCTGGCTCTGTTGAAATGAGTCGCGAATACCATACTTTAGACTTGAATGCGCCAAGGTGAGAATAGATTGGTTATATTCTTTTCCGTTTACTCCTGTCTGATTGAGACTGAGCATGTTCGGAAATTTTGTGTGATTGACTTGGCTTAGTCTTAGGGAAACATCCAATAGCCTAATGCAATGTAGTCTATTGTTGACCGCAATACTAGAGGTTCTTTGATTTCGAACTTGGGTCGAAAAGCCTTGTTGTGTTCGATTTTTATTATGACAGTGATTCTTCATGTGGTTTGACGGACTTGTTCGTATACATACTGGATGAATGTATTTCATATGTGTAGACGGTACAGTAGTGAACTTGTGTGGAGGGAAGTATGAATGATTTGGTTCTTTCTCTTCTATTATTGTAATACTTGTTGGTATCTGTCTAACAGTTGGAATTGTTCTTGTATCTTGTTGGAGGAAATCATGATTTGCTATGATATTTCCTTTTCTGATGAAAGTAACGATCTGTCCAATGTTGCTGATCTTGGATTCAAGATAATTGTTTGGATACTTTCGTTCTTGATTCTTAATATTTGATGAAATATTTGAGAAGTGTTTAGGACTATTCTGTAACGTTGATAGAGTTACACGTTTGTAGTCAATTTTGTATTATAAAGGCATATTTTGAATATGTTTACTTGTTTGGATAATTGATCTCATTTAAACAGGGTGTTTAATGAAAACAATTGACGGATTGCAATTGTTTTAACAGTTAGTGCTTATCATGCTCAGTTCATCGAACTGACTCATGTTGACTATTTTTGCAGATGGTTGCCGTAAGTGGTAAAAGCAATGCGGATCTGACAGGATGATCAGATTATTTAATTGTTTTATATTGAATTACAGCTTGATTTTATAAATGTACTATATGTGGAAAGATGTTTCTTTTCCGTTAAGCATTGTATCAAGTATGCTGTTTGCATAAAATGTAATTGTATAGTTCTGAAAGGAATGGAAATAAGTATTTGATACTTGTGTTGTATTCTTATTTTGATAGTTGACCTTCTTCGGTTTATATACCAGAGTGGCAATGTTATCTTTGTGTAATTTGGATGCTTTTGTGATTGACAATGAAAGCTTACAAGAAAATGTGATTGAATTCATATGAGTGTTTAGCAGATCTAATTGTTCTAGTGAAAGCAATATTGAATTTAAACAATTGTCTTTCTAAAAGATAGGTTAAAAATGAACCTAAGCAGAACGCTAAACAAGCCGAATTAAATTACTAATCCCTAGTCCTGAGTATGACAGGACAATATTAATTTGGATTCTTAATCATTTATATCTTTATACTAATAAGTATGATATAAATTCAGTTAGGAGAACTGATGTAAATCTAATGGGGTTCAGATGGCAATCTCAAGTAAAGGCTATGAGATATTGTCCAATTCTGTTGTTTTAGAATCATGTATATTCTAATGACTCCTTGATGAGATCTTGACCTTAATAACTCCACCATGTAATGGGTTTTATAGAGGAAGGTCGTCTTAAGACGAAGAATCCAGGGATCGGGGAAAGGCTAACCTTAGGGAAAAGTCTTTAAAGTAATTTAAACTCAAGTGCGTAACGCATGTGATTAAGTAGATCTTTTCGAGGTGGATTTAAAGGTTGACGACACAAGTCAACTGCAGGGTTGTACCTCCGAGAAGATTAGGATCTTCTCGAAGTTACAACAATGCAGGTGACTTATGGCGACACCCTTTGCATTGATCGCTAAGATTTACACTTTGATCTCGCACGAGTTACTCAGGGTCCGATTAAGAACGTGGTCATGTTATAAGGCTGCCTAGGAGATTCGGGGTATCATGACACACTGGTTGAACTGCAAGGTTGAACCAGTATGTCACCATATCCCTAATCCTCGTGGGCATCCATATAACATTATCACCTTGTTAATCTGCCTCCGAGTGATTCAGTTGTGAAAGGAAGGACTGACAGTAGTCAGTGTAGGACATTCTATATAACATAAGAATGGGGTGAAGGGCGTATTCCAGATTGACGAGTATGCCGTTAAGGAATACGAGACATAAACAGTATGTTTCAAATCTTTGGCCAAAGTATCGCAAGCTGCTGATTGCGTTGTCCTAATTCACCTAGTCTAAGGGATGAGATGCCGATGAATAATGGTAACATTTATTCAGTTAGGTTCCTTGGACAGAGCATTCTGAATCCCAGAGTAGGGAAGAGAACCGCAAGAGTAAAGTGTTAAATAAAAACACCAACTCTTATTACTCATGAATAGATCGGTAGATTACCGAGTCATGGAATGAATAGATCGGTAGATTACCGAGTCATGGAATGAATAGATCGGAAGTACTCCGAGTCATTACAGCTGCATATGGTTGTCTGTTATATGAATGGTTATTTGATTTGTGAGTTCTAAATTATGTATTTAGAACCAGGATGCAATTATCAAAAAAAAAAAAAAATTCACTTGTTCTAAGGTATAAAATGAGGATGTTACATCTTGGTATCAGAGCTGAAGGTTGCAGCTCTTGGACCTATTGTGTCCATAATCTGATAAAAACCTGAATTTTCTTGTAACAGAAAATGGTTAGAACAAGGGGGAACGTTGCGAATAATGCTCCACCTGAAGGAGGAGCGGCAACAACCCAGAAACTTGATGAGATCCTTGCTGCCCTGTTGGACACAAGAGATCGCTTGGCTGTACTTGAACAGCAGGTGATGGGGAATGAGGAGGATGAAGAAGCTGATAATAATAATCAGCAACCTCCTGAGGACAACCCCGACATGGGTGTTGATGTTAATGCCGGGAATGCACCTGTCCAACCAGAAAACAAAAAGGCCAGATTGGCAGCAGAACTCACTAATGATATAAAAAGGATAAGTCCACCTAAGTATGATGGCACCACATTAGGAGATGGAGCTGAGAACTGGCTCAGTGAAATGGAGAAGTACTTTGCAATAAGGAACTTCTCAGAGGAAACCAAAGCTATTTGGGGAGCCTATCAGCTTTCTCACGAAGCATCTTCGTGGTGGGATAGCCGAAAAGCTGAACTAAACATTGATGAGACCAATATTACTTGGGATCAATTTAAAGGCTATTTTAGGCAACGTTGGCTGCCACAACTTTTCTATGATCAGAAAATGACAGAATTTCAGAACTTAGCTCAAGGGAAGCTAACGGTAACTGAATACTGGGAGCGGTTTACAAAACTCCTCAAGTATGTACCGCAGTATCAAACTGACGAAAAGTTCAGGATACGGAAATTCATCATGGGATTGAATCCTGTGATAGGGGGAGAGGTCGATGTTCACAGTCCAACCACTATGGAAGGAGTTGTTGAAAAGGCCATAAGGCAAGAACAGAAATTAAAGGCTATTTCTGCCCATAAGGAGGAAGTGCGGAAGAAGACTGCAAACCCTTCTTCAACCTCTCTTGCACCCAGAAAAGGACCATGGAAAAAGTTTGGAAACAAGAGTAAGTTTCCAGGAGATAACAATAAGAAAGCAGCAGTAAATAAGCCTGCTGGAAATGCAAGGGAAAATTTTGTTAAAAATAATGGGCAGAAGCCCTATGGAGGACAACGTGACAATTACAAAACTGGAGGCAACTTTGAGCCTAAAAAGGGACCTGTAGGAGGCTGCTACAATTGTGGTAAAGATCACTACGCAAATCAGTGCCCTTTGAAGAAGGATGATCGTAATCAGCAGCATAAGATACATGCTGCAGTAGCGGACAAACAAGCTGAAAAGCAAGTGACACCTATAGAAGTTCCGGGTAAGTTATTCGGCATACCTGTCACTATTCTTTTTGATACAGGGGCTACTGAATGTTTTATATCTAATAAACTTGCTTCTAAACTTAAAAGAAAAGCTGGAAAAATGGATAAATCTTGGACTGTACAGTATGGTAATAATTCTGTTCATACAGTGAGTATGTGTCTTTTTGGGGCAGTCCTTGACTTACCTAACTTTTCCACGGAAGTTGATCTCTATGTCGCACCTTTAGGATCGTATGACATTGTCATCGGTGTCAATTGGTTAGCAGACCATAAAGCAAAGGTAGACTGTTATGAAAAGAACATAAAATGTTTAGATGATCAGCTGGAATCAGCAGAGATTCAAGGTGTGAAACGAGAAATTTCAGTTAGAAAACTGTCAGCTATGCAGCTTAAAAAGGCTAAAAATAAAGGATGTACCCTTTATGCGGTAAAGATATCTGAATCTTCAGAAGAAGATGATGATTTCATGGAACGATTCCCTCTTTTACAAGGTTTCAGGGATGTTTTTCCTGAGGAATTACCAGGGTTACCACCCAAGAGAGAATTTGACTTCACCATTGAAATCAAGCCAGGAACAGAACCTATATCCAAAGCGCCTTATCGGATGACTACTACTGAGTTAGTCGAGCTTAAGGCACAGTTGCAAGAGCTTTTGTCTAAAGGTTTGATCAGACCAAGTGTTTCACCTTGGGGAGCACCTGTAATATTTGTGAAAAAGAAGGATGGAACACTAAGGCTGTGTATTGATTATCGGATGTTGAACAAAGCAACAGTCAAGAACCGATATCCACTTCCTAGGATCGATGATCTGTTTGATCAGATGCGTGGAGCAGCGGTTTATTCTAAGATAGACCTTCGATCTGGTTATCATCAGTTAAGGATTAGAGAGGAAGATATTCATAAAACAGCTTTCCGAACAAGGTACGGACATTATGAATTCACAGTTCTACCCTTTGGGTTAACTAATGCACCCGCAGCCTTTATGAATTTAATGAACAATATCTTTCAAGAATACCTGGACAAGTTTGTACTTGTATTCTTGGACGATATTCTCATTTATTCTAAAAGCGTTGAGGAGCACAATGAGCATTTGAAGATAGTTTTGGGAATATTGAGAAAGAGAAAGTTGTATGGTAAGTTATCCAAATGTTCTTTCTTTGATTCAGAAGTTCACTATTTGGGTCATGTTATAAGTAAAGAAGGAATTGCTGTAGATCCTTCAAAAATAGTGGCAATAACTGAGTGGCCTGCACCAAAGAATGTGCATGAAGTAAGAAGCTTCATGGGTCTTGCTGGTTATTATAGAAAATTTGTAAAGGATTTTTCTAAAGTAGCTGCACCAATAACTTCATTGCAGAAGAAGGATAAGAAATTCATGTGGAATGATAAGTGCGAAGCGGCTTTCAAAAGTTTGAAAGACCAGTTGACTTCTGCACCTATACTAGCTGTACCAGACCCTAATGGGAGTTTTACTGTTGTAACAGATGCTTCTGGGGAAGGCCTTGGAGGTGTTTTGTTACAAAATGATCAGGTCATAGCATATGAAAGTAGAAAACTTAAGTTACATGAGCTGAATTATGCCCCTCATGATTTGGAACTTGCTGCCATTGTTCATGCACTTCAAGTCTGGAGACACTATTTACTTGGGAAACCTTTTGAGTTGAAAACTGATCACTTAGGACTGAAATATATTTTTACTCAGCCCAATCTGAACGCCAGACAGAGAAGGTGGTTAGAGTTTTTATCACAATATGACTTTGATATTAGCTATATCAAAGGGAAGGAGAATAGAGTAGCTGATGCTCTAAGTCGTAGGAGGCACATTTCTGCTCTTATAACATTAAGAACTCAGTTTAAAGACGAGGTAAAAAGTGCCTCAGAATCAGATGCATACTTTCAGCAAGTAAAAGCAGCGCTTGCTGCAGAACCTAAGGATATGAGGTATAAAGGTTTTCATTTTGATAATGAAGGAATCTTGCGTTATGAAAACAGGGTATATGTACCTATGCTTAACGATTTGAGAAAGAAGTTGTTAGTTGAATTTCATAATTCACCTTTCTCTGGACACCCAGGTATCACAAAAATGCTTGCTGATTTAAAACAGCAATACTTCTGGAAAGGTATGAAAAAGGATGTGATTAATTTTGTGACTCATTGTCTGGAATGTCAGCGGGTGAAGGCAGAACATATGCACCCTGCTGGACTGTTATATCCTCATAGCATACCGCAGTACAAATGGCAAGTAATAACCATGGATTTTGTACAAGGACTACCTATGTCCAGGAATAAACATGATGTTATCCTGGTAGTTGTAGATAAACTGACCAAGGTAGCTCATTTCATCGCTGGAAATCTAAAGGATGATTCACCAGTGCTGGCCAAAAGATTCGTGCACGAAATTTTCAGGTTACATGGTGTACCAGAACTGATTATATCTGACAGGGATCCTAGAATGACGTCAAGGTTTTGGCAAACGCTTAACGCAGCTCTTGGAACGAAACTAAACTTCAGTTCTGCATATCATCCGGAAACGGATGGACAAACTGAGAGAGTAAATCAAGTGTTGGAGGACATGTTGCGAATGTATTGCATGGATCAACAGTATAAATGGGAAGAGTATCTTCCATTAGTTGAGTTCGCATACAACAACACTTATCACTCATCTCTTAAGATGGCACCATTTGAAGCACTTTATGGAAGAAAGTGCAGAACCCCTGTTAGTTGGGACAGTGTTGAGGATAGAGTGGTAATTGGACCAGAGATTCTCACAGAAATGGAACAGCAAGTTAAGCTGATTCGTGAACGATTAAAGGAAGCAGCGGATAGACAGAAGAGCTATGCTGACCTTAAGCGGGTTGATAGAAGGTTTGAGCTTGGTGATAAGGTTTTCCTTCGTGTTAAACCCAGAAAGAGTTCTATAACTTTTGGCAAGGCTGCCAAGTTGTCACCTCGATTTGTGGGACCTTTCGAAATTGTCGAAATAATCAATCCTGTAGCTTATCGTTTAGCATTGCCACCTGCTTTATCTCGCATGCATGATGTTTTCCATATTTCTTTGCTTAAGAAATACGTTTCAGATCTGTCACATGTTTTAAATTGGAATTCCTTGCAGGTCCAAGACCCAGGAATAATCGTGGTTAAACCCACACGAGTGCTGGAAACTCGCCAATTGCATTTAAGAAATCGTGAAATACAGCAATGTAAGGTCCAGTGGGACCAGTTTAGCGAAGAAAGTGCAACTTGGGAAAATCTGGAAGAGATGAAAATTGCTTTTCCTTCTCTTTTTCAACAGAATGAAATCTGTTGACAAAACATACTTTTATGAACTTATTGTTTTTAAGTATTTATGAAAGCCAGATGAAGGCAGACTTTATTCAGGTTGAATAAAATGTGTTGTGACATTGATTTCTGGAACTATTCAATTATGGAAGTAGTCACATTGTTTGTGTACTAATAAATTGATTGACCTGAAGGTTAATTTAATATGTAATTCATCGGGACGATGAATCTTTTTAGGAGGGAAGCATGTAACACCCTGAACTGTTGTTACTTTCTCCTGAGCATACAAGTGTTGATATGTGATTTCTTGTAAAAGGATATGTTCCTCGATTTAGAAATCATGCTTGATATGTACTGTAATTTCTTTGCAGATTGCAGATCTTGACTGAGTCAGAATATGATTAGACTCTTTTATTTATTTCATTTTGTATCTGAGTTTAATCTGATCTCGGAATGAATTATAGAGTTATCCATCTATAAGATCTAGTCTTGGATCAGTGGAATTGATCCAAGTAATGCTTTAAGTTTGTTCATGATGAATTAAAATCACAGACCTTGAACAGGTTGCAAGGTCTAGAAGCATTTAATAAGCTAGTCAGGAGTATGACTCAGGCTGATCAAGTGAAATGAATTGGTTCCCGATATGGAAGTATATCTGGAAGGTCTCGATCATGGACCAGGTAATAATTCGTTTACATACGATTCTGCAGCCTAAGGCAGAACAGGAGCTAACCCTGTTCAAGAAGGTATGATGTAGGTCTTTTTCTGAGTGTACAGAATGCAGACCTAACTGGAATTATTAAATGATTAGTAACCTAAGACTAAACCTAACCTAGGGGTTAGATTAGTGTTAATCTAACCTAGACCTAGGCTATGTGTTAATGTCCTAAGTTAGTATCTATGTGTAATATGGTTAGAATGAGTATTATCCTAAATTCTAACCTAAGATACTAACCTAACTATGAGCAAGAATGTAAAGGGGCCTATTGAGGGGTGCGAACCATGGGCGGCGTTTTCTATGTTATTAAATGCATGGGATAAGGATGAAGGACAGGTCTTGGTGGAGGTTTTGGGAACGGCTAACTTGTGCCGACGTGGCAGGTCGCCAAAACTAAAAATGAACTTGAGATTTCATTTGACTGTCGCCAATTTTGGCGGTCGGTGGAAGTGGAGTTTGAGCGGGAAAGTTGGTGTAATTGCATTCAATGTGCTCGGTAGTCGAGCTCGGAACTCACGAGAAGGCATGCAAACAGGAAGTTTGTTGGTTTGTTTGGCTTGTCGCGAATTTCGGTTTTCCTTCTGCCTGTTCACTGGTTCTTCGCACCAGTCTTCTTGGAGTTGCATGGCGAGTATGAGGGTATCTAGCTCTTTTCTCTGGCAAGGAGAATATATATGTTTTGGAGAAAGCAAAATTTTGTTGGTCGCTCTAACTTGGAAAAGGAAAAGGAAGTCTGAGCTCTTCCAGTGGTCTGCTTCGGAAATTTGAGCAAAAATCCAGGCATGTTAGGCCCTAACCTTTAAAAATCTTGCTGTCTTTCAAGTGATTTCATTAGAACAACTCTGTTCAAATGATTTATGGAATTTGATGATTTTTCTTTGGATGTCATTGTGTGTTTTTGGCACTGTATCTCTTCTGGTTCGAATTTTCTTTTATCCTTTGATGGGTGTTTATTAAATTCGAACTGTGGCATTATTTCCTTGTGTTTGCATTCTGGCTTAATTATGCGAAACATGTGAAATGTATGAATGCTCGGCCTGTTCGGCGTGAGCCCATGAATCGTTCCTGTGATGGGTATAGGCCATTGTTATGTCTGTCGATTTTTGGTCGTCGATTCTTGTTTTGGAAACAGTCGGAAGAAATATTGATGGAACTGTTTGATTGTTCAGTGTTATGAAATCTTTGTAAGCTCTGTCGTGGGTTTTGATGATGGTAGTTATTGATACTGTTGGGTTTCGTTTTGTCTTGAAGGTTGTTTGAGTATAAACATCTTTCGGTGTGACAGTATCTTATTGCAACTCTTTGGAATTGTTTTCCTTTTTCATTGGGGTAACGAGATTTAACCGTTACAGTATGCATTATGGATGTATGTATATTATGTATTGGAACGAACTCTGAAGAGTTTAGTGAATGATTTGTATAAATGGATCACTGAGGAAGCTATACATATTTATATTTGCATGTTGGATATGTGTATTATATTAGAACGACTCTGTGGAGTCCTCTGAACAAATCGTATACTATGATCCACTGTTGAGGATATAGATACCTCCTTGAGTTTTGTTAACTTGAATTCCGTTGGAATCTTGTAGAAGTAGCAGGTCATACGACCTCTGTTATTTGTAATGGAATTTAGTACTGACTTCCTGGGTATGCATTTACGTTCCTTGTGTGTAAGCTTGTTCGGGAATTTGGACGAGGCTCAGTTGAATCCCTTGTTATGAAAATTCGGTATTTGATTTGCTTACACTTGATTTTTGTTGAATGCTTACCTTAAATGGCTTAGATTGATTCTTTAACTATTTTTATCTTATACTGTTGTTGGGTTCCGTGGTTATGGATAATAACCCGTTAACAGTATGCAATGTAAAATATAGATTCATATTCGTTTTAATCTGAATGACTCTGTAGAGTCGATTGAATGATTTATGTGTTTGAATCACTGTTCATGGCTGAATATAGATGAATATTGGAAATTGTTGTTCCAGCGACTTAAGGGAATAATATGTATTTTGATCTCTGTTATTCGTAAGAATACCATCGTGTCGCAAAGATTTTGTGGTACAGATTCTTTTGGTATATTTTTACGTCTTCAGTCTGTGCAAATTTGTGTAAAAGATTGGCAAGGGTTCAGTCGGATTCCTTGTTTTGAAATCAGTAATTAAATTTGCTTGCCTGATTTTTATTATGCTCCGATTGATGAGCTCAGATGGAATCGTATGCAATTATTTGTCTTGTTACTACTGTTTGGAATCATTTGAATTCTTATAAGGTAACCTGTATTTCTGTCTCTTATTGAACCCGATATTTGGACACTGTCGTTTGTCACTGTTTGAGTTCCTTGAGTATGGATAATTATCTCGTGTTCTGGCTCTGTTGAAATGAGTCGCGAATACCATACTTTAGACTTGAATGCGCCAAGGTGAGAATAGATTGGTTATATTCTTTTCCGTTTACTCCTGTCTGATTGAGACTGAGCATGTTCGGAAATTTTGTGTGATTGACTTGGCTTAGTCTTAGGGAAACATCCAATAGCCTAATGCAATGTAGTCTATTGTTGACCGCAATACTAGAGGTTCTTTGATTTCGAACTTGGGTCGAAAAGCCTTGTTGTGTTCGATTTTTATTATGACAGTGATTCTTCATGTGGTTTGACGGACTTGTTCGTATACATACTGGATGAATGTATTTCATATGTGTAGACGGTACAGTAGTGAACTTGTGTGGAGGGAAGTATGAATGATTTGGTTCTTTCTCTTCTATTATTGTAATACTTGTTGGTATCTGTCTAACAGTTGGAATTGTTCTTGTATCTTGTTGGAGGAAATCATGATTTGCTATGATATTTCCTTTTCTGATGAAAGTAACGATCTGTCCAATGTTGCTGATCTTGGATTCAAGATAATTGTTTGGATACTTTCGTTCTTGATTCTTAATATTTGATGAAATATTTGAGAAGTGTTTAGGACTATTCTGTAACGTTGATAGAGTTACACGTTTGTAGTCAATTTTGTATTATAAAGGCATATTTTGAATATGTTTACTTGTTTGGATAATTGATCTCATTTAAACAGGGTGTTTAATGAAAACAATTGACGGATTGCAATTGTTTTAACAGTTAGTGCTTATCATGCTCAGTTCATCGAACTGACTCATGTTGACTATTTTTGCAGATGGTTGCCGTAAGTGGTAAAAGCAATGCAGATCTGACAGGATGATCAGATTATTTAATTGTTTTATATTGAATTACAGCTTGATTTTATAAATGTACTATATGTGGAAAGATGTTTCTTTTCCGTTAAGCATTGTATCAAGTATGCTGTTTGCATAAAATGTAATTGTATAGTTCTGAAAGGAATGGAAATAAGTATTTGATACTTGTGTTGTATTCTTATTTTGATAGTTGACCTTCTTCGGTTTATATACCAGAGTGGCAATGTTATCTTTGTGTAATTTGGATGCTTTTGTGATTGACAATGAAAGCTTACAAGAAAATGTGATTGAATTCATATGAGTGTTTAGCAGATCTAATTGTTCTAGTGAAAGCAATATTGAATTTAAACAATTGTCTTTCTAAAAGATAGGTTAAAAATGAACCTAAGCAGAACGCTAAACAAGCCGAATTAAATTACTAATCCCTAGTCCTGAGTATGACAGGACAATATTAATTTGGATTCTTAATCATTTATATCTTTATACTAATAAGTATGATATAAATTCAGTTAGGAGAACTGATGTAAATCTAATGGGGTTCAGATGGCAATCTCAAGTAAAGGCTATGAGATATTGTCCAATTCTGTTGTTTTAGAATCATGTATATTCTAATGACTCCTTGATGAGATCTTGACCTTAATAACTCCACCATGTAATGGGTTTTATAGAGGAAGGTCGTCTTAAGACGAAGAATCCAGGGATCGGGGAAAGGCTAACCTTAGGGAAAAGTCTTTAAAGTAATTTAAACTCAAGTGCGTAACGCATGTGATTAAGTAGATCTTTTCGAGGCGGATTTAAAGGTTGACGACACAAGTCAACTGCAGGGTTGTACCTCCGAGAAGATTAGGATCTTCTCGAAGTTACAACAATGCAGGTGACTTATGGCGACACCCTTTGCATTGATCGCTAAGATTTACACTTTGATCTCGCACGAGTTACTCAGGGTCCGATTAAGAACGTGGTCATGTTATAAGGCTGCCTAGGAGATTCGGGGTATCATGACACACTGGTTGAACTGCAAGGTTGAACCAGTATGTCACCATATCCCTAATCCTCGTGGGCATCCATATAACATTATCACCTTGTTAATCTGCCTCCGAGTGATTCAGTTGTGAAAGGAAGGACTGACAGTAGTCAGTGTAGGACATTCTATATAACATAAGAATGGGGTGAAGGGCGTATTCCAGATTGACGAGTATGCCGTTAAGGAATACGAGACATAAACAGTATGTTTCAAATCTTTGGCCAAAGTATCGCAAGCTGCTGATTGCGTTGTCCTAATTCACCTAGTCTAAGGGATGAGATGCCGATGAATAATGGTAACATTTATTCAGTTAGGTTCCTTGGACAGAGCATTCTGAATCCCAGAGTAGGGAAGAGAACCACAAGAGTAAAGTGTTAAATAAAAAACACCAACTCTTATTACTCATGAATAGATCGGTAGATTACCGAGTCATGGAATGAATAGATCGGTAGATTACCGAGTCATGGAATGAATAGATCGGAAGTACTCCGAGTCATTACAGCTGCATATGGTTGTCTGTTATATGAATGGTTATTTGATTTGTGAGTTCTAAATTATGTATTTAGAACCAGGATGCAATTATCAAAAAATAAAAAAAAAATTCACTTGTTCTAAGGTATAAAATGAGGATGTAAAACTCCTCCTTTGATGTGTTGGATTTTCTCTATATGGTGGATGGATTGCTTCAAATTTGATATGGAGTCACTTGGGTAGCACCTCCCCTTGATTTCCTTGAAATTATAGATGTTTGATGAAAGATGAATTGATTGGAGTGGATTGAAGATGGATTGATAGAGTGGATAGATTGACTGGATGATTGAATATAAAAATGGAAAAGGTTGGTTATGGATTATTCAAGTTAGCTCTCACGGAGGAGGAGAGCTCAATTTATAGTTAATGGGTGTAGAATTCAATGGATGAGATGAAGCCAATTTGGATTTAGATCAAGGGTGGTAAATTGATGAGAATAATGGAGGATTCTAGAATGTATAATTATAGAATTTGAGAGAATATTCAATGGAGAGTTGAAGTTTTATTTGAATTTTTAAATGGAGGGAAGTTTAGAGAGGATTCTAGAAATAGAAGCGAAGAGATTTAGAGGTGTGAATATGTGATTAGGATTAGAATTTGATTAGCCTCCCTTGATGGTACACATAAAAAGGAACCTCTAAATTCCTTGCACTTATGGAATTTCTATTATTAACATCTAGATCGTCATGACAGTATCCGTATAAAATGTTAATGAATGATTAAAATAGGATAATAGGATGTAATAAAGAATTAAAGTGATTAATGATAAAATGGGATATCATAATGATTTAAAAGGATACATGATGGAATGATAAATAATGATAAGGGGTAAATAAGATAAAATTGATTAATAATTAATCTTGAGATTAATTATTATATGGATGATGTTGGGATATTTACAAGACAAATTAATTGTGATTAAACATGTTAACATTTTAGATTTCTACATTTTCCCCCTCTTTGAATGGTAATTGGTGTAGTAATGACCATTCAAAGAAAATCATAGATGGTATGATGGTGATATGATGCCCCCTCGAGGGGTTAGGTAGGGAAGGAGTGAGTCAGGTAACCATTCGAAAAGAAGGGAGGCCCAAGTAGATGAGGGAGGATTAGAAGATGAGAAGATGTAAGGATTTATAAGATTAGAATTAGAGGATTATAATTTTTGAGGAATTAGAGTATGAGGATTAGAGGATTGGAAGATGATGATTAGAGGATTATAAGAGTTGAGGATTTAGAGGAGGAGGATTTTGGATATTGGATTCCCTAGTCAACAATGTATGACAAGGGTGAATAGTGAGGATTTTTTATTATAGGATGCCCTAGTCAAGAGGTTAGGTTGGAATATTTTTAAGTATAGGATGCCCTAGTCAAGTGGGGTAGGATT
This sequence comes from Taxus chinensis, assembly GCA_019776745.2. NCBI lineage: Eukaryota > Viridiplantae > Streptophyta > Pinopsida > Cupressales > Taxaceae > Taxus > Taxus chinensis. The sequence continues at coordinate 696,316,138 of CM034154.1, read as the reverse complement.
TAAATATTCAAGGATGTTAGATGAAATAATAAGGATTTGGTTTGATGATCAATTTTGATTGATGAGAGGATGTTAGAATATTCCTTAGCTAGGGGGTGAGAGGATTATGTATTTGGGATGAAAGATGATAATATTTAGATGTGGATATTGATTAATTGATAAAGGCTTGATTGGATAGGAGGATGAGGTGGTTATATAGTTAGTTAGATGATGATGAGGATTAGGTGTGGATGATGATAGAAGGGGGTGTGCTACCATAAAGTGACCACTATTATCATCATTAGCAATTGTGATTTATGTAGCATAAAGCAAGATGTACCAAGGTCTTAAGACCATGGTGACATGATTGAAAAATTCCCCTTGTCCTCATATCATTGGATAGATTAATATTATGATGGTCCTCATATCATTGGACTGGAAATAGTGGCCTTGTATCATCAGCCATGTATAAAATGAATAAAATGTGCCTCATATCATCGGCCCAAATGCAAATGTAGACAAACAAGAAAACACACATGAGAAAAAAAAACACACACATTGTATTTTTGTATTTTTTTTTTGTTTTGAATGTTTTTATTTTTATATTTTGGATTGTGGATGTGTAGATTATTTGATGTTGGATATCGATATTCTGGATTTGGGATGGGGAGGAATGGTTTAGGATAATTAATATGAAAGGATTAGGATGGGATAGCTTATGGGGGGATGGGAAGGGATGTAAGGAAGGAAATGACCATTTCTCCTACAAGTCCTAAAGCATGTTTGAGTAGGATGAAAAGGGAAGGATTGAGGGAAATTGGATAGGTTAGGTAGGATAGGGATTGCTTGATGGGTTGGGATTATATGGGATGTGGGATGGGAGATAGATAGAATGAGGGATGTGGTATAGGATAAGATAGGGGATACATAAGATGATAAGATATTCCCCCAAGTATAGGGTGGATGGATTGAGGGATAGATGGGGTTTTCCCCAAGTGTGAAGTAGAGAGTCATGTGTAGATGGATGGATGGATTTGATTTTCCACTAGGTGTAGGGTAGGATGGGAAGTGAGGGGTATATAAAATGGATGATGCCCCTAGCAGATGGTAGTAAAGGATGCTCCCAGTCATAATGAGGATATTTTGAAAGGGATGTGAGGGGGATTGGATGAAAATGAAAGGATCATCGTTTTCCTATGGAATTTCAATCCTAAGGGAAACAGGATATGGGTGTGATGGATGACATCAGTGTTGAACAAAATATGATCCTAATGACACATGTTGTAATATAAGAGTTATACTAAAAAAAAAGTGTGACCAAGGTCTAAAAAATACCTGGAAACATGCAAGCCCTATGTCTCTGTGAGATCAAAGTGTGTGTGATTGTGAGGGTTAATTACCAGTTAATGTGAATACCTAATGGGTGGTATGTGAAGAAAAACTAAAAAATTTATAGGGAGTAATTAAGTCAACTAATTAGATGGAGGGTGAACATAAGGCTAATTCATGCATTTCTCTATTACCAGCCAGGTGTCCATAGCCCCAATGGAGATGCATCGTATTCTTGTCAAAACATTTCTCTATTGTCAACCATACATTCATAGCCTTGGTAGAGATGCTGGAAACACCCTTAGAGAGAGTATTGAGATGGATTTTATTTGATATTTTTAATTTTGGTAAGTTTTATATATATATATATATATATATATATATATATATTTGGATTGTTTTTCCTAACGACGTTTCATTATCTTGAGAACTCTTGAAAGGTTAAGAATCACTACTGGCTTGATGGGGGATGGAGATGAGTGTGGAGACAACATTGTCTAGAGTGTCAACAGAAATGCCCTAGGGTCTTCACCTTAAGTTGATTAAGTTTGTTAAAGTGTGTGGAACTCTAGGAGAAAAATTGTGTTGGAATGTTGGAGGTTGATAGACCAAGGTCACCGGTTACTAGTAGGTACTATTTTTTTACAACATGTGTGAGTAAGTTACTGTTGGAAAAATAATTTATCGAGTGGGAAAATTAGTGGGTTCTCACCAACAGTGCATGGGACTAAGTTCCTCTGCTTGAACCTGGGGAAATTCCATTTATTGAAAACAAGGAAATGAAAACAATATACACTAATTATTTAGGGTTTGTCAAAGATTACACACAGGAGTACTTCCTTAAATCCTATGGAAATTTCTTGTATCAATACAAGAGAAGAAAATGAGATAGCATAGAAAACTGAGAAAGGGATTTCAATTAAAAAATAGCATAATAGAATTTTTTGCATCAAAACTAGAACATAACCTGAATTAGAAGATACTATTTGTACTTGGGAACAATCAGTAAGAAACCACAATTTTTTATTGCATCATGTTGTACAAATTACAATTCTCCTAGAGCACAAGTCGAGTGGGAAAGACCAGTAGTAGATTAGGAGTAGAGGAAATTAAGGCACTTGACTTCTAGAAAGACAATGAGAGATAGTAAAAAATCTCTATTTCCTCAAAATGGAGGGAACCAGTTGGCATATTTATACTGCTAAGACTAAATTTTCATCTCTCCCCACTGCCCTTTCACCTTAACCTTTGTGACTTTTGACTTCCTACTCTGACCTTATGGTGTTCCTTCACCACTGCGACCTTCGGAATTCCCTGTACCTTTGGTGTTCTAGTTAACACGTAAATAACCTTCTTGTTCCAAGACGTCACCATTTTTTCATTTGAAAAAACCATCCTGAGATTCACTTGGCAGGGTGGAGACAAGTTGTTCCCAACTGTCAGAGAAGAATTTGATCTCGGGTGTCATCAAAATCTTTTTGTTCCCATCCATGGATCAAAATATGTCACCCCGTTGAAATCGTTGGAAAAGAATCTTCATGTTAGCTGTTCAAAATCAGCTCATTTTCCCAACTAGTAGATACATCCCATTTTTTTACTGGCCTTACTGGTAACAACCATTTTTCATGTTCCTTGGACCGGTAACACATCTCGTTCCCCGGTCAAGGTAACACATTGGTAAGTCAGTGTGACCAAATTTTATTTCTTCATTCCAGGGTCAAGCACCATTTAAAAAAAATTGAGGTCATATAATATGATTGAAAAATTATGGTCCAATGATCCAATAAGCTCATATCCTATAAGTCTTGACCAATTATTTGCCATTCACCCTGCATGTTAACCTTCACCCATATTTCCACTTTTACCTTGTATGTGCGCCAATAAACTAAGTGATAAGAAGAGTTTATGATCAGTAGAAACTAACACATCATATGGGATACAAAGATAAATAAATATAATTTCATTTCAGATTTCCCCTTAGGCTCTCAAATCTTCATGAGGCTCCTAAATAACTTTCAAAAAAGTTCACAGCTTGTAACTAAGGATCTTTGCGTCAGAAGCACTGTTAGAGGATTGACCACTACCGGTCTCAATTATTCCCAAAATATTTCCGACAGATGGTTCTCTAAATGTAGTGGGATATTTAATACTCTCCAATTCCTATGGTATCGAACTCATAAATCCCTACAGTGGATTTTGGATAACTCTTCAAACAAGGTGACTAGATTTTTTAGAACATGCATCTTCACCAATACCTTTGTATCATAACAGACCTTGATTTTGATCCAGTCTTGTTCCTAAACCCTTGATAACTTTCTACCAGAATTTTCCTATCAATAACTCAGTATGATTACCATATCTCTTTCATACACTAACTTAGAAACATTAGGTTATTCTGGGTAGTCACAGTCTCTGAGAGACGATCTGGTAACGAGGTGCCTAGAAGTCATGAAAATATGTCTTTTTAGGCCTCCAAAAGCAACTCCTTCCAGGTGAATCATAATAATCTCATGAATTGTTAATTCCAATGACTTACCTGCACATGAAACACTTTAAAAATCCAGCTAGCACATCCCTCTCATCCATGATGGGGAACATAGTTAGATATTGGCTGGGCCCAAGGTTCACATTACCCAGTCAGGGATTTTCTAAGTAAAATTTTCATGGCCAAAATTGTCAAATCTTACTATGCAGGTAGTCCTTAGCATGACAAATAGATGGAGTCTAACTTGGGGACTTGTATTGGATTGAAAAAAGTGAAGATGGGGTACGATACGCGCACATCCTAGAATCTCAAGACACTAAATAGGTATTGGTGCCTTATCCATAACCCCTATCTGAGTCATTCTCAAAACGAGGGTAACGGATACAAAAAACTTTCTTTATTGAACATAAAACAAGATAAAAAGAACACATTCTGAAATAAAGGGAAACACACACACACCTAATTTGGCACCTATGCTACATGTGGGGGACAACTCGCTTTCATTTTTTGTATAATTTCAGGTCTTTCCCATTGCGAGGTAATTCTAAGTGAGTGCCATCTAGATAAGATAGTGTTACTTGTGGAGCCTATTTTCATGTGTGAAAGTGTTGAAGATTTACACTAAGAGTACTATACACTTTTCATGTATTTCACCAGGGTTCGGGGGCAAACCCCCGAATTTTTTTTTTTAGGCGTAATTTTTTTTGGCCTCAAAAATTTGCACCCAACATATCAGTGAAACGTCATTCTCATATGGGCGAGTTTGCTTGACCGATAGGTTTATGGGACAGGTTTTACACATGGTTTTGATACCCACGGTTTTGTGAAACACAGTTGTCTATTTATATGGTCTTATTATATTGTATTGCCGATGTGTTTTCAATTCTAGGTGTGAATTTTGTAGAGTTTGTTGAGCATAGTAAACATCTGGGTATTGTATTGAGAGAGCGGTGGCTTGTAATAAAATCTGAGCAAGTGATTCTTGGTGGACGTAGCCCAAATTGGGTGAACCTTAAATACTATCTCTTTGCACAACAATTTTATTTGAGATCTGTAATAATTTCATGCATATTAGTTTCTATAGTTGTGATTCTATGAGGGATTATGCCGCATATTTTATCTCTTATTTCCTAACAATTGGTATCAGAGCCTGGTTTGGTTTGATGAAGTGTTGAATCACAGGGAAAGTTTTTAGCTTGAGTGGGAGCTATGACAGATGAAGGAAGATCTAGGGTTGATAAATTCAATGGGCAGAATTTTAGTCTTTGGAAGATGCAGATGGAAGATTACCTTTATTAGAAGGATCTTTATACTCTGTTGTCCTGAGAAGGTGAAAAAACCCTCAAGTATGACAGATGCGGAATGGGATTTGCTGGATAAGAAAGCACTTGGGACAATCCGGTTGTGTCTTGCATCTTCGGTATTATTTAATGTTTCAAAGGAAAAAGACTACAAAAGATCTAATGGATGCATTAGGGAAGTTGTATGAAAAAACCTCTGCCTCTAATAAGATATTTTTAATGAAAAAGTTGTTTAATATGAAGATGGAGAATAGTTTAGTAGCAGATCATTTAAATGATTTCAATACGGTTTTAAATATGCTAGCTTCAGTTACAATAGAATTTGATGAAGAAGTTAGGGCTTTATTAATTCTGTGCTCTTTACCTAAGAGTTGGAATAGCCTGGTAATGGCGGTAAGTAACTCAGTTCCAGCTAACTCAAAGTTGAAGTTTGAGGATGTTGTAGGGGTGATTCTAAGCGAGGAAATGCGAAGAAAAAGCTCCGGGGAATCTTCTACTTCAGGGAATGCTTTGACAGTGGAAACTAGAGGGAGACAGAAGAATAGAGGAAACCGTGGAAAATCAAAAGATCGGGCAAGGTCAAAATCCAAGAACAAGATTGTATGCTGGAATTGTGGAAAGCCTGGGCATGCAAAGAAGGACTTTTGGGAGCTTCGGGATAAGAAGAAACAACAGGAAGAAAAGAAGGAGGCAAATGTGGCAACGGGTAATGTATGTCAGGATGCTTTGATTATTTCTTTACACAATATTACTGAATCTTGGGTTTTAGATTCAGGGGCTTCTTTCCATGCTTCTCCACATAGGCATTATTTTGTTGATTATGTTCAAGGAGATTTTGGGCATGTTTTTCTTGGTGATGATGATCCTTGCAGCATAGTTGGAAAAGGTTCTGTTCAGGTTAAGATGCAGAATGGGAATACATGGCTATTGAAGGATGTCAGACATGTGCCTACATTAAGGAGAAACTTGATATCGGTGGGGCAATTGGGAAGTGATGGTTGTACTGTGATATTTACAGCTAACTCTTGGAAGGTTACCAAGGGTGCTCTTGTGGTGGCAAGAGGTAAGAAGGTTGGAACCTTGTATTTAACCACTGATAGTACTAATGATTGTAATCTTGTGGCTTCAGATGTAGATACAACATTATGGCACTATAGGCTCGGTCATATGAGCGATAAGGGCATGAACATCATAAAGAAGAATTTTCCTAGACATACAGAAACAGGTTTGGATGTTCTGTGAGAATTATCATATATGGGAAATAGAAGTAAGGTTTCTCAAGGTTGGACCTACGAAGAAAGAGAGTAAGTTAGAGCTGGTACATTCTGATGTGTGGGGACTAGCTCAGGTATCATCTCTTGGGGGTTCAAGTTATTATGTTACTTTTATTGATGATGCAAACAAGGAAAATTTGGGTTTATTGTATTAGAAAAAAATCTGATGTATTTGACACTTTTGTTAAATAGAAAGCCTTGGTAGAGAATGAAACAGGTCTTAAGATAAAATGTCTCAGGTCAGATAATGGAGGGGAGTATTGCAGCAATGAATTTGATGATTACTGTTCTAAGAATGGAATCCATAGGCAAAAATACGGTTCATGGAACTCTGCAGTAGAATGGGGTATCAGAAAGGATGAACAGAAATATAATGGAACGTGCTAGGAGCATGAGGTTACATGCAGGACTGCCTCTTTGTGTTTGGGTAGAAGTGGTGAGCACAACTGTGTACTTGATAAACAGAGGACCCTTAAGTGCCTTGGATGGAGGCATACCTGAGGAGGCTTGGTCTGGTAAGAAAGTTCATTATTCATTTCTTAGATTCTTTGGATGTGAGGTGTTTGTTCATATAGACAAGGAAGATAGGACCAAGCTAGAGGCTAAATTAGAAAAATGTACTTTCATTGGTTCCATGATGGTGACGAATTTAGATTTAAATGTTGGAGTATTAAGGACAATAAAATCATTTGGTCTAGGGATGTGGTCTTTAATGAGAAAGTCATGTATAAGCAACAGTTGTAGGAAAAAAAGGAAGAATCCAAGAAAAAATATGCAGTGGTAGAGGATCTTCCGGATGGGAAAGTGACCCATGAATCAGTTCACGAACCTACTCAACAGGAACCCCCAAACTCCTACAGTGAGGAGGTCTTCTAGGGTAAGAAAAGAACCTGAACGTTTTTCTCCTTCTCTTTATTATTTATTACTCACTGATAGTGTAGAGCCAGAGAGATTTGATGAAGCAATGTAGGTAGATGCCAGTAAGAAGTGGGAGCAAGACATGGATGAGGAGCATAAGTCTCTCATGGAGAACCAGACTTGGGATTTGGTGAAGCTACCGGAAGGATAAATAGAGCATTGTAGAACAAGTGGGTGTACAGAGTTAAAGATGAAGAAGGAGGAAAGAAAAAATATAAGGCCTGGTTGGTGGTCAAGGGGTTTGCATAGAAACAAGGTATAGATTTTGATGAGATTTGTTCTCCTGTAGTAAAAATGAATTCTATCAGAACTGTTCTTGGAATAGTAGCAGCAAAAGACTTGCACTTAGAACAGTTAGATGTACAAGGACTGCATTTGCGTCGCACTGGTGATTTGGAGGAGGATCTATTCCACATCTCAATATGAAGTCCCAAAATATTTCCTGAAGAAGAGCTGATGGCCTGAAACAAGCTTCAATGGTAAATTTGATAGCTTCATGATGGAGCAAGGTTATTTAGATCTCTCCAATCTGACCATGGTGTATGAACTTAGGATGGAAGTTATATTAATCCTGGATTGTTGTAAACATCTTCAAACAAGGAAATGACTAGATTTTTTAGAACATGCATTTCCCAATACCTTGGTATGAGGATAACTCATAAAGACCTGATTTATCTCAGGAAGAGTACATAAGAAGGTTTGGATTCCTAAATGCAGGATTGAACTTTTCCATTGGCCAGAAGTTATTATCCCAAGACAGAGCTAAAATAAACCAGATGTCCAAGGTATTATTTCAGCATATCTGATTATGCATACACTAGGCTTAGATATTTTCCCATGCAGTATTATCTAGATTTTTGAGTGCACATCATCTGGCAAGAGTAAAGTGGATCTCTACGGTATTTGAGTGCAAGAAGTTTTGTGCTACAGTGGAAAATACTTTACTTTTTAGGCCTGGCTGGAGATGTAGACAAGAGAAGCAACATCCTTCCAGGTGGGACATCATAATTTCAACTACATGAAGCTTGGCTTTTCCCACGGAGGCTGAGTATGTTGCTTACCTACAGAGGCATGAAAGAGAATTTAAAAATCCTTGAGGAGTTGGGGTATAAGCACATCCTCTCTAAGCTCCATGATAGTCAGGTGCTATTACATAGTTAGAACTCTATTGGCACTCTAGGACAAAGCATATACAGTTAAGGTTCACATTACCCAGTTTTAGGGATTTTTTTCATACCAGTCAAAATGGGATTGATTGGTCATAAGGGAAAAACTAAAATTTCAAATTTTTATGAAACTAGAAATTTAGCATGAAAAGCTAGTCTCCAAGTGGGATATAAGATTGTGGAGTTGTTTTCATTGGATTGAAGGACCGTACACTAAGTGAAGATCCTCGCCAGGGTTTGGGGCCGGGCCAAGCGGGGGTAGGAATCCTAGAAGGGGTCTCAAGACACTAACATAGGACCAATGGTGCCTTATCCATTGGGCTATTTTTTTGAGTACATTTTAAAACCCAGGGTTTTGATACCCACGATTTTGTAAAAACTACTTCGGTTGTCTATTTATATGGTCTTATGCATATGATAGATGTACAAGCAAGATGTATTGCACATGAAATTTGAAAGGGAAACAAAGTTTGTTGACATAGCTCTATCTGGGTATTTATTGACCTATGCTACATGTGGGGGACAAATTGGGTGAACCGCGTTTCATTTGTTTGTATATTTTATTCTACAATTTTATTTGAGATATTTCCTACATATTAGCTAGGTGAAGGGATCTAAGTGATTTCCATCTAGATAAGATAGTCGTAAAGTATTCTCTTTACATGTGTCCCCATATCTAAAATGGTCCAAGCCATAATGAATCAAACTTTCCATGGCTTCCTTTTGGTTCTCCCCTTTTATCACATAGTAGGTCCAGATCACCAATTTTAAAATCTCTTTTATTTTCCTTATCAAAAATTTTATTTACTTTCAAATGATGGTCCTTTATCTGATCAACCACTAACAATATATTTTCACAAAGCTTCTCTAGGTATAAAATCCTTTTATCCAGTGAATCTTAGAACTTACCATACTCCACTACTTTGATCAGTTGTAATGCTAGTAACTCTACAGTGATTGGAACTTCTTCATTTATTCCATATAGGAGTTGGAATGAAGGACATACCAATGGATCTTTTTGGATTGATCCAATCGGCCCATAATGCATCATATAGCTTATTGTGCCAATTTATTTGATTCTGATCTATAAGATTCCTCACAATTATCATAAGATTCTTATTACTATATTCTGCTTGACCATTCCCCTAAGGATAATTGTTAGATGCATGAGCTATAGATATTTTGTATCCATAACATAACTCATTTAATTCCATAGGAAGAGAAATAAGTGGCATTATTAACAACTATATTATGTTGAATTCCAAAATAGAAAATAATATTTTATTTCATGAAGTTACATATTGTATCTGAATTGGCTAGCTTGACTGGTATGGCCTCCACCCACATAGTGAAGTAGTTCATTGTTGTGAGCACAAAGATATGACTTGCACTAGAATGAGGATTAAGAGCACCAATGAATTCTATCCCCCATTGTTGGAAAGGCTCTTCAATCACCACCAGTCTGAGTAGAAGTGTAGTGAGTTGTGGTCTTCTCACAAACTGTTGGCAAGGATCACATTTAGATACCCATTTCTGATCATCTTGAAAGATATGAGGCCAATAGCACCTCCCTCAAAGGATCTTGTGTGTAGTGAGCATGGAAAATAAATTTCCACCACAGGATTGGTCATGATATGATTTTAGAAACTACTCTTGTCATTATTTTTCAACACACCTTAAGAAACATCCATCAAGGGATCTCTTATACAATACATGATTCCAAATCACATACCTTACATCTTTGAGCTTAAGATTCATTCTTTTCTTGTAATCCATATGCTTCATAAAATCACCATACGTGAGGAAGTAAGCAATATCACTATACCACTCATTGGTAGTATTTACAAAGAGTACTTTGGGAAATTCCTTACTTATGCATCCAGAGCAATGGAATTATTTGTCTTCATACTTAATCATGAGAGAATAGTCTTCAACTATCAACCTGCATAACCCATTACCTCTAACTAGATTAGATGGCTTTATCTCTAGGTCATACTCTTTAATATCTGACACCTAGTTTCCTCTTTTTTCTCCAAAATATTTTTGAGTTAAGATATACTTTATAGATGATCCGGTAACCATCACAAAGGTGTGAGAGTGTAGGATGTAGAATCTGAAATTCTTTACTTCTTTTCCACTACATAAGCATTTTTTTTTAATGGAAGAGTATTTGAGCTCATGATTCTCCATTTTTATTCTGAACAGGGAAAATATTTTCCACCCATATAGAGTGATGGATTGGAAAAATGATCCTTGCAGTCAGTATTTTCAACACTTCCTCTCAGATTGTTCCAACAATATTTATTTTCTTTACTTTTGCTGGAATGGATTTGCTTTAGAATTGAGTGGTATTGTGTGTTGCATCTCTTTCAGTTTGAAATATTTTAGTTCATCATAAGATTATGCCAATACATCTGAATAGGTTTTCAATAATCAAACAAAGCTTCTCTTTTCTAATAATGAACAACATTTCCCTATATTCACAAACTGGTGTTACTACTCTATTACAATATTTACCTTCTCTAAATCAGAAGTGCTCTTGGGAAATTGCTTAGCTTTATCTTTCACATATGTGTCATGCCTATCAAATAATTCTGCAATAGAGACTAAACCCTTAGGAATCTTATTACCTTTCAAAATGAGCACTCTATCAGAATAAAACTCTTCAACTTCACCTTTGTCTTCTTTTAAATTTGACTCCCTATGCCGGTTATCTCTTCCTTTGAAGAAGAGGTCGTTTAAATTATATATTTGTTATAAGAAGCCCAAGAGATAATTTTCATCGTTGAAAAATTTCCAGTGATTTACATTATCGAGCACACTGGGTCTAAAAACCATCTCTAAGTAATATTTATCTTTATCAAAAGATGGGTTTGGAATCGTCAAAGAACTTGATACAATAAGAGAATCAACCTTTTCATTTTTTCACTGAGAACAAATTGTATAGAGAAAGCATCAAAGGATTTAATGTAATCCCATACTCTATTTCTGTAATTTTTTAGTCGTGAATTCTTCACTTGGTACTGATTCTGAACTTGTTTCACAATTACCTTTTGCATCTCCTAGGTAGCTCAATTTTTTTATTCCTATGGACTTAGCTACATCCATGCCTAAGAAAAGGGATTCATATTTTGAATTATTGTTTTTATTTTCAAATTAGAGCTTGAAAGAAAAAGGAAACAAATCACATGATGGGGAAATCAAAACCACACTAGCTCTGGAACCTGAACTAAAATGACTCCCCTAGAACTCTATAGTTTATAGTCTATCTTCATCTTCTTGTGATATAAGAGGCACATCATCATTTATTCTAGAAGTCATCAAGTAATTCCCATGTCCGTTATCTTGATAAATAATATCTTCCCTAGGATCTTCCGATTTTTTCACTGTATATTTCATTTTTCTCATTGGCAGAAATTTTTTCATTTGGCCCTTGACTAGAATAATTGTTGAAGACCAATATATCTAAATTTATCCTCCCAAATCTCTGTAGAATCTTATATTCAACAACATCTTGTATGAGGATGGAATGTTTGCTACTAGGATAGTCGATAACACTTTCTTATCATGGAAATAAGCTAAAGAAACTTGGGCATCCTTTATTCTTCCCACAAGTGAGACTTATTTAGTTTCCAAAGAATAACACAAACCTTTAGCATGTGTTAGGTTCAGGCCACGGGCATCAGCTAATTTTATTGGCATGACATTATCAGAAGCACATAAATATATGATACAATTGTTCAATTGGTAGCCTCTAATAAGAAGATAAAGGTAGAATGGTTTAACCTTATTAGTCTTGGATGCACTTATGGCTAGCATATTTTGAGATGACAGGGAAGGAGGAGTCAGAATTAACCCATGGGAAGAGGGGGTGATAGAAAAGGTCGGTGGGTTACTACCTTTGATAAACCAGACTAGTTTATCAAACTATTCTAGATGAGTTTGTAAATATTTAGACTCAGATATTTGGACCTTGGACCTTTTGAAATTATCTATTATATAAAAATAGGATGAAGCATACATATATGAGGTGGTGGAAGATTTGAAAGAAGACACTACTTTGGGACTAGTGGTTATTTTGGTACCAGAGGTAGACTTGGAAGCTACTGCAGGCTTATTAAGTACCTCGAAAGTTTGTCTAGATACGTTTACCTCTTTAGAAGTATTATCAAAAGGATTAAAATAATATTATTTAACAAATATAGACTTATCAGACTTAATTTTTTCAGATGGGGTCTTTTTTTTTGCCATGAGGTCTAGTTTTTCTTTAGAAGATTCCATACAAGGAGGAAGTGAATCTCCCTTATCCATTATTTTATTAGACAAAGTTGTCCGGATAATCTACATCTTTCTTATTATTAGGAGTAATAACATAAGAACTTTAATTTTTTTATTGATAACAAGTGAACACTGCACAAGAGAAACTTGGTGCATCACCTTCTTCACTTTTATCTTTGGATGAGTACTCAAAATACCCAATATCAACATCATCAAATTCTTCAATTTCAAGCCCATATTATTCATCATCATCATCATCTTGTTCAACAATCTCATCTTCATCATCACCTTGTACATCATAGGTTGTATTTATAGGGGGAGCCTCTAGAGCCAAATTTGAGGGGGGTGGGCCAATCCTTTGTCTATTTAGAAAGTTTTTTTTTAGGTGCTTATCTTCTCATGGAAACTTGAGAAAACATTTTATTGAGAGACAAGAAATCATTAGCCAAGTTCTAGACTAATGAATCTGTTTATACCCATGTTTGAGCTTTGGCATTTCTCCTTACTTGGACCTCTTTTCATATTTCCTGACATGATCAGATCATCTTCCACTTTAATTGTAGTATTTTTTGTTTCATCCAAATCCGTTGGTTGAGTTCTTCTTAGCATATAACTCACCTCAGGAAGTTGGGCATTTGTGAAGAATCTTAGGTTATTGTCTTCAGTAGGTTGGGCCACTTTAGGTATCTTGTAAAGTATTTTGTTGAAATTCACCATGAACTCCTTCATCGGTTCAAAGGGTTATTTCTTCAATTGATACCATTGCACCAAAAGTGCATGAGCATATTCTGCAGGTTTGAATTTGGTTCAAACTTGGTCTTCATGTCATTCCATTTATTTATAGATCTAGTTGGCAAGTGGTAGAACCAGTTTGTTGCTGCATCCTACAAAAATTCTATAAATAGGCAGATTGATACATCTTCATATCCAACTCCTAGCACTCCACAAGCAGTGATAAATGATGCACTATGGTCATCTGGATGTTGCTTCCCATCACAATGGAAATTGGTAAAATTATTTCTCTGCCCTCTAGATAGATCATGCAGAGGCAAAGTGAGAGCTAAAGGACCAGTATTTTTCCCCAAAGGTGTAGTACCCACATTTTTATAGCTCAGTTACTTGTTGCTCATTTACTCTTAGACATGTTTTGACATGGAGTTGATATGTTTTGGACATTACATTAGGATATTTGATCTTATTAGACATATATGGAGATTTAGGTGTATAGCGCCAATTTAGCTTGATTATTATGTTGTCGCATTAATTAATGATGTCATGGATACTAATTTGATATGATGTTGTTTTGGAACGTAATTATATTGATGGATACTCAGTTTGTTGCATGTTGGGGTTCTATGGATATATGTCATTTCATTATTATATCTAACTTATTGTGAATTGTGTATAATTGGGGCATGTTGTCGCATTTCTGATTCTAGAGAGATGATATGCTAGTTTAGAAACTCATTGATATCTTACTAAGTAGTTGATTTATATTTTATTAGACATGTATGTTTAATGTGTGTAATGAGTGTGCAGGTGTTAGGTCACAGGAGAATGTGGGATTCAGGCCAGCTACGTAACTTTACATAAGCAACCCACGGGGCTAAGTCTTAGCCATGTTTATTGCTTGAGGCCTTAGCGTTAGAATTATTGTTTTGGGCACCATGGGTGACCCTCATTTGTAATGTAATATGTCTTGTATTATTAATCTTGCTTAGGGTAATTGGTTTGTGTGGTAAACTTGTTTAGGAAATTAATGATCCCACTTGCATTAAGTTTTGAATTAGTTTAATGGTGTACTTAATAAAAAGGGTTTAGGCTCACATGTGAACCCTTGGGTGGGCCCCACACCCTCTACCCTTGTCCAAATTTTCCAAACCCGAAATTGGGTTATTTTAGGCATTTTTAGGGACCCCTTTTTAGTTTGGGAGTTCCCTTAGCATGGAAAATGGGCCCTTGGACCATACCTAATAGGTAGGGGGGCTTATTTCCAAGACTAGAGGGAGTTTTCCCTCCCATTTTATCCCCTTTGGTCACATCCATGTAAGAGGTTTGGATAAGTGTGCTTTGTTAAAAGTTGCACAAGATTGTTTTGTTATGATTTTGAGTAATTTGGGAGAAGAGGTCTAAAAGCCATTTCATCCTTTCTCTCTTTTATCTTTGGCGTCTTTGACCTTCAAGGAAGAGAGGGGTGACACATGTCACCCCCTCATTTGTGAGGATTTTTGCTTGCTCCTCTTCAAATTCTCCCTCATGGGAAAAGAAGAGAACTTTTTTTTGGAGCTTTTTCTTGGAGTCTTGTGGATTTGGAGCTAGAGTTGCTTGGGTCAAGAAGTGGAAGAGATTGAATTTGGAGAGCTTGTCTTTGAGGTAGGCTTCTTGAACTTCATTTTATTTGTTATAACATACTAGATATTAGTTGTTTTCTTGAAAATATTTGTTGTTGTATGAAGATTTTGTTGTTGTTTATTTGATTTTACTCCCTCCATCATATGACATGATGGAGTTTTGGATTTTGTGGGAGAAGAGGGGAATTTTCCCTCTTAATCCTTATAGGCTTGATGGGCAAGCCTTGTAGGATTTAGTTACTCCTTTCAAATGGTTTGAGGTGGGGAAGGTGGGCCATTTGGCTTGAACCTCCTTCCCCATTCTTGGTGAGGAAACCCCTTTGGGCTTTGAAAATCCTTCCAAAAAGGATTGGTGAAAGGGTGGAGAAATAAGGAGGGCTTGAATGAACTTGGAGAAATAAGGAGGGTATAAAGTTCTTTTTTTTGTGCATCTAATGATGGTTACAAATTTTGGAGAACTTTCTTCTCTTCCCCATTTTAGAGGTAGAACTTGGGTTCTCCTCCTTTTCACTTTTGCAAAGTTGGAGTCTTGATTTAATCTTTGCCTTGCTTTTGTGTGGATGAAATGTTGTGAATTCACCCTCTCTCTTGTGCATAGTTTTGGATAGTTGTCCTCTTTCCCATGGGCTTGGGAGAGGCTAGCATGCATCCCAACCTTGGGAAGGCATGTAATGATGCCTATGGTTGGGTGGTAAAACAAGTCTCTTCTCCTTGTTGGATTCCTTGAAGGCATATGAAGTTGGATTTCATGATGAAAGTTGGTGGTAGTTGGAGTTCCTTTGGCATCTTCTCTCTCTTTTTGGACATTTCCTTATTATATCTCTTTGAAATGTGGCTTTGTGGAAATTTGTACTTCTTGAAAAAAAAAATCCTCATTTTGTAATTTGTATTCTTGTAAACTTGAGTCATTATGGATTTAATAGTCTCCCTCAAATCTTGCAAGGGGTTTGTAACTTGTTTTCTTGAGTAGTGATGTAATTTGTGAAAAACATATTGTACATTGAATTGAACCTCTTGTAAATGAAATTGTGGTAACTTTTTTTCGAAATGAAAAGTTGTTTATTGGAAAGGTGTTATTACAAAAGAAATAATCTTACTTGTTGAGAATCACTTTTGTTTGTGCCTTCATCAATCTTGTAAGAGACTTGTAATAAGGTTTATTAAGTATTTCACATAGATTGTAACATATTGGATAGATTGAGCTTAAGCCATTGGAAAAGTAAACTTTGTAAGAGAATTAATCACTTGAGTTTGTAATGATTGAAATGACTCTGAATTTTTTTTTGGAAGGAAAATGGAGTTATCGAAAATATTGTTATTTTACTCTATGTTCCTTCTTGTAAAATGTTATAACATGGCTGTATGTAGGATAAGATACCATTCTTGAAATGTAATTCTTCTTCTTATTTGTTTTTGTGAAATATTGGTGAATAAAATATGATTAGTTTTATCTCTCTCCTTATTGCCAAAGTGAAATGGAGATAATAGTAAATTGTCTAAATGTAGGCATTTGGGAAAGGAATGTGTAAATCTCGTGTGATGTAGCAATATCTAAACATGCTCTATTAAATCTACACTTGAAATAGATTTAAGGTTGTAGGTGATATATATGTACATCTGTACATATATATTTAATACAGTCATATTATGTAGTGGAAATATGTTTTATTTCTGCAGTATGTCCATTATTCTATATGTTAACATAGTAAATTATTGTCACATAAATGTATTAAAATGTCTTTTTTATCTGCAGGTTTATATATGTTGAAAAATATATTATGGACTTATTGTATTTTATATATATATATATCAAATATTTTATATATATATATATATATATATATATATACATACCTAACTTTAAATCATTTTATATTTGAAAAAACATTTTAAATAATATATATATATATAAAAAGAAAATAATAAAAAAAATAATAATAATCGTGAGGGGAGGGGCTGAGTCCTCCCCCATCCCTACACATCTGCTAATCTTGGCACAACCTCCGTCCACCCGCTACGCTACTCCCCACACCCACGCATGCTACAAACTGCCACCGCTGTCACTGCAGCCATCACTGCTACCTCCCCTGACCTTCCTCACGGTTTCCCCTGCCCTCCATTCCTCCCCGTCCCTACCCCTGCACTGTCCCTGCCTTTCTCTCTCCGCACCCTCTCCACGTGCCGACCCTTTCCCCCACTCCCTACACAACCCTTCCTCTCCAAGATCTGTCACCCTAGTTTTACAAAAACAAATAAAAATAAAATAAATATGTGCATCACAAAAGAAAGAGAAAAGAAACATCTTATGTTTTGTATGAATTTCTAAAACCAAATACCATATGGATTTAATAAAACTCCATGGCTCCTCCATAACCTGCACATCCCAAAAGACAAAGCCAAAACAAAATAAGAAAATAATGGAAAGGAAAGAGAAGAAAACAAGAATGAAATTCAAATGAAAAGAAAGGAAAAGATAAGGATTCTAGGGAAAGATTAGGGTAAAGTGAGATCTAGGGCTGAGATCCCTTTGATCTTAGGGTCCAGAATTAACCCTACTTCCTTTGATCATGGATAAACTTTAATATGAATGGGAAATAAAGTATTAGGTTGGGTGTGTGGGAAAATAAATAAAAAAAGGGGAAAATCTATTTTAATTTAAAAGAGGGGTAGTCTTTTCCTAGCTTGTCTTTAAAAGCTAAATAAATAAAATTAATTATAGTGAATGTTTCAGTAAATAATTAAATTAGATTAATATAAATTAATGATGTAATGGGAAACAATTAGGTGAAACATTAGTTCTCACTATAAAAAAAAATTACTGACTTATTGGTCTGGTTTTCATTGTCCCGAGGCGGGTCATTACACAAGGAAGTGGTGCTTTTTGAGCCATTGGCGGATGTTCCTCTTCAAATTCTTCTTCTTTTTCAAATCCTTCAAGAATGACTTCGATTATTTCAAGATGTTCTTCATAAACTTCTTCTTGTGGGGGGGCATAGTTTAAAGGTTCCATTGCAACTCTGTCAGCAGGGGACTCAAAAGATAAGGTATGGTCAAATCATGGGGATTATTATTGACCTATTCTTCTTGAAATTTGACTGATAAGAAGTCTAAAATTAGATTATAACTATTCTTCAAATTTGGGATCAAACACACCACTAGCTCTGGAAGATCTTGTATACCTTTTTTCAGCCAACTTGAATTTGCAATTTGAAAAATATTCTTCTATACTCCCCTTTGTTGATTCTGAACTTGTCTCATTCTTTCCAAGGCTTTTACACGTTCTTCTTCAAAATATGTAATTCTCATAGTAGTGAAGCTCAATCTATTATGTCAAATAGCATCCCTTAAGTCCAATACAATATCCTCTTGGGTAAGGAATAGAAGCTCAAGCCTAAGGATTGGGGGATTACTGTGGATAACCATCAGTGAAATACATAAGGCTCAATGACTTTTCAAATTCAATATTTTTTTTAATTTTTGGAATATACAATTTTTTTTGGATTTTGTGGAATTGAAATTGGGTGTAGATATGATAATTCTTCCATACGTTGTGCGCCAAAAAATATTGGCGAAATAATTTTTCGAGTGGGAAAATTAGTGGGTTCTCACCAATAGTGCATGAAACTGAGTCCCTCTGCTTGAATGGGGAAGCTCTATTTATTGAAAACAATGAAATGAACACAATCTAAACTAATTTTGAGGGTGGTCCAAAGATCGGGGATCACATAGGAGTACTTCCCTAAACCTGTGGCAATTTCTTGTATTCAATACAAGAGAAGAAAATTATTTAGTTAGAGAGATAAAAGAGAAAACTAAGAAAGGGATTTCAATCAACAAATAACATAGAATTTTTTTTTGCATCAAAACCAAAACATTTCACTTGCATCAATTATAGGAGACCATTTGCAAAGAAAGAGGAACAATCAACAAGAAACACTAAGTGTTATTGCATCATGTTACACAAATTACAATGCTCCTCGAGTACAAGTTGAGAGGGAGATAGACCAATAGTAGATGAGGAATATAGGAAATCAAGGAACTTGGTTCTAGAAATACATTGAGAGCTAGTAAACAAGTATTAACCATTTACTCAAAATGAGGGTTCCATTCATATTTATAGTGCTAAGAATGTCTTTTCATCTACCCCACATGACCTTTCACCTTCCTTCGTGACTATTGACTTTTCAACTTCTGACCTTTGGTGTTCCTTCCCCACAGTGACCTTTAGAATCCATGACCTTTTGTTTTCTAGTTTGCATACGTATATACCTTCATGTTCCCTAATGGAACCATTTTTTTGTGTTCCTGAATGTCAACACATTCTTCTTGTTCCCGATCATCATCAAAAAATTGATCCTAGGTGTCATCAAAATCTTTCTCCTGGGAATCATCATAATCTTATGTTTCTTAGTTGGCATCAAAATCTTATTCCCATCTGGTAATACATCCATTTTGTTACCGTTTGGTAACACATTCTCGTTCTCGGCCAGTAACACATTGGTGTCGTAGGACCAAATTTTATTTCTTCATTCTGGGGTCAAAATTTAACAAACTTTGGTCATATAATATATGAAAATTTATGTAAAATTGTAAATGAATCCAATGATAATATCTAAAAGTCTTTAAAATTAATTATTCACCATGTGTTACCTATATTTATACTTTTACCTTGAGGTGTGAGCCACTGAACTAAGTGATAGGAAGATTTTATTATCACTGTGAACTAACACATCATATGTGATACGAAGAGAACTAAATTCAATTAATATTTTTTTAGGCTCTTAAATATTCTTGAGGCTCCTGAAACCTTTCAGGAAAGTTACAACTTATACAAGGATATTTGCATCACATTGTTGGATGATTTTCCACATCTGAATATTCCTAAAATATTTCCTTGATGACTCTAACATGAAGTGGGATATTTTATCTCTAAAATTCCTAGGGTGTGAAATTTTAAATCCTTACAGGGATCTTGAAAATATTTAAGCAAGGTGACTAGCTTTTTTAGAACATGCATTTCGCAATACCTTGCTCATAAAGACCCTTATTTTTATAACATGTTCCTAAACCTTTGATTTTCTTCCAGAATTTTCCAAACCTACCTCAAGTTGATTACATATCTCTATCATATACTTCTTGTAGGTATTAGGTCTTCTTGGGACATGTTAGGAAATAAGAGATAAAATATGTGGAATAATCCCTTACAGAATCGCAACTGTAGAAACTAATATGAAGAAAATATTACAGATCTTAAATAAAAGTGCAGAATAAATAACACAACACAGAGAGACAATATTTAATGTGGTTCAACTAATATGGGCTACATCCACCAAGAATCACTTGCTCAGATTTTATTACAAGCCTCCACTCTCCCAATACAATACCCAGATCTGTTTGGAGCTATGCTCAACAAACTCTACAAAATTCACACTCAAATTCAAAGCGCATCTGCAATACATTTGCTTGTATATCTATCATATGCATAAGACCATATAAATAGAAAATTGCTTAAGTAGTTTGATAAAAAATCATGGGTATCAAAACCATGGGCAAAACCGTGGGTATCAAAACAATGGGCAAAAAACCGTGGGTATCGAAACAATGGGTATCGAAAAACAATGGGCCCAAAAACAACCCATAACGGTTACCCATTACCATGGGTTAATAAACCACCCATAAAAATTTTCTTTGGGCGCTTTACCCCTGAACCCCCCTGACCCGCTCACCGGTGAGCGGGACCACCATAAAAATACTTGAGTGTAACACATAGAAGGTGTACCACACTCTAACATGAAAATAGGCTCCACAAACATAACAATCTCCTACTTGGAGACTGATTTCCAATGAGCAAGCTTCTCAACCCTTCACTGTCATCTGCGAAGGCCAACCAAAGCTGAACATAGCTTTAGTTTATCCCTTGTGACCACCTTGGTCATCATGTCTATAGGATTCTAACTGGTATGAATCTTCTCCAACTTCAACTTATCTTCCTCCAAAGCTGTCCTGATGAAGTGATATCTCAACTATATATGTTTCGTCCTAGAGTGGAAAGTAGAGTTCTTAGCTAGGTGTATAGCACTCTGACTATCACTATGTAGCTTACATTGCTCCTGCTTATGCCCCAACTCATCAAGCAATTGTTGTAACCAAACTGTCTCTTTACTTGCCTCTGTGGCAGCAACATACTCAGCCTCCGTGGTTGACAAAGCCACCAGCTTCTGTAGTCATGAAATCCAACTCACTACTGTCCCACCTACAGTATAAATATAACCTGTCATGCTCCTCCTGCTGTCTACATCTCCAACCATGTCTGAATCTACATAACCACGTAAAGTGGTGTCTAATCCACTGTAGCACAAAAGTGTCCCCATGGTCCCTCTCAAATACTGAAGGATCCACTTTACTGCTTGTCAATGCTCTTTACCTGGATCACTCATAAATCTACTCACAGATCCCACTGCATGGGAAATATTAGGCCTAGTGCACACCATAGCATACATCAAACTACCAACTGCTGATGAGTAAGGTACCTTGGACATCTGGTTTCTTTCTTGATCTGTCATGGGACACTACTCCTTTGATAACTTGAAATGGTCTGCCAAAGGAGTCCCAACCGGTTTAGCATCCTACATGTTAAACCTGTCTAATACCTTCTTAATGTACTCTTGCTAAGATAAAGTCAACTTCTATTCCTTCCTATCCCGAGTTATCCTCATACCAAGGATTTGTTTGGCTACCCCCAAATCCTTCATATCAAAGGATTCACTTAGCTATTTCTTAAGTACTTTTATTTCCTGCATGTTTTTACCTGCAACCAACATGTCATCAACATACAAACACAGGATAATATAACTTCCATCCTCAAATTTATTTGTATACACGCAATGGTTAGAATGACATCTAATATAACCTTGCTCCATCATGAAGCTATCAAACTTCTTATACCATTGACGTGGAGCTTGTTTCAAAACATACAAGCTCTTCTTCAGTTTACACACCATCTCCTCTTTACCTTTGACCTCATAGCCCTCTGGTTACTGCATATATAGTTCCTCCTCCAAATCACCATGGAGAAATGCAGTCTTTACATCTAACTATTCTAAGTGTAAGTCTTTTGCTGCCACTATTCCAAGAATAGTTCTAATAGAAGTCATTTTTACTACAGGAGAAAATATCTCATCAAAATCTATACCTTGTTTCTGTGCAAACCCCTTGACCACCAACCAGGCCTTATATCTTTTCTTTCCTCCTTCATCTTTAACTCTGTACACCCACTTGTTCTACAATGCTCTTTTGCCTTCCGATAGCTTCACCAAATCCCAAGTCTGGTTCTCCATGAGAGACTTATGCTCCTCATCCATGGCTTGCTCCCACTTCTTACTAGCATCTACCCTAGAAGACCTCCTCACTGTAGGAGTTTGGGGTTCCTGAACTGATTCATGGGTCACTTTCCCATCTAGAAGATCCTCTACCACTGCATATTCTTTCTTGAATTCTTCCCTATTTTCCTGCAACTGTTGCTTATACATGACTTTCTCATTAAAGACCACGTCCCTAGACCGAATGATTTTCTTGTCCTTAATACTCCAACATTTAAATCCAAAGTCATCACCACCATAACCAATGAAAGTACATTTTTCTGATTTAGCATCTAGCTTGGTCCTATCATCCTTGTCTATATGAACAAAAACCTCACATCCAAAGACTCTAAGAAATGAATAATCAACTTTCTTACCATACCATGCCTCCTCAGGTTTTCCTCCATCCAAGGCACTTGAGGGTCCTTTTTTTATCAAGTACACAGTTGTGCTCACCGCTTCTGCCCAAAAAGAAAGAGGCAATACTACATATGACCTCATGCTCCTAGCACATTCTATTATTATTCTATTCATCCTTTCTAATACCCCATTCTATTGTGGAGTTCCTGGAACCATCTTTTACCTGCGGATTCCATTCTTAGAACATTAATCATTAAATTCATTGCTGCAATACTCCCCTCCATTATCTGACCTGAGACATTTTAGCTTAAGACCTATTTCATTCTCTACCAAGGATTTCCATTTAACAAAAGTGTCAAATACATCAGATTTGTTTCTAATACAATAAACCCAAACTTTCCTTGTTGCATCATCAATAAAACTAACACAATAACTTGAACCCCCAAGAGATGATACCTGAGCCGGCCCCCACAGATTAGAATGTACCAGCTCTAACTTACTCTCTTTCTTCGTAGGTCTAACCTTGAGAAACCTTACTCAATTTTGTTTCCCATATATGCAGTTCTCACAGAAATCCAAACCTGTTTATGTATATCCAGGAAAATTATTCTTTATGATGTTCACGCCCTTATGGCTCATATGACCGAGCCTATAGTGCCATAATGTTGTATCTACATCTGAAGCCACAATATTACAATCATTAGTACTATTAGTGGTTAAATACAAGGTTCTAACCTTCTTACCTCTTGCCACCACAAGAGCACCCTTGGTAACCTTCGAAGAGTTAGCTATAAACATCACAGTACAACCATCACTTCCCAATTGCCCCGCCAATATCAATTTATCCTTAATGTAGGCACATGTTTGACATCCTTCAATAGCCATGTATTCCCATTCCGCACCTTAACCTAAATAGAACCTTTTCCAACTATACTACAAGGCTCATCATCACCAAGAAAAACATGCCCAAAATCCCCTTGAACATAATCAACAAAATAATGCCTATGTGGAGTAGCATGAAAAGAAGCCCCTGAATCTAAAACCCAAGATTCAGTAATATTATGCAAAGAAAGAATCAAAGCATCCTGACATACATTACCCGATGCCACATTTGCCTCCTTATTTTCTTCCTGTTGTTTCTTCTTGTCCTGAAGCTCCCAATAATCCTTCTTTGCATGCCCAGACTTTCCATAGTTCTAACATACAATCTTGCTCTTGGATTTTGACCTTGCCCGATCTTTCGATTTTACACAGTTTCCTCTATTCTTCTATCTCCCTCTAGTTTCCACTGTCAAAGAATTCCCTGAAGTAGAATATTCCCTGGAGCTTTTTCTTCACATTTCCTCGCTTAGAATCACCCCTACAACATCCTCAAACTTCAACTTTGAGTTAGCTGGAACCGAGTTGCTTACCGCCATTACCAGGCTATTCCAACTTTTAGGTAAAGAGCACAGAATTAATAAATCCCTAACTTCTTCATCAAAATCTATTGTAACCGAAGCTAGCATATTCACAACCGTATTGAAATCATTTAAATGATCTGCTACTGAACTATTCTTAGACATCTCCATATTAAACAACTTTTTCATTAAAAATATCTTGTTAGAGGTACAGGTTTTTTCATACAACTTCCCTAATGCATCCATTAAATCTTTTGTAGTCTTTTCCTTTGAAACATTAAATGATACCGAAGATGCAAGACACAGCCGGATCATTCCAAGTGCCTTTTGATCCAACAAATCCCATTCCACATCTGTCATACTTGAGGGTTTGCTCACCTTATCAAACAATGGAGTATAAAGATCCCTCTGATAAAGGTAATCTTCCAAAGACTGAAATTCTACCCATTGAATTTATCAACCCTATATCTTCCATCATCTACCATAGCTTCCACTCAAGATAAAACTTTCCCTGTGATTCAACACTTTAGCAAACCAAACCAGGCTCTGATACCAATTGTTAGGAAATAAGAGATAAAATATGTGAAATAATCCCTTACAAAATCGCAACTGTAGAAACTAATATGCAAAAAATATTATAGATCTCAAATAAAAGTGCAGAATAAATAACACAACATAGAGAGACAATATTTAATATGGTTCACCCAATATGGGCTACGTCCACCAAGAATCACATGCTCATATTTTATTACAAGTCTTCACTCTCTCAATATAATACCCAGATCTGTTTGGAGCTATGCTCAATAAACTCTACATAATTCACACTCGAATTCAAAGCACATCTGCAATACATTTGCTTGTATATCTATCATATGCATAAGACCATATAAATAGACAATTGCTTAAGCAGTTTGATACAAAACCATGGGCAAAACCATGGGTATTAAAAAAATGGGCCCAAAAATAGCCCATAATGGTTACCCATTACCCATGGGTTAATAAACCACCTATGAAAATTTGCTTTAGGGGCTTCGCCCCCGAACCCCCCTGACCTGCTCACCGTCGAGCGGGACCACCGTAAAAATACCCGAGTGTAACACATAGAAGGTGTACCACACTCTAACATGAAAATAGGCTCCACAAACATAACAGGACATATCTGGGAGATTATCTGTAGGTGAAAGAAACCTAAAAATAGGATTTTTAGGCCTTTAAGAGAAACTCCTTCTAGGTGAATCATAATAAGCTCATCAATTGTTTTCTGTAAACTTACTTACACATGAAACAAACTTTAAAAATATATTCAACACATCCCTCTCTACCATGATGGGGATTACATAGTCAGATATTGGCCAGAGGGCAGGGTCACATTACCCGGTTCAGGGATTTTTTGAGTGTGTGCTTGATTATCATGGCCAAATTTTCAAATTTTTATGCTAGACATATATCATGACAACAACTAATCAAGTGTTCAAATGAATGGATTGGAAGAGGATATTAATAGATATGATGATAAGAATGGATTAGATGCAAAGGAATGTAGATTTTAGATGGAAGGAGGATGGGTGGGAAGGAAAGAACATTCGTGCACAAGTGACGAATTTATGTTCTCAATATATTTTTAGGTGTTTAGTATTTGTAAGGGGTTTAATTTATTTGTGATTGGGTTGAGTGGTTAGGATGGTAGGATCAACAAGAGGTGTGGTATAAATGGGTTTTTTATGGAGTAGTGGAAGGGACGTTGGTAGTGTTAGGTTTATACCCTAAGCCTGAATGACCTGGATTTCGATGAAGGGAGATGAGTTTTTGAATGACTTGTTCATGGATACCTAAGCCTTTGACTTTATGTTTCATATTAGCGAATATATTTTTGGCTATAGGATATGAATTGGATATGAAATATGATGCCATGTGGTCATCATGAGACTGGGGGGTTGTATTTTTTTATCTTCTAAGAGGCTGAACTTAACAAAGGATGGGAGGTGAGATTTGTTTTGGTTTTTAGTTGGTGATGGATGTTTGGATGTATGATGAGATTTGGATGGTTGAAAATGTTTGGATGTTGAGTTGGATTTGGATGATGGAAGATGATTAGGGAGAGGATTGGGATGTAATGGTGGTGGATAAAGAGGTAGAAGGATAAGAATTCCTTAGTTAATGAGGTTTTGGACATAAAACCTAAATTACATGTAACGATTGGTTGAATGTCCATGGGTATAATGGAAGTCACAATAATATTGTTCCCAATACAAATATGGTTTGGGATGGTTTTGATTGCATCATTTGACTGGGGGATGGATGTTCATGTTGAAAGTTTTTAGACAATGAAAGATGGTGGTCAAGGATTCTCCTAAATAAATGAAGTTGTTTAGGTTAAGTGGTTTTGGGGGAGTATGAAGTAAAGGTGCAGGATTGGGTGGATAATGAGATGTTTTGTTTTATTTGTATTTGTGATTTAGATTATATTGTTTTTTCTTAGAAGATGAAGGGGATGGATTAGGCCTGGCGGCCGAAGTGGATGGTTTGGGTTTAGAGGCTGAAGTAGATTGGGTTGATTTTGGATTGGTTGGAGTATGTATTTTTGAGGTAGATGTTTGTGGATTAGGATTAGATTATTTGAGATTAGATGAAAGGGATGGGGTAGATTTAGATGAAGGGGATGGTTGTGATATGGGCATCACATTAGACTTGGGTAATACTGGGGATGGACGGGATTTGATAGATGGGTGTGGTGTAGGAACCACATTAGATTTGGTTGATTTAGGCGATGAAGTAGATGAATGTGGTATAGAATCCTAATTAGAATGAGAAGGAGAGGGGGTGGGGAGACGATTGGGATTTGATTTGTTAGGTTTGGGAGTTAGTGACTTAGGATTCACTTTAGATTTTTTAGGATTGGGGGATGGGGGAGATGAAATAAGATTAGAGGATATGATAGTGTGAGGTTTAGTTAATGAATGACATGGATTATTATTATATGTGGATGAAGATAATGAGGGTGGAATAGGAGCCACATTAGATGGTTTAGGATTGGGCATAGAATAAGATGAGGGTGGCTTAGTAGTCGCGGTGGATGAGATAGTATTGGGATTAGGTGGTGGAGGATATGAAATGGGATTAGAGGATGAATTTTATAGTGGATTAGGGCATATGGGACTATCTAGGAGATAGTTCATAGGATTGTATTGGGGTGATGAAGATGACGAGGATGGAGGACTAAGATGAGATGTGGGAGATGATGGTTGTAGATGAATTTTTTGGGGTTGTTGTGGATATGTGAATTGGACTTGATGATAAGTTTTATAATGACTGGATTTAGGGATTGAAATTTTAGCTGATAGTGGATTATTTGTATGAGTTTTGATGGTGGGAAGATGTGGGTCATGATGGTTGATGGGGGATTTAGAGGTTAGGGTTGGTGTCTAGATTATCAATAACATAAAGGAGGTCCTCATAGTCTAGATCAAAGTTAGTGAGATGGTAAAAATTGATGTGATTAGCTTGTGGGGATAGTGGTTAATGTGTTTTGGGTTGATGTGTGGATTGAGATGATTTGGGTTCCTCAAGGAGGAGGTCAATAGGGTAAGGGGTAGGGATATTAGGAAGGGGAAATTGTGTATTAGGTTGGTCAGTAGATGGTGGATTAGAATATGATTAATCGGTGAATGATTTAAGATTGGATATTTGTTGATTGAATTATTCGATGGTTTTAAAGATATTATGATAAAAATAGGATGTTAATTTGGATGGTGGAGAGAGGGTTGGTTAAGGTAGGATGTTATGTTTGAAATTTGTTTGTTAAGATGTTGGATGGTGTGTGGCACTTCATGGTCAAAGTGAAATGGTTGACTTTGATGGTTGGGGGATGATGGAATAATTTGGTTGATGGATTTAGAAAAGAGATAGGGGTTTCAAAGTTGGTTTAGAAAGGAGGGGGATTGGGGATCAAAGTCCATGGTTAGATAGGATGTGTGGGGGATTATATTTTTATTAGGACTATGGAATAAGGATGGTGATGGGATTAGGATAGGGATTTTGTGATTAATTATGATAATATTTGATCGATTAAAATGTTAAATTAATGGGATGGTTAAGGGTGTTCAAAAACAAACAATAAAAATGTAGAAAACACCCTAACTAGTCAAGTGGGATTGGAATCAAGATATAGCCTACTTTTAATACCACACACCAACGATGGTGCCACAATTGGCTCTTGATTAAACTAAAATGTAAAATTATAGCCTAATCCGATGTTATAGAAGAAAAAGTTAGTAAATAAATGCAACAATGAAATAATTAAATAATACCTAAGAAACTAAGAAAATAAAATGTGAAACCCTAAAGATAAAGAGGGTTGGGAAAAGCCTTAGCTGATTTGTCGATGTCATAGGACTATTTTATAATGGAAACCGTATGAAAATGAGGAGTAAAATATTGCATAAGATCCTAAGAAAATGTAGTCAAGTTGTCTGACTGGAATGGGGAGCCTGGAAAAGGGATTGGCGCACCTAGGGCACCCTAATCTATGGAAATGACCACAGAACCTCTTTTGAAGTTTTGTTAAATGTTCACATGTGTTTACATTTAGTCGTGTGTATATCGTTGAACTTTTTTGGATGTCGTTGTAAACCTAGGATGGAATAATCACCTACAAAACCCCCAAAAAATCATCAAAACCCTAAAAAAATGCATATGAAGGTTTCAGACTATCCTCTTCTGCCAAATGGATGGACTTATCACTGAGTGTTTCCCTACATCTTAGAACTAATGTAGTTCTAGGTGTGTGTGTGTGCAGAAATCATGCCCTATGTGCTCTTATGTCAGTCACACTCTGTGAGTAACGAGCAATAATTAGATTTAGAATGTAAATAAATGGTGCATGCAGTAAAATGAACTCCCTCGTATGAAGTGTGATACAGATGAACTATCATTTGTCCCTTGTGATGGAGCTAGATGGATGTAAATAGAGTAATAGAATCCTTGGATGAATGCAACATTAGGTCCCTTATTATGGTCTCATAAATTTAGATTTATATGGTTCTCTTGCTTTAATTACATAATCAACCCCAAAAACATGGAAATTTAAAATGGCTAGAAAGTGCCCAAAAAGTGAGAGGAAAGTTCTAAAAGGATCAGGGTGCCCAGAGGGGGCCAAAGTACTTGGGGTGCCCTAATCCTAGTTGGGTGCCCCAGTTCAAAATAGGGAAAACACAATATAAAAATACAAATTAGCAAAATGTGGGTGTAAGATCAAAATTAGCAACCGAAAACAAATAAGTATGGCCAAAGACATGGGTTAATTAGTACTCTTTTTCAGTCGAGAACCATATGAATGGTAGTATGAAACCGAAACTAAATAATTACCCAAAGTGCATGATTTAGTGACTAAATTTTCCCCCACTTTATGTTGGTGAGTGTAAAGATTGGTAACATAAAGTAGATAGAGATGTGTACTTGATATCCATGTAGATTTATGTAGAAAGAGTGGAGAGACAAAAAGGTGGAGCGTGAAGACTAAAGATGCAAAAGTGTAAAAAGTGATGAGAGGGAACTTAGGGCAGAAGCGTGTGTGTAGATGTCAATGTGTTTGATGTACCTGGATGTTAGCATCAGTGTGTATGGTGTCGAGTGATGTTGTTGTTGTTGACTGCTTGCTTCCAATAGGGATGAACATGGAAAAGAGAAGATGATCAAGTAGTCAAATACGCATGCATATGTGTAAAAAATGTGTACAAAGATGCATGTATATATGTAAAAAAACATGTAATGAAAGTATAGAAATGAAAAAAGGAACATGTGCACCTGATCCGTGATGAGAATAAGGGTGTAGAAAGGATCTTGTAAATTTCGATGAAGTGTGAGTTGTTTGATTGATTTCACACCACTGGCCGATGAAGTGTACAAGAAAGTCTGATGTATCCTCCTACCTGTAATTTCTTCCCAAGAGTGAAAATATCTCTATATTGTTTGGTTTTCTGGGTGATTCGACGCCACTAGCTGAAGTAGTGTAGAGAGGAAGGGCTGATTTATCCTCTAACCTATAAATTCTCCCCAGAATTCTAAGGACAATCTGCCCTATAAAAGCCGTTGTGTATGGATTTTTATAGACTAGTCTGAATCCACTCCTTGTATAACCCACTAGTTCATGGATAGAAACTACAAATTGAACTATATTAGTACTATGTTGTGTGGTGTGTGTAAACCCAAATGATGCCCCCCTCTTTGGGGGTTCATGTGATATCATGGATAGGATAATGTGGCCCAAAATAGGACCAACCATGAAACTGTACCCTACAAGGAGGAATGTTCTTGGTAGAAACCAACGCACATGTAAACAAGTGGCTAGGAAAACAAGTGTTAGTAAAAACAAATATAAGCATGCATGTAGATAACACAGTGTAAGCTACAAAGACAATGTGTAAGCTAGGATGTAAGTAAACATGCAAGAAGCCAATATAGAGCATGAAAAGATGGTTACAAACAAATAAGAAAGTGTGCACACAAAACAAATGGCAAAGCCTGCATACAATGAAAAATAGAGACAAGCAAGGAAAAACAAACAGATAGCCATGGTAGCAAGTAATCCTACAAAAACATAGTTCTCGTGAAACACCCGTTAGCATGTTAGAAAGATAAAATTTATGTCAAAAGCGTGTATAACTAATAAATTCGATTGCTAAGTACAAAATAAAATAATAGCACCTATAGTGTGTGAAAGGTGGATGCCCCTAGGAAACACTATGGGAATAGCAGTGTGCCAAGAATACATGTTACATGTAGAAGCCCTGTATCTGTGATCATAACTAGAAAAGGACATGAATGTACATGTGTGTATGATAAATATAATGACATGCAAGAAATATATCTAGCATCTATAATAAGATGAACATGCACAAGTAAATGCAAGAAAGAGTAAAAGAAACCAAGATATGTAGTATGTTTTGGATGAGGTGGAATGGAATGCAGAGTGAGTGATAGGAGTCGTGTGCCCCCCGAGTGAGTGGGATTATATGTAGTGAGTTTCATTTGTTAATGTCCCCTAGGCAGTCAAGAATGAACCGTAAACAAGAGTGTGCATCGGGAAATGGCCGAAATATGTGTTGTGTGTAGCTCGCTGTGGTGAATGTGTAGTGATGACATATGACATAGAGATGATATGTGCATGAAATTGTAGAATAAACATATATCACGACAAGATGATCGAAGGAGTGATGATTTAGCCAAAATTGTATATCACTAAAAGATTATCATAACCAGTGATGATGATGCTAGAGTAAGTAATGATGTATCCTATGGCGTATATCACTACAAGATGAGCAGAAGGAGTGATGATGTATCCTAAAGCATATACCACTAAGTGATGCAAGGTTACTATATATCCTATGGTGTATATCGCTAAACTAGGAATGCCGCATGAGGGATAGGATTGAATGATGAACATGTGAGTGTGATGAGTTCCATTTGTGATGTATAACCTAAATATTCTAGTATGGACCATGAGACTAGAGTGCATCAAAGGGTAGTGAGTGCAACACGTATAAGTAGATGTATGTATTATGTGTGATGATGAGAGACTACTATGTGATGTGTAAAATGTGTAACATGTGATGTATAGTATATAATAAAAGATGTGTAGATACTATAAGTGTGACACATGTTTGATGAACACTAGTATGGTATGTAGAATATGTATTATATGTAGATGCACAAAAGATGAAATATGCATGATCTAGAGTAAATTAAGATGTAGTATGCAAGATGTGAGATGTACTGTAAGATGTATGAATATGTGTGATGCATAGTGTCTAATGTGTAGTGTGTGGGGTTCATGTGTATAGGATGCCCTTAACAATCAAGTGTGAACTGAATCACAAGAGTGTGTCATCAGGTAATGATTGATGATAATGTGTGGATGAATATGTGTATGTTAGAAGTTTGATAATGTAAGTATGAAACATGTGTTGATGTTAGGGTGGGGGGATGTGTGTATGTTATGCCCCTCAAGTGTGTGAGGAAGGATCAAGTGATGTAATCAAGAAGATCGTCAGTGTCTAGATCAAAGCCATAAGGTGTTGCATCAGAAACTTGATAAGTGATGGGGCATTGTAACTTCCAATAATTTAATCAACTTGTTCAAATTTTGATGTCATTATTAACCAAGGATGTGTTCAAGGTTGTATGTAGAGAAGGGGTATGCAACTCACTTCTATGGTGGTTCTCTTTTTTGGTGGGTTTTCTTCATTTTCGTTTATATTCTACACTATTAATCTACGGAAAGCAAATACAATTTAAAGCTATTAAAATGGAAAATAGAATATAGAAAGTGTGTTTAATCTACTGAAACAACATTGCTAAAATGAAATGCTTTCAAAAGGAAATGCTCAATCAATTAAAATACTTACTTAAAGGAAATGACAATAAGAAAATCTTGTTGAAACAAGGAAACTCGTGATTGCATTCAAATAACCATTCAAACCAAGATATCAAAACTTAAAATAAGAAAATATGAAAATCATGCATAAAATACCAATCCTCAAATCTCCTCAATCGAGTGGGCCCTTGCTCTCCTTTGGGATTGAGGCTCTTAACATGAATAGATACTCAAAATATCATAGATTATATTACTCTAAACAAGTTCATCACATACTTCTAGAAATTGAAAATGACTATCAACTGATATATTATTGTATCAAAAAGCTCTAACTATCTAATAACAGTTTCAGGAGGTTTCTTATAGACACGAATGAGTACAACAAGTGTCATGAATATAGAAAACAAAATAACTAATAAAAACCTCATAAAGATTCCATGACACCCTATAGTTCTACTAAAACAAGGGTCCTTGTTTGTAGTTTGTTATGAGTGAATCTCGCAAAATTCTGTAGTGCAAAATGACTCGGTATCCATAGATGCAATGACCAAAAGTGGCATAAAATGTGACTTATCAATTTGCACATGTCACATAATCACTAAAAAAGGTATTTAGTGGGAGTTCCATCAATCATTAGTTTACATGAGACAAAATAAGGAGAAATTCATCACTTCTACTTTGGATACAACTACTTAGAACATTCAAATGCTTTAATTAACATATTTAGGAGCAATCCTATATTTATGTGGATGCTATAATAATTCAATTCATGGAATCAACATATCCCCTACACTTTACCTTTTGTATGTCCTCGTGCAAACTTATCTCTATCCTGACCTCTGACCAATATGTTCTTTCATATCATATTCCTAAAATTGGTCTACATACTGTTTTCGTGTACCCTTGCATCCTTGGGTTTCCAACATCACGTCATCTCATGCCTTAAAAATTTCATATGATTGTGGATCACTATTCTACAAAGTGGTCATGGGATTCATAACCAAGGGAGGCCTAACTTTCATACCGACCCATTCCTTGTTATACTCATTGTTTTCCTTTTCTTCCAATTTCTGAATGATCTCAACTAGTGCATCTTCTATGTGCATACTCCAACTAAGATTCTATGGGGAAATCACTTCTCTTCTTTTTAATGATAAGATCAAAGTATCCTATCTTTTGTCACATGTTTTCATATCCTTACAAAATTTCTTGTGGTAATAAGTTTCAAATTCTTGGACACACTATGCCAATACTTATGAAATGGTTTTACCAATCTGAGCTTGATATTATAAAGATTTAAAATATTTCTTCATGGAAAAATCATTATGGTGGGTAGGCCTAATATAAAAAATGATAGTCCTAGCCTCTTGATAAAAAATATTCATTTTTTTTTCTAACGTAATTTTATTCCTCACTAATGACTCAAAGGATTTCAATTGAAACTCTCTAAATGATAATTTTATGAAGAAATCAGGAACATTGGTAACCAACATATTATGGAGATAAAATTCACATAATAAATTTTACACTTCAGGAGTACAACTTTGAAAAATATCCAAAAAACAAGTTCCCATCTAGAGCCTCATAAGATTCCCCACAACACATCCTTTGCAACTTCTAGAAATAAAACTATTCTTGAAGAAACAAACTATAGGTAGAAGATGGATTTCTACAGGCCAAAAGTTTACAAAACAAAGGACAAAAAAATTCAACAATTGATTCCATTTTCTTCTTAGCATTCAAACTTTACTCAACCTTTTCTTTAAGTTTCTTATTTTCCTTGACCAATTCTTTATTTTGAAGAGACAATTGGTCACAATGAGAGGACAAATCACTCCATGCTTTCAAACCAATATTATTTTTCCTCTTTAAACTATCAACTTCTACTTTTAAAATAATTATTTATTTGACTTTCTCCACAATACTTTGTAAAAATTCATTTTACATAGATAGTTGGGTTTCTTCCATACCTTTCAATTTCTCTTGTAAATTTTTAATTTTGTTTTGGTGTTACCTCAAGACCTTATCCCTTTGTGAGTTAATGCATTCAATTTCTTGTGCATCTATTTTCGTAGCTTCCATGTGAATTTCCGGAGCTGCAGGAATATCTTCTAGAACTTCCACATGAACCTTTTTCACCTTAGTATAATGTATTTTCTCTTCAATGGTTTTCATGAACTCAACATCTTTCAGTTTCTCACTAAGAGTAGAAGTACCTGCTTTGACAATATCTTCCAAAATTGGGACTGAACCCTCTTTAAACAATGTAGGTCAAGAAGCTTCATTTTTCCTTGAGGAACAATACCTTCTTGGTCTTAATGAAATAGCAACAGGGGCTGGAAGGGTAATCTTCTCTTTATAATCTTGAGGCACAAAGGGTTTCTCATCCTCACTTTTAGATTCTTCTACAACCACATTGGAA
The DNA here is from genome assembly GCA_019776745.2 of Taxus chinensis. NCBI lineage: Eukaryota > Viridiplantae > Streptophyta > Pinopsida > Cupressales > Taxaceae > Taxus > Taxus chinensis. The sequence goes on along the minus strand of CM034154.1, from coordinate 696,281,146 downwards.
GGTTGAGGAGTCGATTCAATCTTAGGCTAAGAACTAGGAGGTGGATTCTAAAGAAACTGGTGTATGATCCCTCTTGATTTTCATATTCTTAGAATTCTTCCCTGTAATTGTCTTCTCTCCCTTTCTCTTAGGTCTACAAAAATTTTGATGTGTGTAAATTTGTTAGATAAGCCCTAGGTGTTTAATGGCAACATTACCTCCTCCACTTTTGTATTTCTGGCCTACTTTATTAACAACATCCACAAGGTACTCAGGAAGATTTACCTTAAACTCAGGGTTTGTTTGAACCTTCTTCAAATGGGTTAGAATTTTCAATGTTTCACCTCCCAATACCAATAGTTGTCCATCACAAATAAAATACATTTTCACCCAAGTTTAAATTTCTTTCTAATGGTCTAGAAAACTCTCCCTCCTAATTCCTTTTTGAATTCCATGAGGATTAATGGTTATCTCAGCAAGATCTTCCCCTTCCTCATGAAATAGAGATATCAAATCCTTAAGTGGGGAGTTAGTTACAACCTTGATACCAAAATCTGGGAGGCTAGATATTGTGGCAATAATGCAGCTGTCTAGTTCAATTATTTTTCCCCTAGGTAAGAGCAAGTTTCCTACAAATTAAATAGAAATTATCCAACTAAATCTTCATAAAATCTCTACAATTTTTAAATGAAAATCTAACCAACCTGTGTCATGGAAGACTTGGGAGATTACAAAATTCTATAGTAGTGGCTTCGTAGATTCTGGTTCTAATTTCTTCTTTTTCCCCATAGCACATATTGGTTCAGGTGGATTTGCAGAAAAAAATAGCAACTGTTGTATGAGGGAGATATAATACTTGCATGTAATGTCAATAGTGGAGTTTTGAACTACACTCTAGCTTATAATGGCATTAAGTTAGCACAAAATGGTGGCATAAAATACTGATGGTACTAATTGAGGTGGTAAGGTTTTAATTTCATTGCACAATTCTCATACTATTCTCGTGACTACTCATGTCATTTTTCATTCCTCATGAAAGGTGAGATGTACCTTTATTCATCCATTATTACTCCTTATTCCCCCACTTAAATCCATGAGATTTGGTTTTATGTTTTAATAAATACATTGGGAAGTTCTAAACAAAAATTAATATTTGTACCAAAAAGTGAGTACACGTCACCTTACCATCTCAGTGTTCCTATGGCCATTGGCGCTCCACCTCCTGCATTGGAAAAGTTACCATTATCAATGCAAATTTCGATAATTGACATCTCTAACCTTTATTTACATGAAAAATGAAATATATATATTTTTTTGAATATAGGGGGGAAAAGATCGAAACTATGATCTTCTTCCTTTATTTAAATTTTCGTAACAAAATAATCATGGAGGGAAGAGCTAGACTCTTCAACTTGATCAAATCCTTCGCCCAACAACATGTCCTTAGTGAAATTTTCCTTATCCTGGGGTTGTTGATACATCCTCATTCTATCATCCTTCACTAACAAGGTTCTCTGGTCACCATAAATTGGCAACAATCTCACATATTCATTATCATAAAACTTTTCAATTTGATATGGTCCCAACCATCTTGTTTGTAATTTTCCTTTGAATTGTTTGTACTTGGAGTAAAAAAGTAAGACTCAATCTCCTTCATTGAACCTTTTGTTCTTAATATGAGCGTCTCACCAGGATTTTCTCTCTTATTTAAGGATTTTAGTTTGTTGTTGTGCCTCCATCCACATTTCATCAAGTTCATCCAACTGCATCACTCTCTCACGTTGAGCTTCATCCATCTCAATTCCAATCTTTAGTGTTTTCCTCCAGGTTTGTAACTCAAATTCCACATGGAGCAATGGCTTATTTTTGTATACCATTTCATATGGGGAGAAACTAGTGGTTGTTTTCCATGTGGTATTGTATACCTAGATTGCTTCAGGAAGTCTTGGCACCCAATTTTTCCTATCTGCATTGACAACCTTAATCAAAATGTTTTCCAATTATTTGTTTTTTACCTCCACCTTCCCATTGGATTGGGGCTGATATGGTGATGATTTCCTATGCTTTATTTTGTATATTTTAAAGAAGGATTCAATCATATTGGACACAAACTGAGGTCCTTGATCAGATACAATGGATCTAGGAGCTATAAACCTTAGCATAATCCTATTGTATAAAATGTTAGCTACAACATCCTCAATGGTAGATTCCATTGCTTGAACCTTGACTCATTTTTTAACATAGTTAGTGCACACTAGATGGTACTCTTTTCCAAAGGATGGGGGGTTGAAAGGCCCAACAAAATACATTCCCCACTTTTCAAATGGCCCTAATACCAGCTAAGGATTGAGAGGCATTTTAGTAGATAACTTAGGCTTCCTCATTCTCTGACATGCATTGCATTGCCATACATATTTCTTGACAAATATATGGAGAGAGGGCCACTAATACCTAGCTCTGAAGACCTTTTTAATTGTCCTCTTCACTGATTAATTTCCTCCACCAGGTTCATCATGACAAGCTCTTAGTATGTCATACACTTCATCTTCTCGAACACACCTGTGAAGAATCATGATAGGAAATCATTTAAACAATATTCCATTGCACCATTTGTATGTAACATTGTTTTTGAATAATATTTTATGTTATTTACTACTAAAGTAAGATGGAAAATTCCCTGTAGTTATATAGTTGGTAAGATCAACAAAATATGGAGGATGTGCCGATATTGTAAACAAGTGATCATCCAGAAAGTGATCCTCGGCTGTCTCATATTCTCCTAAAGCATTGAATATTGAAAGGAAGTCGACGACAACACTAGCCTTTCCAAGCTTATCAATAATAGTCAATTTAAATTATTGCAAAATAAGTAACCACCTAATAATTATGCCCCCTACTACTAGTTTGTTCATCAAATATCTTATGGTTGAATGGTCAACATACACAAATATTTTATATCGAGTAATGTAGTGTTTGAATTTATTCAGAGAGTAAACAACAACTAGAAATTCATTTAGAGTAGTGGTGTAGTTTCTCTCTATGGGGGTCAAATTCTTGATAATGAAATAGATGGCATACATTTGGTCTTCTTCATCCTTTTGTTCAAGAAGAAATATCATTTTTGTGTTAGAAGCATCTGTGTGAATATGAAAATGTTGTTCCCAATTAGGTCCTCTCAAAACCGGGGCAGTGGTCAATTTCTCCTTTATAATTTCAAAATCTTGTTAACATTAAGGAGACCATTGAAAAACATAGTCTTTTTCCAGTAGAGAGAAAATGGATGCAAAAATATTACAAAATTCTTTGATGAACCATCTATAATATCCTACATGTCTAATGAAACTTTTTATATCAGTCTGATTTATTAGTGTAGGCAATTTAGTAATGACTTCTATCTTTTTAGGATCAACTTGAATACCCTCAGTAGAAATATGATGACCCAAGACACTCAGGGGAAAGTAATCTTTCTTGTTGGATTTATTAAGCTCCCTATAATCTATACAGATTCTCCACTTACCATTTTTATTGGGAACTATAACGATTGGTGATACCCACTGACTATCAAATATTGGATAGATAAATCCTACCCTCAATATTTTTTCTATTTCATTTTTGAAAATGTCTCTAAGTGTTGTATTAATCCTATGTTGTGGATTTTTAACTGATATAACATCCTCAGTGTAAATATGATGAGTACAGATGTTTGGATGAATCCCTTTCATGTCAGTATAGTCCCACGAAAATACTTTCGAATGATCCCTCAATATATCTATGACCCTCGTCTATTGGTTGTCTTCTAAATTATTACCAATGGTCAGTTATTTTCCTACCTCAACAATTACTTGTTTAGTGTCTTTAAAAATAACAAGTTCTATTTTAGTAATCAAAGAGTTCAAGGGACAAGCATGAGGCTATAACATGTGAAGAATAGTTATTTTTTCAAGAGATACAACCTTGGATAAAGGACAATGAAAATTAGTGGTTGTATTTCCATGGTAATCATAGATCTCATCAAAATCTTCAATAAAAAATGTCACTTACCAAGGAAATGTTTCCTTATGAGTTCAAAATAGTCATTTCTGTAACCATAGTTTGGATTTCCGTAGCCGTAGTCCTAGTTTCTATAGCCACATTATCATCTTCATCAAACATTGGGTATGGAACAAAAATTTCTTCCATATGATTTTTCACTGCAATGGTGGCCAGATAAGAAGAACTCATGTTGTTAGTATCCAAAAAATCTACTGATAGACATTCACAAACATCCACATATGGTTAAGTGGGAGGATAAAGAGAAATATTCTTACCAAGATGAATGAGTATCCTAAATTCTGAGCTTAAGACTGTAAGACCATAAAATATATGTGATACTCCCAAGATTCAACCGTAACCATAACATCCTCAATTAATCCATCTGGCACAGTGATAGATTGATCTATCAATTGGAGGACAATATTGGTTGGTTGTAATATTGTCAACGAAAAAAAATTGAATGTGTCTGTTGTTATGACGTTGATGGCGGTACCAAGATCCACCAAAATGTTATATATTGACTGACCATTCACAAAAATAGTAATAACTGGACTCCCAGGATCCCCATATTTTGGTGAGAGAAGTTTTCCAACTATAAGGTCAGCTAGATTTCCTTCTACTTTGAATTTTTTGGGTATTTCTTCTTCCTTCTTGGTGTCTTAATGCAATGGTTTCTAATGGTATGGTTTAATTTAGGAATGTACCTTATTTCTCTCAAAAGTGGGACCTCAATATTCATCTTTTCAACTCTTGAACTACTATTGTTTCATCCTCGTTCTATATTTCTTTTAGTCTTTCTGGGAAAGGAGATGCATGCACATTATTATATTTTTCCTTACTATTCCCAGTGTATCATGCTTGTGCAACATGTTCAGTTTTCACACTTTCCTCAAGTATCCTCTCACTTTCCTCAAGTATTTCAATGATAACCATTGGAGGATTGTTTAGTATTTTTCCATATCTTAGTTGCAAGTTATTAATGACATTAACCTACATTGTCTCACCATGTCCTCATTCATTAATTACAGTTATTTGTTGATTCTTGGGGTTTGAGACATGTTAGGATAGAATTTGATTTTTTGTTGCTTTCCCTTACTGATAATTTTTTTGTGGTGTAGGCATTAAAGATTGTTGCTTTTTTGTAAGCCTCCTTGGCTTATTAGAGTTCTGTTGGGATGCCCATTGTTGGTTTAGTCATAGATGTGCATTAGATGGTGGTGCCCAACCTTTTTTATTGTATGGAGGCATCTGTGGTGGTGGTTGTGGGTAAACCATCTAGTTTGGTGGTATAAAATCAGGTTGTCCCCAAGTTGGTGGAGGAGTCTGATTATGTCATGGCATCATCCAAGGGTTCTGACCAGGTTTAAGGGCATAAGCAAACTAGTTATTTGATATTTGAATGAATTTTACCTCTGCATTTGCTTTAGTTATGGCATTTAATATTTCCTTCAGATGAGGTAGGAGAGTCAAATGGTTTGTATCATGGTCAGGGACATCACAGATCAAGTACATTTCTGTGATATCCAAAGGACATTCTTTTAAACGATGTATTTTCCTACATCAGGGGTAGTATATGTCTAAAGGTTATTTTACAACATTTTTTTTAGCTTTCATCCCATCTATGGTGGAAGTTAACTGTGATAAGATATTTTTTTTTCAGGTTGGCCATTTCCTCAAGAATTTTTGAGGTACTAAGGGCATTTTTCGATGTTTTCCTTCGTCTAAGGATTCCCCTAGTTCTAGAGTAGCTCTTACATAAATAAGTAATATGTGCCATAGAGAGTTTGTGTACATCACCTCCTCCCATGAGATGAAGGGATTATTTGGTTTTATCATCAAGTCCTTTAAGGAAAATTGTCTTATTTATTGTTGCATTCAACTCATAACCACTTCTCCTATGGAAAAAAAGAAATATGTCTAAGTAATCTTCCAAATTTTCATCTTCTCTTTTCTTCATTTGAAATAAATCTTCCCTCCTATCTCTTCCCCTACAGTAATACTGGTATTTTTTCAAAAAGGAATTCTCCATATGTTCCCATGAATGAATGGAGTTAGAGGGAAACCCCATAAACCACCTCATGGAGAGTATTTGAGGGTGGAAGGAATTTTTTTGAGTTTTTGGTTATCTATTTTGTAGTCATATGTTTAGCAGAGGACTTTGAATTCAAACAAGAATTGGTCTGGATCTTCTATGGAAATTCCTTGAAAGATAGGGAGAATAGATGGGAAAATGTTTTTCATATGTCTTCATCATCCTCATTTAAGATAATGGGGTAAGTAAAGGTTATACCCAAGGTTCTGTCATCATCATTTTCATTGTCTCCCATTTTTTAAAGTTTCTCAGGTTCTAAATAAGATGATGTAGATTGTTCAGTATCACTCCTGGGAATTGTATTGGATTCAGTGTCACTCTCAATGTTTACTACAAGTGTTCTGGTTGGAGATATTCTTTGAATATTGCGAGGTATAAATATCCCTTGAGCATCTCGTGGTTTGTGCATCAATATTTATTGTGTAAGCAAGGCTTGGGATTCTTATTGGTTGGATATCTCAACTTCACTAACACCTATATCATGTAATGTGAATAACATAGTTTATTTTCTTATGGTGTCCCCGGAAATGACACCAAAAATGATGGGTCATTGTAACTTCTAATCATTTAATCAACTTGTTTAAACGTTGATGTCATTATGAACCAGGGTTGTGTTCAAGGTTGTATGCAAAGAAGGGGTATGAAAATCAATTCTATGGTGGTTCTCTCTTTTTGGGGGGTTTGTTTAGTTTAATTTCTATTCTACACTACTCATCTATGGAAAGAAAATATAACTATAATTACTGAAATGGAAAATAGAATATAGAAAATGTTTTTAATATACTTGTTTTCGCCCTCAAAATTCCCCTCTTTTTGAAGTCAAGTTTTGAAATTTTTGAGTTGGTACCTTGGACTAATGGATCACATCGAGCCTGGTATTGTTTGCATTTTTTCATTCCATGGAGAAAAATTTAAAATTCAAGCGTAAAGGTGGGGTTTCCCTTTCTTTTTTTTCCATAGTTGTGAATGACGAGCATATCTTCCCTGTCAATTTTTACCCCAACATCCATGGGTAGTACGTGGACATCTCTGATAGGATCCTATGTGGCCATGTTTTAAGCAGTAGTGGAATCCTCCATGCGTCCAAATGACGCAAATCCAAGGGAAGGGCCCAAGGGATAGTCATCAAATAAATGCATGCTTTCCACATTTCCTAGGTCTAAAATAAAGATAGAACAATCCCAAATTGGCTAAGTATGGAAGGTTCAGCAGATGGCGCCACGTGCCTCATCGGAGCAACTTCAAGGGTCAAATCCAAGGGAATTTCCCCAAACTTGCGTCAGCCCTCCACGTGTCCCAGGTCCAAAAAAGAGACAGAGCTGATCATTTAATTAAATAAGTATGAGAGGGTCGATAGAAGCCTCCACGTGCCTCAATGGCACAAATTCAAAAGTGAGACCAAAGGGCCAGTATTTAAATGAGCTCCAGATCGCCACGTGGTCAGAGTCAAAGGAGAGACAGAGTCAGCTGGTGAAGAGTCCCAGACTGGCAGAAGGAGCCACACGTCAGTTAGGTTCCCTTTCAGGGGGTCAATCCAAAGTGGAAACTCAAATGAGCACCAACTCTCCACGTGTCTAGGATCTAATGGAATTCAAGTGAGAAGCAAGCCTAAATCGGATAAGTATAAAAGAACTGGTGGAAGTCTCTATGTGTCTCTTTGGTAAAAATTCAAAGGAAGAATCAAGAGCAGGTTCCCAAGTGTGTGTGAGCTTTCCACATGGTTAGAGTCAAATAAGGGGCAGAGCCGATCATTAAATCAGCTAAGTAAAGAAGGGATTGCAGAAGCCTCCACGTGTTAGCTTGGTGTAACTTCAAAGGAAAAATCCAGAGGTAGGTACCAAATGTGCACTGAGCCTCCACGTGTCCAAGGTCAGACATATGACCTCGCCAAACAAAAGGGACTTAGTCAAAAAATGGAAAAATATTGAACTAGCATGTAAAGGACACATGGCCATGTTTCAAGCATCAGCATGGAGGTGGGCCCTTTCTGTGTTTTGATTTCATTGAAAAGTCAAAGTGGGAAAGTGGGCCATCGGAGTGATTTGGGAATTTTGGATTTGTTTCAATAAGGGATAAAGTCAAATATTGACCCCGCATCAAAATTCAAAGCATGAAGGTGGGCCGTTGGAGTGATTTGGGAATTTGGGCTTTATTTCCATAAAGATCTTAAAGTTATAAAGTGACCCATGGTCCTGCCCATGCTAAGGTAAAAAGTCAAATGTTGAGCCCACATCAAAATTCAAAGCAGGGAAGTGGGTCGGCAGAGAAATTTGAGTTATTGAGCCCACGTTGAAAAGAGGTAAAATTGTAAAAAGTGAGTTGCGACTGCATCGCCACTCACGTAAAACCACGTGTCAGGCCTGTATCAAAATTGGGTGGGTAGGCCAAAATTTTCTGAAGTGCTCTTTCTCTAAAAGGAAAAAAATGCAAAAGGCGTCCTCAAGCCCACTTCTGTTTAAATCTCTCCCACGTGAATGACTCAAATTCAATTTTTTTAAAGGTAGATTAAACGACTGCTATTCAATGTTTCTGGTTTTACCGCCAGGCATGGAAACGGCTGAGGCATTGGAGAAGCTCAGATGTTGGTTTCTTGAATCGGTTTCATCATTTTTGTAACCAAATGTAACCATTCTTGGGAGCTATTTAATATATTCTCCATGTCGTTGTTAGGGTTGGATCTTGATACTATGTAAAGGTAATAGATTCAAAGTAATCAATACAGAATTTTTTCCCTTTCTTCCTCTGATATTCCTTCTTTCCTTATCTAAAATTTGGGAATCATTCATCTTTTATGATAAGAAACTTTGTGTTCTTGTTTATATAATTTCTGGAACTTTGTGTCTTTAGAATTATACTAGTTATGAAAGTGAATGATTCTATTATGCATCTCCCTGGTTCAATACGTACAAGGTTATACTCTGGTATCTATATTTCTTGAACGTATTGTTATGTTCTTCCTCTCTCATCTCCTTAATTCTTCCATTCTTTCGTATTGACGATCTTTGGGCATAAAACATTTCAAAGTATCAGGAATTCAAACTTTGAAAGTTTTACATATGTATATAAGTTTTGTTGTCTACTTTCAATAAGGGAACCTTTCCCATTAAAGAGGAGGGACTTGTTATCCCCTGACTGTGGTTTTTTAAAGTTCCATTTAAAAACCCAACAATATTAAAACAAAATTCTTGAAATGAAATTATTTCAAAATGAAATGCTCAATCAATTGAAATACTTACTTAAAGGAAATGACAGTAAGGAAATATTTTTTAAACAAGGAAACACATGATTCCATTCAAATAATTATTCACACCAAGATACTGAAACTTAAACTCATAAAATATAAAGATCATGCATAAAATACCAATCCTATAATCTCCTCAATCGAGTGGGCCCTTGCTCTCCTTTGGGATTGAGGTTCTTAACATGAATAGATACTCAAAATATCATAGATTATATTATTCCAAACAATTTCATCACATACTTCTAGAAATTGAAAATAACTATCAACTGATATATTACTGTATCAAAAATATCTAACTATTTAATAATAGTTTATAGAGGTGTCTTATAGACATGAATGAGTACAACAAGTGCCATGAATATATGAAACAAATAAACTAATAACAACCTCATAAAGATTCCATGACACCCTATAGTTCTGCTAAAATAGGTTTTCTTGTTTGTAGGTTGTTATGAGTGAATCTTCCAAAATGTCATAATGGCAAAGGACATGGTCTCCATAGCTGCAATTACCAAAAGTGGAAGAAAATGTGATTTAGCAACCTACACATGTCATATAATCACTAAATGAGGTAGTTAGTGGGAGTTCCATCGATCATTAGTTTACATGAGACAAAATAAGGAGATATACATCACTTTTACTTTGGATACTATTGTCATGAAAATGTCCAACAGGGAAATTAGAAGTTTCCAAGCACGACAACTATACCCCTATGGAAAAATTTTCATTCCTAGGCACCCCAAGTCAAATCCATCAGTTTTATCACCCCCTATTTGATGTCAAATTTGTCCCTTGGGTGATTTATTAAAGTGCACTCATTCCACCTAGGTGATTTTAGGGAGTTCTAGAAAGACACTATCTTCTGGCAGTATAGGGAAGGGCTATTACTAGCCTTCCCAGGACTGGATTCAACCCCCTGGAGAGGAAAAGAAGTGAAAAATTCAACACGGAGGTGAATGGATTACCTTAGAACATAATGGAAATGATTTTTGAATGTTTGGGGAAGTTTTACAAGACTTGGAGCAATCTGAGTAAAAAACAAGGTTCACAAGCCTAGGCGGTACACATGCCTAAAACAACTCCTGAGCTTTAGAAGAAGATTTTAGGAGCTCTAGATGGATTTATAAGTTAAAAAAAACATCATCAAAAAGACTATTCTAATACCTACATGATGGTAAAATAATATTTTTCACAACACCTTGGCGCATATGATTGACAGGCAGGTTTTCTCAGGCAGAAGTGGAGTACCAGATAAAAAATCCCATTTTTCAAGGATCATATGGCCAAATAAATACATGAAACCCCCATAATTAGATTCAAAATTTCATTTTAAGTCGGGATAATATAAAATTTCACCAATAAATTCCACCGGGAGCTCAATTTATCTTCGTTCTAAGTTACCCTCTCAAACGCAGTTCAGGACTTAGTCATTTTTTCGAGAGGACACGTCTCAGCACCAGGAACCTAGCAGGATTTAATGTCCACGGCGTCCCTGAGGTTAGGTACATCAGCCCTTGGAAAATTGACTCAGCCCCCATGTGACCTTTGGGGCCCTCATATGACCTCCATACTTGATAGATCAGTCCCCAGGTGCTTATTTGGAGCATGCCTTCCCTATAGTCGGATCACACCACATGTCAGCTCCAGGACCACTGTGGAATTTGATGTCCCTTTTTCACCTTAGGTGGGTGACATCAGATCTTGAAAAATTCACCCAGCCCCTATGAGGAGTCATTTGAACACCCACGTGACTGAGTTTCATCCCCCGAGTGCATTTTTGGAGCATCAATTCCCTGTCGTTGGATCGGGTGACACGTGTCACCTCCAGGACCATCGTGGAAACTGATGTCCCTTATGTACCTAAGGTGAGGGAAATTATACATGTGAAAAATATCCCAGCCCCCATAGGGAGTCATTTGGACACCCATGTGACCAATTTCCATCCCCAAGTGCTTTAAAGCAGCTTTTTCCACCTTCATTCCCTAACGTCGGATCACCGCCACGTGTCACGTCCTCTTGACCACCATGGAATTTGATGTCCCTCATGTCCCTGAGGTCAGGGACACCAAATAATGAAAAATTCTCCCAAGATTCTCCTTCCATGATTTTAAAAAATTCAAAAAATCTAACTGCCGCTCAGTGCTTCTAGCTACTTCCACTCCCGTGCACAGACAATCTTCATCCTTCCTCTGCAACATTATACCATCATTACACCATTAAAAATTCTCAAACCTGCTAAAAAAAATAACTGAAACACATTCCCCACAGATATGTGCAGGTATCAGAAGGATTTTTCATCGAAATGAGAAGGAGAAACGAAGAATAAGAGGAAGAAAACAGTGAAAATCTCCATATCCTAAAAAATGAAGATCTGAAGAAATATTGCAAGCCGGTGCATGAAACAACAAACTGTTTGTTTATTTTCATTCATTTTCCCAAGACCATAAAAAAAACACCTTCAAACTCCCCCCTCATGTGACAGAGCATCCACAATGAAGAAATCTCCTTTCCAACTCAACGAAGAAAGAAGTGGGATTTCCTGTCAAACCAGTTGCCGGATTGAAGTAAGATTGTACATGAAGCACCAGAAGAAAAAACCCACATCAAAAATATAATTTTATTTGAAAATGGAGGAGAAAACCAGACCTGCAATTTTGAGGTCCATTAATGGTTGTCGTACCCAAAAGCACTGTCAGGTTCGAAAATTAAAACTTTAATATCTCTTGGATTATTAAGCGGGCAGGCCCGAAATTTTAGAGGGGTGATATTAGGAAAAATCCCATATCAAAAAACTTCATTCCATGTCAATCCGACTCTCAGAGGCCAAATTTCTAAAAATAGTAGGTCTACTACATAGGAACTATTATTTCAGGAAAGTCATTAACAGAAGAACCTGCGAAGGAGATAAAGATATCAGGAGGTGCACTATAGCTGAGAATTAACGAGAACTGAAATTTTTGGAACTTAAAAAAAATAGTAAGTGGGCCCTCGAGAACCTGCTAAAAATAGAAATTTGATCTAAAGAAGTGAGGAATGCAAGGAAAAAGGGGAATCAAGGTCACAACACTCAGCTAAGGAACGAGGGAGTTACTTTTTTCACACTTATGAAAAATAGTAAGTTACACTCAAAGAGAATTTTTGGCACAATGGGATGTACAAGGCTAATCATTCAGGGGGACATCATTGTTTCGGGAGCATCCTAGCCATTTTTCATAGGGAATTCGAGATCCACCTTAGTTCATTCAACTGGGTGAGTGTTCGGGAGCTAATTTGGAGGAGTTTCACAGTGTGCAAGGAGTTCAAAGATTCAGAGTTTCACTGCATTTAGAGCTTTCCATCAATGAGGATCAACATACTTCATCGGATGACATCTACTCTTCTTCTTCTTCTCTCTCTCTCTCTCTCTTTCTCTCTCTCTTCCCCCCAACTTTCTCTCACTTTCAAATGTTCTAATTCCTCATTGGGGTTTGCACTTTTTGATATGCCTTTAAGTCACTTAAAAGTGACTTTAGAAACATAATGTAAATTAAGTCACCTTGCTATTATAAAAGGGACTTAAATATTTGAAGTGGAATATGAACAGTCTTAAGTCATATTAAGGTATTCGAAAGGTCATGAGGAAGATGAAGAGTCATATCCTATTCTATAAATTGTAAAGGAATTCCCATTTCAAAGGGTTGGTGATTGATATTGTAAACTCAAGAGTATATTGTACCTTGAGAGAACAAAGGAGATAGCCAAATTCTTCCATTCCCCTCATTCTCTAATTTCCTCTATTTCTCCATTATGTACAACTTTGGTTTGAGAAATCAATACAAGAAGGAGTTTCCATCTTTCTTTGACTAAGGGGTTTCTTGATACTTTGTGATCGATAAATTCTATTTGGTCTTGTTGTTATTTACAGAGTTGTTTCTTCTCATGAATGCATGTGTTGAAGTTTCTAACTAGTGTGTGTGCAGGAATCTAATTATGTACCTGCAGCATTAGTTCCCCTATATCTTTTCTCACTCCCTTTCCCACTTTTAGAAAAAGTCCTCTCTTGCAGGTATTTGCAAGCTTTGCCACAAGGTTAGTGGAGTGTCCCTGTTGGATCCCCAGTCAAAAGGCCACCATAGAAATCCACCTTTTCACGCGCATGCATATACGAAGCTGCACTAGTTAAGTAGAGGGATTTAGATTCCCAGAGCGTTGGCAAGAAATCCACAAGTTTGTCCACCTAAAAAAATTTCTCTCCAACATTTTTTGGCACCCATCGTGGGGAAAATTTAGCAACATCTGCACCCAATATATGACCACAAGAATTTCAAAAAATTGACTGAAGGAAGACACATCGGGTTGATTAGGATGAGAGATGTTGATGATTTCAATTTTGAGGCTTCACAAAATCAGAAAGAATGAATCATAGATAATCCATACTTCTTATGTCAAGCCTCCTCTCGATCTGGCTCGTCAAGAAGTTCACCTGGTAATCCTATCCAAACTCCTTTAAATTCTCCAATTTTTTAACCATCATTGAACATCGAATTTGTGGAAGAAGAAGAATTTGAAGAAGCAAGAGCTGAAATAGAAGCAGAAGAAACAATGGTGGATGAAGAAGAAAGACCTCAATCCGTTTTTCCATGGGGAAGGAATACATGCCCGCTTGCTCTTGAACCACCTATCCACGATCTACCAACAAGTTCCCGCAAAAACTTGCCAAATTTCAAAGGTGAAAAAACAAAACATCCTGAAGAACACATCACTGCCTTCATGACATCATGTGGAATTCTTGGTGTCCAACATGAAGATGTTGCTGTGAAACAGGTCATGGATTCCCTCCAAGAAAAAGCAGCAGAATGGTTCTACCTCCTTTGTGCCTAATCCATCACTAGTTAGGATGACATCAAGGCTGCCTTCAAGGAAAGATTTAAATCAACTGAATATTTTCAAGACCTCTTGATGCAGTTGGCTCAAATGAGGAAAGGAGAAAGTGAAACGATGAGATACTTCGTGGCTCCTTTCGAACGGTTGCTTTGCAGGATACCAGAAGAAGATTCACTCTCTTAGAACAATATCAAAATATTCTTCATAAATTCTCAATCATCAGAGGTAGGATTTCTTCTACGAAGATTTCAACTAAGGAACATTGTAGATGCACAAAGGAGGGCCATTTAATTGGATGACGATCTCATCCTCTCTGGAAAGATCAAGAATCCATCAAAGGGCAAGGCTAAACATCTTGGAGATGAGAGAACCAATCCATCGCTACAAAAGTTGGCAAATGAGATAACATCTTTGAAGAGGGAAATATTTGAACGTGTTTCTTCCCAAAGAAGCAACATAAATCAGATTGTGGGAGCACCCCAAAGGCTCTCCTTGGAGGCCCCACCCATGAACATAAATTTTAGATTTCAAGAAGATGATGAAGAGCTTGAACAAGAAAGTGAAGGTGGTGATTTCTTAGAAAATGACGAGTTTGAGAACAATGCAAAAATCAGATTCTGTGAATATTCTAGATGTGATGAAGAAGATGAAGAGGATGCACCTAGTTTCTCATGTGCGGTATTCACTCAATCTCAGTTCGAGAAAAGACCATCTCCCTCCATTGCTACAAAATAAAACAAGGTTGATGATCCTCCTATGACGACTCAGCAAAATAAAATAATCAGTCAAGGATCCCCACTTCCACCTTCCATGAATTCTACATTGTTGGAGCCTAACCCTGTAGCAAGTAAGAAGGCTCCTACAATCCCAAGTAAGTCTTCTAATGTCTCTTCCAAGTCTAAATCTAAATTTTTTCCTACAAAATCTAATTCCTTGAAAGCTCCTAGTGTGCCTTTCAAAATACCCTCCATTCCTCAAACATCAAATCCTACTCCTAAGCCTATCCAGACTCCAAAATCATTCCCTTCACCCCCCTTATCCACATTTTCTCCCTTTGACTTCATAGAATATGCAAACAAGGCCAAAAGTGCAGATTACCTGAAACTGAATATTTGGGGACTCATCCTGAATAATTTGAGAGGTTTTTCCAATACATTAGAAATGGTAATCTAACACCCAATGATGCAGTTCATCATTCCAAATGCATGCTACCAAACTCACCTACACCTCCCTCACAGAACATTCTTTCTCTGAGTGCATCAAAGACTGATAAATTTGAACCTTTCTATGTCTCCCTTCTTGTTGGAGAATATGTACTGAACAATTACATAATAGATTCTGGTGCCTCAGACAATGTGATGCCTTTGAAGTTCGCCAAGGATATTAAACTTATAATGACTCCACCTAGTGGCTCTTGTTACTCTTTGGAATCAAAAATGGTCTCACTTGTAGGGAAGGTTAAAGATGCAAAGGTGGCTCTCTATTCCAGATTTCCAGACAACAAAGTTTTAGTGATGATTTTGGTAGTATACATCCCAACCTCGTTCGCAATGTTGTTGAGTAGAAATTTCTGCCAAGAGTTTGGAGGTAAAATTCATATAAATTGGTCTTCTGCAACCATACCAGTGAAGGGAGACGTGGAGAAATTACTTCCCAAGAAGAAGATGAGGTACACAGTACAAAATTCTGGAAGCCTAGGAAGCTAACATCTTGTATCAAGGTAGCAGGTAGATGAATCACTTTGTGGAAACCAAGGAAGAAGAGGATATCCCCATCTTCATAGGCCTAGACATGCCTTCCCAAAGAGATTTGGACACTTTTGAAGAAGCTCATTGAGGAGATTCAAGTTAAAAGAGGACAGCCTCAAATCTACCAGATGATATAAACCATCAGGAAGAGGAGATATTCTTTGATGATTTTCAAGAAGAAAAATTAGTTTATATGATTTTACAAGATGAGGAGTTATTCTCATTCCCATTTGGGGATGAGGATGATCTCAATTAGGCCATCTATGGAGAGAAAAAATCAGCTTGTGATGAGCCCGTGAAAGGTTTGAAAGAAATGTCTATACATGAAATGCTTAGAGCTGCAGAATAAAATGAAGATCCTCAAGTTCAGTCTCGAGCTCCTAATGCGAGCCAAAAATCTGCAAGACAAGTGTGAAGCTGATTTAGAAGCCTTAACCAATGTGATGGTTGGCCATATTGAAATAAGGCAAGATGCAAAATATGATGCTACTCTTGAGCTAATGATTTATGGATGCAATAATGAAATAGAGATATTTTATTTTCCATTTGAAGATGAAGACTCTTTCCATGATGAAGAAATTGAAGCAAGGAGTTTCAAGACCTCTAAAGATGAAGCTCCTTTTGATGAAGGATCGGTAGAGTGCAGCGATTCTCAAGATGATGAGGTAATCCCTCCAGATAGTTTCTTTGAGTTGTAAGATAAATATTCTTCAAAGGTGTAGAAAGAGGGACTACATGAAATGATGAAGCATTACTCCATGCAAGAAATCTCAAATGTAGTATAATCATTGCAAAAGATCTCAAGCTGATTCTTGATCTCTTCATTAGTGTCATGGACATACAAGACAAGTATGAAATTCACATCTAATCCTTCCGTCAGTACTCAAGCACCTCTATGGAGTGAAGTAAAAGGATGAATCAAATGTTTCTCATTGGAGACATATGGTACAATGAGCATAGTTATGGGAAAGAATATAGAATCCAATAATGTTCAAGTATTTTGAACAAAAATCTGCCCTGGGGCAGCGATGAGATCCTCAATAGAAAATCAGCTATATGGATAAACATTACAAGGATGACTAAGGAATATGAGTTCTGACTTTAAAGAACATGAAGGAAATGGAATTTCCAAGAAAGAACTAGAGCATCAAGAAACTCACATGGACTCAATCCTAAAATTAAAAGGACAATCATGGAAGCACCTAGTTTCCATAAACAAATTCATTTTCAAAGGAGGATACTTTCAATGGAACCAATGGTCAATGGATTCACAGGCAACATCATCATTCGGTGTTTAATGATATCTTGAAGGGTAAATTTTGAGAAATGAAAAGAGGGATACTTCAGTGAAAGTGGGTTGTCCCCTCGCCTTGTACCATAGGTGATTGATAGGTCATGTTTCCCTTTATATTGCATATGTTTCCCTTCATATTTATGTATCATGTGTTTCCTGAATCAAGCTTCATTTTGTGTGTGTGTGTTTCCTTCTAATATTCCTTTCTACAAGTTGTACATGACTCTGCAGGGCCAAAATGGATAAGGCACTAGTCAACAAATTATATGGTCTAAAATTGAGATTCTATATTCCCATGTCATGAGCTTCACTGCACTCAATAGGCAATCATGTCCCCAAGCTAGACACAGTTGTTGAGTGAAAATGTAAGGGAAATTGACAATTTGTCCAAGCACATAAAAGGTATACTCCTAAGTGAAATGATGTTCAATTTCATTCCAAGGACACCGCCATGTCAAAATCCATCAGTTTATCACCCCCCACTTGCATGTCAAATTTTTCCCCTAGGTGCTTCAGGAAAGTGCATCCCAATTCCTAAGATAGGTGATTTTAGGGAAAAAGAGACACTACCACTGGCAGGAAGGGAAGCGGTTATTGACTAAGGTCAAAATCCCATGAGCATCTGGATTCAATGACAGCTAAGCGGAACGGAAGGGAAGAAATTCATACACATAGGCTACAAATATAAGGCTACATTTTATGGCCTTGATTGTAAAGGGTTTCAGGGAAGTTCTCAAACACCTTCTAACTTGGATATGAATCATCTGACCTTTTGTAGAAAACAAGGTTCCAATGTAGCATGTGTAATTTTGGGTGTGTACAATTTCCCCCTTAGAATAATTAGAGCTTGAGGTGTAAAACGTAAATGGCTAAGTATGACATTTCCAAAATCTGGGAGTTAAAAGCTATAACTGACACACCCATGTGTATGCGGCTATCATCGGGTATCTTCCCGCTCCTATGGTGAAAAGAAGACTCAAGTGTGCGATAGATTGCGATATCTGAAAAACCTCAACAATTTACCGATTCAAAATGACAAGCAGTGACTTACGATCTGTGCATGGATGCGATATGTACTTGTATTGACTAACACTCATAACTGATCCGAAAATAATCAGATTATTACAACCTGATCTCGGACCCTTGTAGGCTTTGATTATTTGTCGATGATTTACTCCTTTTTAAGTAATCAATTTAAAAAAATGCAAGACAATAATGAAAATTACACATAGATTGATTACGGAGTTTGGCAATTTCCTATGTCTCTGGGTTCCTCGATCGAACCGTTCCACTAGTCAAAACTTGTAAGTTACAATAGTACTTTCACAAGAAAACCTAATGGAATTTTTCTTGCCTATCAGTACACCAAACCTTCGGACGACAAGGGTGAAAAATAGCACCCTACTTCCACCTTCCTGATGTACAATCTCCTTTGGCTGTGATCAGCCTTCCCGACACAAACAATGCGAAGCTAGCACTCCGGTCGACAATCCAGGATTTACAAGTACTTGGTGTGGTGCTATGGGCCGACTAGGTAGTTTGAATAACTCCTAGCCACAAATATTTCATTTATTATTGCCTAACAAATAATAGGTCAATAATATAAAACCTATCGACACATGCCTAAATAATTTAGGTCTTCACACAACAATTTCTCATTTTCCTCTTGGTTCGTGTCCGCCGTTCCACGCTCTAGCAATGAGCTTCTCTCCGTTTGTGTGTATTGTGTCCATTACACGGGTGTGTAATAAGCTCGTGTCATGTGTGTCCATTAACAATGGAATGGATTCCCTATTTATACATCTTTTAGGGCCCAAAAATAATGCACTCCAAATCATCCATAGACTATTTTTAGCCTCACCCGTACATATAAAAATGGGATCAAAATATTCCAAAAAAATGGGTGGATTTGCACATTTTAATGGGATTAAATATTCCCATTTGGAGCCGTATTGTATTAAAATGAGGGAAAAATATATTCCTAAGGCTATTTTTAACCTTAGCCTTACTGGCGTGCATATGGGGGATGATATCCCTTATGAAGCGGCTGTATTTGTTAAGTTAAGTGGGTTAAAATCCCACATGTGGATCGGTGTTAGAAATAGCTTCAAAGGCTTTATTCAAGCCTTTGATTTTACGCTTGACCTCACGTGGTCTCCACCACGCATGAGCTTATAACCCCCACAACAACTGCTTCAATTTCACTTTCTTCCACGTGGCAGGGCTTACTGCCTCCCAAACAACCACTTCACCACTTTTTAACGTGGTCAATTCATATGCATTTTGGTGATTCATACTAATGTTTTAAACATTAATATATACATGTGGCATTTGTATATATGGCGCCATTTGGAACCTTACCAATAATAATATTATTTCGACCCATAAAATGGTGGAATAGAAATAATCCTGTAGTCCACTTGTCGTCTCCCGATAGGAAAATCAAGTGAATTCGACGAGTGTTGGCAAGCCATGTGTCACAGTGCGATTCAGTCCAATATTGACCAGTTGACCATAGTTTGACTTTCCTGTTTTCTGAACTTTGACCGAACATATATAGAGCTCCCAATGTCTGTTTGTCGCATTCTTATAGTCGTTGGAAAGCTCCCGAGATGATCTTCTGCACTAACACCATTTAGAGATGTTTATGGAACTTTTAGAAATGATCCCCTGATCACACCTCCCCACTGAGAAAAGCTTTTTGTCCCAAAAAGCTTCCATACTGTCCTGAATCTGGAAAACTCTACTGCTACCTCGGAAGTGCTGCTGTAGTAGACCCTTGGGTCTTCTCCTCCAACCTTCTCACTTCGGCAACTCTGCTCCGATCTTGGGACCTGCGGGTTATGGGTCCATGATGCTACCACTGCGCCACTCTGATATCTGAAGAAGACCTCCACGCCTCCACTTTTTGGTGCTAAGTTTCTGAATGAAACCTCAACGCTCCTTCTATGCGGTGCTAAGCTTCTTGATATCTGACAACAAGGATCTTCTTTTACTCTATAACACAGCTCCTAGCTCCAAGTTGATTTCACAGAATCCGAACTGGTTTGATGGAACTCCATGTTGCGTAGAGCTTTGATTGATCCGATGTCAATGATGGACAATGCCTTGTCCCTTTACAGACCTCAACGCCTCCAATGCATGATGTTAAGCCTCTTTCAAGACTTCGAGCCTCCAATGCACAATGCTAAGTCTGTTATAGACCTCAACACCTCTGATGCATGATGATAAGCCTCTTTCAAGACTTCGAGCCTCCAATGTATGATGCTAAGTCTATGTGTAGACCTCAACGCCTCCGATGCATGATGTTAAGCCTCTTTCAAGACCTCGAGCCTCCAATGCATGATGCTAAGTCTATTTCAACACCTCCGATTTGATGCTAAGTTTGTGTAAACCTCAACGCCTCTGATGCATGATGTTAAGCCTCTTTCAAGACCTCGAGCCTCCAATGCATGATGCTAAGTCTCTGTAGACCTCAACGCCTCTGATACATGATGCTAAGCCTTTTTCAAGACCTCGAGCCTCCGATGTATGATGCTAAGTCTGTTGATCAGCTACCATTCATATGTGTGGTCGCAATGCCTTGACACCGAATGATGTTCCGAGCTAATCCTTTGAGATCTCTTCTTGTTGACATACAATATCAGGTACCATTCTGCTGCACTGTCGCAATGCCTCTACACAGAATGAAGTTCCGGAAGGGAAAAATTAAACACCCTTATAGGCTTTAATTATTTGCCGATAATTTACTCCTTTTAAGTAATCAATTTAAAATAATGCAAGACAATAATGAAAATTGCACATAGATTGATTATGGAGCTTGGAAATTGCCTACGTCTCCGGGTTCATGGTCAAACCGTTCCACTAGTCAAAACTTGTAAGTTACAATAGTACTTTCACAAGAAAACCTAATGGAATTTTACTTGCCTATCAGTACACCAGTTCTTCGAACGACAAGGGTGAAAAATAGCACCCGCCTTCCACCTTCCTAGTGTACAATCTCCTTCGGCTGTGATCGGCCTTCCCGACGTAAACAATGCCAAGCTAGCACTCCGGTCGACAATCCAGGATTTGCAAGTATTTGGTGTGGCTCAATGGGCCTATTGGGTAGTTTACAATTTACTCCCAATCACAAATATTTCATCTACTATTGCCTAAAATAATATGCCAATAGACAATACCTGTTGACACATCCCACAAATAAGCTTAACAAATAATAAGCTTGGGCATGTGTCCACCTTTCCGCGCTCTAGCAATGAGCTTCTCCGTTGCACCGATGAGTCCATTACAATGAACTAGGTACCCTATTTATACAATTTTAGGGCCCTACAAACATGCATTTAATATCATCCTTAGGATAATATTAGCCTTACCCATACATAGAAATTGGGATACAAATTCCCAATAATGGGCGGATTGCATAGGAAATGGGATTAATACCCATTTTAGCCGATAAGAATGTTTAATAATAGGATAAATATCCCATAAGAGCGGCTAAGCATTTGTTAAGGTATAAAAATCCCATAAGGAGCGGCATTTGTATGAAATGGGATTAATTCCCAAAAGAGGCGCATATTTGAATAAGTTTCCACATTTTTTGGCAGTGGGAGATAATGCCTAAGGCTTTAAATAGCCTTCCACGCATTTTTGAAGTGGTAGACTTAACCGCCCCCAACAACCGCTTCCCACCTTCTTCCTTCCACGTGGAAACATCCACGCAAGGCTTAATGCCTCCCAAACAACCGCTTCACCACCTTCCACGTGGTCAAAACATCTACATTTGATTTGGCGGTTCATACTAATGTTTTAAACATTAATATATATATATGTGGCATTTGGAAAGTGGCCTTACCAAGTAATTATAATTTCGACCCATACAATGTGGCCTAAAAATAAATTAACTCGGTAATTAGCATATATTCCACTTGTCGTCTCCCGATAGGCAAATTGAGCAAATTTGACGAGTGTTGGCAAGCCACGTGTCACAGTGCAATTCGGTCCAATATTGACCAGTTGACCAAAGTTGACTTTCCCGCTGTCTGAACTTTGACCGAACATATCTAGAGATCCCGATGTCCGTTTGTCACGTTCTCATAGTCGTTGGAAAGCTCTCAAGATGATCTTCTGCACTGACACCATTTAGGGATGTTTAGGGAACTTTAAAAATGATCCCCTGATCAATTGGATTCAAAATTTCATTTGCAGTTAGGATCATATAAAAATTTTCACAAGAAATTCCACTGGTAGCTCAAGTTATCTTTGTTCTAAGTTACCCTCTTAAACGCAGTTCAGGACTTAGTCATTTTTTTGAGAGAACACGTTTTAGCACCAAGAGCCTGAGCGGGATTTCATGTCCCCAATGTCACTGAGGTTAGGTATATAAGCCATTGGAAAATGCACCCATCCCCCATGTGACCTTTGGGGCCCTCATATGACCTCCAGACTTGATAGATCAGCCCCCCAGGTGCTTATTTGGAGCATGCCTTCCCTATCGTCAGATTGGGTGCCACGTGTCAGCTCCAGGACCACCATGGAATTTGATGTCCCTTGTTCACCTTAGGTGGGTGACATAAAACCTTTAAAAATTCTCTTAGCCCCTATGAAGAGTCATTTAGACACCCACGTGACTGAGTTTCATCCCTCAGGTGCATTTTTTGAGCATCCATTCCCTGTTATTAGATCGGGCAACACGTGTCACCTCCAGGACCACCATGGAAACTAATGTGCCTTATGTACCTGAGGTGGGGGAAATCAGACATGGAAAAATGTACCCAACCCCCATAGGGAGTCATTTGGACACCCATGTGACCAATTTCTAGCCCCAAGTGCTTTAAAGCAGCTTTTTCCAACTTCATTCCCTGTTGTCGGATTGCCGCCACGTGTCTTCCTCTTGACCACCACGGAATTTGATGTCCCTCATGTACCTAAGGTCATGGAAATCAAGTAATGAAAATTTTTCCCAAGCTCCTCCTTCCATGATTTCAAAAAATTCAAAAAATCTAAATGTTGCTCAGTGCTTCCAGCTGCTTCCACTCCCGTGCACAAACAATCTTCATCCTTCCTCTATAACATTCTACCATCATTACGCCACTAAAAATGCTTAGACATGCTCAAAAAAAGAACTGAAACACATTCCCCACAGCTATGTGTAGGTCTCAAAAGGATTTTTCATTGAAATGAGAAGGAGAAACGAAGAACAAGAGGAAGAAAACAATGAAAATCTCCATAGCCTAAAAATGAAGATTTGAAGAAATATTGCAAGCCGGTGCATGAAACAAAAAACCATTTGTTGCTTTTAATTCCTTTTCCCAAGACCATAAAAAAGACACCTTCAAACTCCCCCCTCGTGCGACAAAGCATCCACAACGAAGAAATCTCCTTTCCAGCTCAACGAAGAAAGAAGTGGGATTTCCCGTCAAACTAGTTGCCATGGATTGAAGTAAGATCACATGTGAAGCACCAAAAGAAAAATCCAACATAAAAATATAATTTTCTTCACAAAAAGAGGAGAAAACTAGACCTACAATTTTGAGGTCTATTAATGGCTGCCATACCCAGAAGCACTGCCAGGTTTGAAAATTAAAACTTTAAAATCTCCTGGATTATTAAGCGGGCAGGCCTGAAATTTTAGAGGGATAATATTGGGAAAGAACCCATATCAAAAAACTTCATTCCACATCAATCCAACTCTCGGAGGCCAAATTTCTGAAAATAGTAGGTCTACTACATAGGAACTGCTATTTCAGGAAAGTCATTAACAGAAGAACCTGCGAAGGAGATGAAGATATCAGAGGTGCACTATAGCTGAGAATTCATGAGAACGAAATTTCTTGGCACTTACTAAAAATAGTAAGTGGGCCCTCAAGCACCTGCTAAAAATATAAATTTGATCCAAAGAAGTGAGGAATGTAGGGAGAAAGGGGAATCAAGGTCTTAACACTCAGCTAAGGATCGAGGGAGTTAATTTTTTCACACTTACTAAAAATAGTAAGTTACACTCAAAGAGAAGTTTTGGCACAATGGGATGTATAAGGCTAATCATTCACAGGGGACATCATTTTTTGGGAGCATCCTAGCCATTTTTCATAGGGACTTTGAGATCCACCTTAGTTCATTCAACTGGGTGAGTGTTCAGGAGCTAATTTGGAGGAGTTTCACAATGTGCAAGGATTTTGAAGATTCAGAGTTTCACTGCATTCGGAGATTTCCATCAATGGGGATCAATGTACTTCATCGGGTGACATCTACTCTTCTTCTTCTCTCTCTCTCTCTCTTTCTCTCTCCTCTTCCCCCAACTTTCTCTCACTTTCAAATGTTCTAATTCCTCATTGGGGTTTGCACTTTGTTGATATGCCTTTAAGTCACTTAAAAGTGACTTTAGAAACATAATGTAAATTAATTCACCTTGCTATTATAAAAGGGACTTAAATATTTGAAGTGGAATATGAATAGTCTTAAGTCATATTAAGGTATTCGAAAGGTCATGAGGAAGATTGAAGAGTCATATCCTATTCTATAAATTGTAAAGGCATTCCCATTTCAAATGGTTGGTGATTGATCTTATAAACTCAAGAGTATATTGTACCTTGAGAGAACAAAGGAGATAGCCAAATTATTCCATTCCCCTCATTCTCTAATTTCCTCTATTTCTCCATTATGTACAACTTTGGTTTGAGCAATCAATACAAAAAGAAGGAGTTTCCAGCTTTCTTTGACTAAGGGGTTTCTTGATACTTTGTGATCAATAAATTCTATTCGGTCTTATTGTTATTTACAGAGTTATTTATTCTCATGAATGCATGTGTTGAAGTTTCTAGCTAGTGTGTGTGCAGGAATCTTATTATTTGCCTGTAGAATTAGTTCCCCTACCTCTTTTCTCACTCCCTTTCCCACTTTCAGAAAAATTCCTCTCTTATAGGTATTTGCAAGCTTTGTCGTAGGGTCAGTGGAGTGTCCCTGTTGGATCCCCAATAGTCAAAAGGCCACCACAGAAATCCACCTTTTCACGTGCATGCATATACGACAGATGCACCAGTTAAGTAGAGGGACTTAGATTTCCAGAGCATTGGAAAGAAATCCACAATTTTTTTCCACCCAATAAATTTTCTCTGCCAATAGATACAACTACTTAGAACATTACCATGCATTAATTAACATATTTAGGAGAAAGCCTATAGTTATATGGATTCTATAAGAACTCAATTCTTGGACTCATCAATAATGTATAGTGTAAGTTTGGTCGTGTAATGAGCCATTGATGCGTAAAAAAATACATTCCCATTACATATTTCTCATTAGTGAATGGAGGAAGTAGGGCAACCGTGTGGATACAAATGAGTGATATTTTTTTTATAGTTGAGGAAAGAGATCTTGCAAATGAATATATGACCAAAGGGGAATAGAGAATGAGATATCAATATGATCACGGTCCATTGTACCACCTATATATAAGTAAGCTAAGACTGCCCTAATGTGAGTGGAGATGAACGAGGGGTGCACGATAAATAGGCTGTAAGACGCAAGACACATAAAATATAAGCAACAGTAATAGTGATGAATCCATAATATAGATGAGGATCATGAGTTAGAGGATAAATATCCTCAAAATCAAATATGAGCCGAGCCAAACCCTCATGTGAACATGTAGTGACATCGAAAGTAGGATCAAATGGAATATGTTCCCAATATGAATCATTCATGAAAAGTGGTGCATGTAAATAGCAGGTATGTGGATGGAGGTGGTGCATTTTAAGGTGTAGGAGATGGAGTGGCATTTATAGATTAGGTAGGCCCCCAATAAAAAATAATAGCGGTAGTAGTAGTAGGTGGAGGTGATGGTGTAGAAGAAATAACATCTATCACACAAATAACACCTTCAAGAGGTGGAAAATGAGGTCATTTTTCCATAGGTTGAGTATCATCTATAGTATCAGTGCACAAAGTAAGAAGAGTAATATTAGGGTCTCAATCACAATATTGGAATGGGTCATGGTCACTAAAAATAGTATATTCAATGCATTCATGTATGAATTTGACACAAAGATGGATAGTAGAAGCAATGGCTTACATGGCATGAAGCCATGGGCCTATGAAGAAAATAGTTATAAGAGACTGGAAAAGTTTATGAAAAAAACTGTGTTAATATTTTTTGGCCTTACAGTAACAGGTAATGTAATGTGACCAACACATGCATGAAAAAAACCATCATATGCATGCATTGAAAGACAAGCTGGATTAACATCAAGAGCAGAAAGACCTAAATTTTTAATGAATAACATGGGACAAAATTTTAGTTCATATCCATTGTCAATTAAAGTGTGCTTGACACCCACATTGTAAATGTGAATCATGATATGGAAGGTTAGGTCATTGTCAAAAGTGTTAAGATCAGTAGGAGGATTAGATTAGAATGTTATGTGTTGAGAAAATGCATCAATAAATGAATAATAGACTGAGTCTGGATGCATATCTATAGTAATGCAAGTACTAGCAAGAAGTTGTTGGACTCTACATCTTAAATCAAGAATTATAAGCAAGTAATCACTGATTGAGATACTCATCATGACTATACTCTAGGATGGCATGAAAATAATGAGGATCCTAAAAGTGTGAAGATCAAGTTTGGGTTCACCAAAATGATTAAACTAAAATGTAAAATCGTAGCCTAATATGATGTTATAGAAGTATTAAATAAGTAAATAAATGTAAAAATGAAATATTAAAATAATACCTAAGCAACAAAGAAAATTAAATGTGAAACCCTAAAGAAAAATATAGTTAGGAAAATCCTTAGTTAATTTTTTGATGTCATAAGGATTGTGTCGCAGTGGAGTCTGGATGAATAGGAGCTTAGAAAAATGCATATCTGAGTTATCTGGCTGGATTACGGTGCCTAGAAAAGGGATTGAGGCACCTGAGGTTGCCCTAATCTACGGAATGACCAAAGAACCTCCTTTGAGGTGCCATTGAATGTTCACATTTAGTCATGTGTATGTATCTGAACTTTGTTGGATGTCATTGTAAACCTAGGATGGAAGAATCGCTTGCAAACCCCCTGACAAAGTATCAAAACCCTAAAAAAGAAAGATGCATATAAAGGGGTCGGATTTTCCTCAAATTCCAAATGGATGGACTTATCACTAAGCATTGCACTACATCTCAGACCCAATATAGTTTTAGGTGTGTATGTGTGGGACTCGTGCCCTAGGTGCTCTTGTGTCAGTCACACTTGGTGAGTAGCGAGAAATAGCTATATATAGAATGCAAATAAATGGTGCATGAAATATAATGAACTCCCCTCCTATGAAGTGTGATGCAGGAATATTAAATTCCTATAAAATGTTAATGAAAGGATTAAAATAGGATAATAGGATGTAATAAGGAATTACAGTGATTAATGGTTAAAAGGGGTATAATAATTATTTAAAAGGATTAATGATGGAATGATAAATAATGATAAGGGGTAAATAAGATCAAATGGATTAATAATTAATCTTGCAATTAATTATTATATGGATGATGTTGGGATACTTACGGGACAAATTAATCGTGATTAAGCATGTCAACATTGTAGATGTCCACATGGTATACATCCTCCACATTGAATATGTTTGAGATATCAATGCCTATAAGTAATTCAAGTTCATAAAAATTCTTTTAAAACTACTTCATAATTATATGTGATTTTATTTTCTTCCATTTCAAATTATTGTAGATTCCCTTAGGAACCTTTTCCTCTACAAATAATATAAGACTAAATCTCCAACCTAAATCTCAACTACCTTTTTTTAACTTGAACACTTCATATACCATGTATTCATCTTTCCCAAATATTTGTGCACTTTCTAGTTCACTTCTATATATTTTGTAAAAGAAATGATTTTTTACTCCTTTCAAGCAAGTCTTTGCATAGTAAGTCTCAAAATTCCACAATTATTCACAATTTACTCGCATAAAATAATCTGAAATGGTGTTCTCCCTATGCTCTAAACAACTAAAATTTTATAAAAAAACTCTACTTGTGTTGATTCCAAGTATTATATTAAACTAATTTATATTAAATAAATTCTTAAATATATATGCTACAGTGCAAACATGGCATAGTTTGCATCACATTTGCACCACACCCTCCTCTAAAATTGAAAAACATAAATTGGTAGGGAAAAAAATTCCCCTCCCATTTCAAATTTCTATTTTGATAGTGGATACAAAACAAATGGAAACATTGAAAGGTGAAAGTGGGATGGAAAGGAAAAAAGAGAAAGACAAGGGAGAAAGAAATAAGGAAAGGAGAAGGAGATTGAGACAATAGAAATGGAATTTGAAAGACATAGAATATTCATAAAAGAGGGGAGGAAACATGGAATAGCATAGGAGTTGAGTTTAAGTTGAAAAGTGTGATCTCCAATGTCATATATGAGACATTGCAAGTAGAAGAGGAGGAGGAGGAGTATGTGTCACATCTACAAGGATAACCCAAATCAAAGGTATGTTGTATTTTCACTTAAAATATGATAGAACTTTATGTAAACATAAGGAGTGAAATTTTTTAAATTGTATAAATAAACCATAGGGTAAATTATAAGCTCTAGGGAAAATTGAAAAACCCTAGTATAAATTAAAAACCTTAGGGTAAATTAAAAATTGTAGAATAAATTAGAACTCCTATGATAGAAACCCTAGGGTAAATTATTAACCCTTACGTAAATTAGGATCCAAAAAATAAATCAGAAACCCTATGGTACATTACAATTTTTTTAATAAATAACAAATATTAGGATAAATTAGAAACTAAAGAATAAATTATTGAGTATCGAGTAAATTAGAATCAATGTAGCCAACTTTAACACAAACTCAATACGTTGCAAATATCTTGAAATCAATAGAAAATAAATCTTCTTCTTCGTTATTAAATTTACGAATTACAATGCTTCATAAATAGGAAAACAACTCCCAACTTGAGTTTCTAGGAAAACTCTAACTAACTTTGACTAAATCTACTCTAGGTGGCAGAATTTACTATTTTTAGCAGTTTACTAGAACTTGCTATTCTTAGTAAGTTCGCATGCTTATTCATATGGGAACAAAAATTTCCACGTATCTTCTACATGCCTAAATTAGAGGAATTTCCAACTTTCTAACCTACTATGCATTCGAGAGACTAAAATTTACTAATGCCCTAAAATAGGAAAAAAGTGAATTATAACATAGATCCTAATTTTTGGCCTTCAGATGGAGGATTTTGGGCCCAAAAATGTGTCGAAAATTTCTCTGAAATGCATGGCAATTGACTGGTGCATTTTTCTTGTCAAAATAAGGGGTTTCAAAAAAATGGACTCAAATGGACACTTAGAGCACAAGTTATGACCTTGTCAAGTTCTTGTTAAAAGTAGTGCATCATTCTCCCCTGCTTGAAAAAAATGTAGCTCCTACAAGTTATCTTCTTAAAATTTCTGCCATTTATCTTTATCAAGCTTCTTAATCTCCCAGATGTGACCAATTTTTTTTCCTCTTTTTCCAATCCTTTCCAATGTACCAAATATTTGATGTATTGTCCATGTCGAGTGGTCACTATTTTTTTGTCCAAAATCTGATCCACTTCTTCTTTCTTTTTCATTGTAACCTACTACCTCTAATCTACTACTTCTTCAATAAAATATCCTTCTTCATTATCCCCATGAAAATAATATAATTATGAAAGATTAAACACTAGAGAGAGATCAAAATTTCCCAGCAATTCTACCTCATCAACATTATCATTTATCTTCTTCACGATTTTGCAGGGACCAATATTTTTGTACTTCATATTGTTATAGGTTCCTTTTGGAAAACAAATTCTTATGAAGGTATACCATAACCAACTCACCCACTGTAAACACTTTCTTCCTTCTGTGCACGTCTTCTATTTACTTATACTGATCTTTACTAGTTTACAACTTATTCCACACTTCTTCCTCCAATTTTTGTATATGTTTGAAAAATGCTTTTGCATCATAACTGACTATGCCATCCATTGGTAGCTGCACCAAATCTAAAACCCCTTTTGGATTACTCCCATACATAATATAAAATGGGGACTTTCTTGTAGATATATTTACAGATCTATTATAAGAAAAATCATCTTGTGGTAATGCTAAGTCCCATTATTTTGGATTTTCCCCAACTATGCACCTTCACAAGTTTCCCAAACTTTTATTTACCACCTCTTTTTTCCCATCGGTTTGAAGATGATAGCCACTATTAAACTGTAGCTTAGTTACCAAATTCTTCCATAAATAACTTACAAACCTTATGTCCCTATTTGAAGTAATGGTTTTTAGAACACCATGCAAGTGAACAACTTCTCTGGAAAAAAATATACTACTCCTATTGCATTAGTAGTTTTCTTGCAGACAATAAAATGAACCATCTTAGAAAACCTATCAAAAATGTTGAGATGTGGATCTCAATTACTTCATTTTAGCATGCTATATCAACTTGCTGGAAAACATAGTAACTGACATCAGTTATGAAGGGACTGACATCGGTCAGGAAAGTAAGAACCGTCATCGGTTATGACTAACTGGCATCGGTTACCTGTGCATGAGTGTTTTATTTAACTCACAGGAATTAGATCTAATTTTAGTATTAAAGAATATATATTGATTATAATTACATAGCTAAATGTCATAAGTTTGTATAAGGTATTTATAAGCTAGAAATCTAGGGTTAGAAGGGAGAGTTAATGATTATTGTGAAAATAATTATGAGAGATAATTCTTGGTGAAGAAGGAGAAGTTTAAGAGAAATAAAATGTTGTACATTTTGAGAAGTGTGGAAGATTGTAAATATTCATTGTATGTCTTCTTAAAGCTTTGGATAATAGATTGGATTGTTTATTAGTGGATGTAGCCCACATTGGGTGAACCACATTAAATCTGGTGTTGATTTATATCTCTTGTTTTATATATTTCTTCTGGTAGGATAGTTTCTTTTTTGCATGTATGCTTACATCTGATATATTATCTGTGCAACCTGTGTGCTAATCCCAGCAAATGGTATTGGATCTTTTTTTGAGGGTTTTGTGTGTTGATAAATTTACTCAAAGAGGGTTTTCTGATTGAGTGGGAGCTACAACAATGGCATAAGAAAACAAATACAAGGTAGAGAAGTTCGACGGCCAAAATTATCAATTATGGAAGATGCAGATTGAGGATTATTTGTCTCAAATTGATTTGTACTTACCATTGGATGAAAATTCTAGAACTACGATGATGAATGATGAAGAATGGAATATTATTGAAAGAAAGGCTTTGGGATCAATAAGATTGAGCCTGATAGCATCTGTGGCTTATAATATTACAGAAGCGACATCTACGGTAGAGTTAATGAATTCTCTTGCTAATTTATATGAAAAACCTAGTGCTTTAAATAAAGTTTATTTGATGAAGACACTATTTAGTTCTAAGATGCATGAAGGTGGATCTACATCTATTCATTTGAATGATTTCCAATCTATTGTAAATTAGTTAAAATCGGTTGATATTCTATTTGATGATGAAGTGAAAGCACTCTTATTCTTATGTTATTTTCATGATAATTGGGATAAATTGGTAATGGTTGTTAGTAATACAAAATTTGATAATAATATTTTGAAATTTGATGATGTGGTTGGTATAATCTTAAATGAAGAAATTGGTAGGAGAAGTACAAAGGAATCATCATCTGGGAATTCTTTGAATGTAGAAAGTAGAGGCAAGAAGAAGGAGTGATCCAAGAGTAGGAATAATTGGAAATCAAAGTCAAGGAATGACAAATCTAAATCTAGAGGTAAGAGAATTACCTGTTGGAATTGTGGAAAGAAACGACATGCAAAGAAATATTGTTGGTCAAAGGATAAAGAGAACCAATACCTAGACAAAGTAAAGAGGAAAATATTGCAGCAGAGGTAATGCAAGATGCTC
The DNA here is from genome assembly GCA_019776745.2 of Taxus chinensis. Lineage (NCBI taxonomy): Eukaryota > Viridiplantae > Streptophyta > Pinopsida > Cupressales > Taxaceae > Taxus > Taxus chinensis. The sequence continues at coordinate 696,248,955 of CM034154.1, read as the reverse complement.
TTATTCTTTCTTTGGATAATAGAATAAAATCATGAGTTTTAAATTCAGGAGCTTCTTTCCATACAACCCCTAATAAGGGTTATTTCAGAAATTATGTCTAGGGAATTTTTTGCATGTTTATTTAGGTGATGATGAACCTTATAGTATTACTAGTAAAGGTTAAGTTCATCTAAAATTACAGAATAGAAATAAATGGGTATTAAAATATGTGAGGCATGTGCTAAGCCTCAGGAGGAATATTATTTCTACATGGAAACTAGATGAATTTGGTTGCATGGTTACATTCACAACATACTCTTGGAAAGTCACGAAGGGTGCCTTTGTTGTGGCAAGAGGCAAGAAGGTAGGAATGTTATATTTATCTACCTGTGTTACTGATTCCTTTTCTATATTATCTACTTCAGATTCAGATGTATGTATGTGGCATAATCGGTTGGGCCATATGAGTCAAAAAGGAATGCAGATCTTAAAGGATAAGGGTAAGTTATCAGATTTGAAATATTTAGATCTTGATTTTTGTGAGCATTGTGTCTTTGGAAAGTAAAAAGGACTGATATTTCTCAAATTTGGGGCAACTAAGGAACATAAATTGGAGCTTGTATAATCAAATGTGTGGGGACCAACCCTGGTAGCTTCTCATGGAAGATCCTATTATTATATAACTTTCATTGATGATGCTACAAAAAAGGTATGGGTTTATTGTATTAAACATAAATCTGATGTTTTTGATACTTTTAAAAGATTGAAAAACCTTGTTGAGAATGAATAAAATTCAAAGCTAAAGTGTCTTAGATCTGACAATGGTGGTGAATATTTTAGCAATATTTCAATGATTATTGTTCAATAAATGGAATATGTAGAGAAAGGAAGGTTCTAAGAACACCACAAGAGAATGGTGTTATAGAAAGAATGAACAGGAAAATCATGGAACATGTTAGAAGTATGAGGATACATACTGGATTTCCCTTATAGTTTTGGGCAGAAGAAGTTGATACAATGGTTTATTTGATTAACCGTGGGCCTTAAAGTTCACTAGATGGAGGAATAATAGAGGAAGCTTGGACATGAAAAGAGGTAGATCTTTATTTTCTTAAAGTTTTTGGTTCTGAAGATTTTGTGCATATTGATAAGGAAAATTAAAAAAAAGTTGGATGCAAAATATAAAAGATGTACTTCCATTGGTTATGGGTTTGGTGATTTCAGATTCCATTTTTGGGATTTAGAGAATTCTAAAATTGGTAGGAGTTGTGAAACTAAATGGAATAAAAAGAGGATGTACAAGGATAAAATTTTGGTACCCAAGGGAGAACCGGTTGAGAAGTTTTGTGAATGGAAATGAACTCTCATATTTAAAAGCTCATACCTACAAGCTTACACAGTACTCGGTGTCACTTGACACCTGACTGACATCAGTCAACTGAACCAGTATCAATTACAGAAGAGCCAAATTGGCATCGGTTAGCAGAACTATCATCAACTATATGTGACCAGCATCGGTCACTGTTAGAATTGGAAAAAAATGTCTAGGAGGTCCATAATGATCCTTTGGTACCCCAAACTCCTGTGAGAAGGTCACAAAGGGTAAGTAAACCTCCAAAAATATTTACACCTTCTCTATCTTATTTATTATTGACTAATAATGGTGAACCAGAATTTTTTGAAGAAGCAATGCAAGATGAGACCCACGTACAGTGGGATCATGGCATGGATGAGGAGATGGACTCTTTGGGTCAAAACCAAACTTGGGATTTGGTTAAGTTGTTAGTAGGTAAGAGGAAAGTGTAGAACAAGTGGGTTTATAGGATCAAGGAAGAAGAGGGTGGATAGAAAAAAGTACAAGGCAAGGCTTGTAGTAAAAGGATTTACACATAAAGTAGGTATTGACTTTGGTGAAATATTTTCTCTTATTGTTAAAATGACTTCCATACATACTATATTAAGTATAGTTGCAGTAAATGATTTACATTTATAATAACTAGATGTGAAGACGGATTTCCTTCATGGTTATTTGGATGAAGATATTTATATGTAGCAGCCACTTGGGTATGAAGTCAAGGGTAAGAAGAAATTAGCGTGTAGGCTGAAAAAGAGTCTATATGGCTCAAGAAATCTCCAGGGAATTGGTATATGAGGTTTGATGGTTTTCATGCATGAGCATAGTTACTTGAGATGTGAATTTTTCCATTAATTTCATTTCAAGAAGCTTGAAAATGGGAGCTATATTATTTTGTTATTATATGTGGATGATATGCTAATTTCAAGATCTAGTATGTATGACATTGGTGAGCTTAAGGGAAAGATAGCTCACACATTTTCTATGAAGGATTTAGGAGCTGCAAAAAGAATCCTTGGAATGCGAATAAAAAAAGATGGGAAGAACAAGAAATTATATTTGTCTCAGGAGGATTATATCTACAAGGTGTTAGTATAGACACTAAAATTAGGTCACACTCCCCTTTTGTCCCTCAACATATAAGCACCCTTTATTACATTTACCTAGCCATAACCCCTTTCACGCCACTAATATTAATTAAATTAAATTAATTATTTATTTATCCTCACTATATTTATTATTTAAATAATATCCACACATACAGTTCACTTAGACACCTCACCAAGCCAACTCAACCTAAGACCTATTCTTAGTAAGTTGCCATAACTAACTAAGACTTACCAAAACCCTAAAAATCAATGCCTACATTTCCTCTAACCACATTCCCACATGCTTACAAGAATCTATCAGTCTAATCTGTGGGATAACGACATGAGATCCAAGGAAATCAGGGGGATCTCCCTAGTTTAGTAAACCTAGGAAATCCTGCCTTGACCGACGTCGGTTACCCTTAACCATCGTTGGTTAATCCGGACCACCGTCGGTTACCCTTTTAACCCCAAAACTAACTTATTCTTAAGGTTGGAAGTCGGAAGTTGGGAAAAACATTGGGAGAAATTTGATAAGAAAGAACACATCTCAAAGAGAAAATTCCAGCGAAAAATCGCATCCAAGGAAGGATATTGAGCATCTTCATTTGCATAGCCATCCCAGCCATGATCTGATCTATCCAAGCAAAGAGGAGTGTACATGTAGCCCACGCAGAAGATTTTATTCAGTTGGTGATCACTTGCAACCTTCAAACCCATCATCAGCACCTCCATCCCTTACACACAGATATTCAGGAATGGAATCCAAGTAAGTACAACATCATACTTTCTTGGTATTTCATTTCATCATCATTTTATCATCCATTTTTATTTTTATCTTAATCCCTATTGAACTTCTCCACATTTTCACCTCCATATACCCATTAAAATCTCACCAAATCCTACTCGAGTCACCCAATACCTCATCCCGACCAACCAAAGTCCTTTGTGTAATCACAAAGGAGACCTCGCTTGTTCTGTGACATTTCCAGATCTGACAGTAACCGGCACTGGTTACACCTAACCGCCGTTGATCATCCTTGACCAACACCAGTCTCTGTGTTTACCCACACAACCTAGAACAGATACCTACCCACCTAATTTCACCTCACCCTCATTCACCTATGATCTACACGAGACCTTTATCAGACTTGTAGAGACCCAGAACCGATCATTTGACCTTTGGATTCTATTCTAGCTTAGCTTATTAGATTAGATCTATTTCTTATTGTGTTTTTAATTGAGATACATAAATAATTTTAAAATAAAAATAGGATTTACTTCGTTTACAGCATTAAATTGTTTAAAATAGTGGACCGAAAGCCATCTAGGAAGTACCATACTTCCCAGATCTAGCATACGCTAGGCAATTCACTACCCATATTGTTTAATTCCTTCTAGTGGTCTTGTTTTCATTACAGGTAGTTCCTTCTAGCCAAAAGGAAGCTCTCACGATCAGCTGTGGATTCGGAAGTCATATGCGCGTAACAACCCATCAACCAACATTTGAACAGGTATTCCTCCTATGCCCATTACCCTATCTATTTTTTCAACACTTCAAAGAAACAATCTAAGAAAAAGGTGAAACATTTTAGCACGCCCAATGGGACCCATCCAGGGTTCCTTGCATTTCATTCATTCCTAGGAAAAAAATGTGTGTTTGTTTCCCTTCTAAAAAGTGTACACACTATTTTTTTTTCCTAGTAATCCACCTCTTCTTTCTATTTGCTCTAAAGGAAACCCTTCTTTTGGTGTAATTAAAAAGAACCATTGCTTCATGTTTTCTACATTGTAGTGAAAGAACATCCCTCTTCCTCTTCATCTTATTGTGTCATCCAATTTCATGTTTTCAATTTGGGTTAAAAAATAAGTGCATTCCATTCTGATTTATTGTATTATCTCACATTAATTGAGGGAAACCTATGCACTGGAAGTCATGACCAGCTAATGGTTGACAAACGAATAATAGAAAAGCACTTTTATCCTTTTCTCTTTCTCTGAGTCTTACCAAACCACACAAAAATTAAAAATACATACATTCTTAAAAAACATCCTACCTGGAAGAAGTTGTAGGTAATCACACGATCACGGCACAGTGGGCACCCATCTCGCTACTCTGTCGAGTCATACTTTAGAGCGAAGCCCATCCCCACCATAACATACCTGAAACCTCACCTTTTAGATTTCTTTCTTTGTAGGAAGCCATCCTTACCAAAAACTCTATTTCACAATTCATGTGTCAGTCCCTAAATAGCATAAGCTGAACAAACATAATAGAAAGGGCACTCCTAGGATCACATTTTCTTAGTGTTTTTTCTTGGCTTGCATTTTGAGGTGAGAGATCACATTCATCACTTTTTTTTTCATCCTTGCACGCTCCTCATCACAACTGGTGTATTCCGGCTTCACCTAAGTGTGCATGGGCTATATCATCATCATTCTTAGAATTTTGGGTCTGATTCTACATCATATTTTAATTCACAACCACTTTCTTTCATCACTATTTCAATTTCACAGTAACCTTCCTCGGTTACCCCTGACCGCTATTGGTTATACCCAACCGACATCGGTTCAAGGTCCTTTTTCTAACCTACTCAAAAGGAAATTTTACTTCACTTTCTTTCACTTTTCAAAGTCTTTTTCACTGTCATTATTCCCATTGACATTTTAAACATCTTCAAATTTGGTATACCTGTTAGATTTTACCTTCTGCCTCGCTGTTTGCTCACTGTCATTTTCTATAGTAACTGGCAGCAGTTACCCCTGACCGGCGTCAGTTTTCCCTAATCGGCATCAATTAGCCTATTTCACATTCTAGCCACCATTTGGCACTTAATCCACTTTTTGTCACCATATTCACCTGTTCGTGTTGTTCTTTGTGTCATTTACAGAGAAGCAACCCTACTTGATCAGTACTGGTTCACATGGTACTGACCTGAAGACAAGCAAGGGCACTCTTATTTCACACCATTTGTCAACCACTCCCACCTATTCCTTCACCACCTTCCATTTTATCACCAGTCATGTTTCCCATCCATCCTATTACTATTGCTACCAAATATGAGGAGTTTGCACGACTCCTTGACCAAAACCCTACCGCCTTGCAGTTTTACCTTTCCCACTGATCCACTCGAGATGCCTCACGTCAGTTAATATACGACATTCCTGTATGTATCCCCCGACTCTCCCACCCACTCCTGCACCATCCCCATCTGGCTCCATGCTTTCTGCATCTACCTTACCCCCAATCATTTCGTAGTTAGTTCCTATACCCGCTCTGACTTCCGTGTCTGCAACCTCTATGGTACCCATTACATCTACCGTACCCTCAATGACTACCCTAAACACAACCTCATCCGCCCTTAATGTCACATACATACTTATAGCTACATTCCCACCTCTAGTGTTGGTGACCCCTACCCCATTTCAGAACGTGGTTCTTTCCATTCCACAATCATTAACCCCTATTTCCACTAGGGTTACCACGACCCTTCCACCCCCATATACATACTACCAACAACCTCCTATTTTATCCATTATTCATTCCAGGTACGTACCCCCTATTTCACTACCTTCTTCTCCACCACCCTACACGGCAGCCCCCTAAACTGGAGTGCCACCCCCTAGTTATATTCCCAAAACCAACCTCACGCTACAGGAGGCATCCAATCATCACAACCCACCAATGATATGATTAAGTTGATGTTGGAAAAGATGTATACATTGGAGACATCGGTTTCTTGCTCCCGCAACACTCTCACCTATGACAATATTTACAACGAGCCTATTCACACCATCCATTCCTATCCATTCATACCCTGTGCATTGGGAAATGCCTAAATTCAGTCATTTCAATAGCAAAGAATACCCATAACAACATTTTCGGTCGTTCAAACACGGGTGTTATCTTGATCACTCATGATGATGCCTTGCTTTTGAGAACCTTTCCCATGTCCCTCACTAAACCTACATTGGATAGGTATAGTGGGTTACCTAAACACTCTATATTCTCATTCAATTAGGTAGCCCAAGGCTTCTTGGATCATTTCTCTATCAATATCGTCAAGAAGGTTACCATGACCAATCTATATTCCACACATCAATATGAGGACAAATGTATCGCAGATTTTATCACTCGCTGGCGCAGCCTGATCAATCAAATTACCTTCTAACTGCCACAAACTAAACTCATTGAGATCTTCACACGAGCTTATGCTAGACATATCTCCACATCCTTGCAGGTCCAAACCTTTTGAACATTTGATGAGGCATTCAATGTGGTACGAAAGTTAGAGATTCGGGCCATCGAAGAGAATAAAATCCAATTACGCAATAAGAATTCAAAATTCAAGTCGAATGATACCTCTTCTTCTTCCAAACCACAAACCAATTATTCAAAAGCTAAGGGCACCGCTAACAAAGTGGTACTCAAGGCTGGCCTAGCTCATCCATCAAATTAGGCTACACCCGCATCTAATCTCTCACCTATCCAGAATTTTCAATTCAGACGAGAGAAGTGAAAATATACCCCAATTGGGGAACCTTACTCTTCTATCTTAGAAAATCTTATCAAATCTGGAGCCATCACCCTTCCAGCTATAAAACCACACACTTGTTTTGACCCTTCTCACCCCATACCCGCATGGTATAAAGAACATGATTTCTATAACTATCATCAAGTAAAGGGTCATAGTGACAGTAACTGCATCACTTTCAAGAATATTGTCCAAGAAATGCTCGAGAATGGAAAGTTAATTGTGTATAATCCCAATGCCACCCTCAACCAAAATCTACAAATCTTCAAAAAATTGTTTCCCAACCATGCCCCTTCTTCCAATCAAACCAGTGAGATATCAACTCATAATACCCATACCCACGAGGTTCACGCTATCTTTAACGAGGTACCTATCACCTCTCAATTACCCCACATTCCTTCCATAGAGGAGATCCTAGCCTAAAATCCTCCTTCCGCATTGGAACCAACCTCCCCTCTTCCTTCACCCACAGAGGAACACCTTTCATCTCCTTCATCACCAATGGAGGGGACTTCAGCTAACATTGAGACCATCTCACCCCTAACTTCACCACGTAGAGAACCTTTACCTACAGTACCTTCTCCACCCATAGAGGAGCTTCCATTATCTCTTCCACCCATAGAGGAGCACCCATTGCCTCCTCCACCCACAGTGGCGCACCCATCTGTTCCTCCACTTATAGAGGAGCTCCCATCATCTCCTCCACCCATCATAGACCCAGTTGAGATATATTTTCCTCTCGACGAGCATTCTCCATCTGCTACCCAAAATCCAACAGACCTACTTTCAGATCTCTTACCCACGGAAGCTGAAGCTAGCCAATTCCCCGTCTCTAAGAAACATTTTATGGGAATTCCCATTAGGTCCTTGCTAACTCCACCCACAGATGTTTTGTTCTCATGTTTGGCCAATCACCTAGATTATGTGGATAGGGATTTACTATGGGGGTGCCTCTTACTCCCCATCTCAACACAGATGCAGAGATCCCTCGCTGATACCTCCACTATCTACCCAAACACATCTCGACCAATCAAACCAAATACATCCACTGTTGTCGCAACCCCTTCCACAATACCCATTAGCACTCACACCACACCCTTACCCATAACCTGACCTACCTCTAAATCCAAACCCATACCTACAACATTTTCCTCAACTAAACCTATTACCAATTTAGGGGTCACCCCGACCACCAGCCTTACTCATCCACATATTAAACTAGATTTAGCTACATCCTCCAACATCAAAACCACACCTATTCCGACACCCAAACTAAAGAAACAAACTCATCAACCTCATACCTTGACCACACTAATCACACCCGCACGTGTCCTGTCTGTCTTAAGACCTCAGCTTCCCAACATGGTCAAGCGACCTTCACCCATCCATAAACCAATAACACGATAACCCATTCCTTCCTCACAAACCTCTAACCTACCCATGCACACAACATGACTTACACCCACACCTACAGTATTTTTACCACCAATACCTCCAATACCTTCAGCAATTACTTCACTACCCACTACACTTTAGTCACTGTTCGTCACACCCCAAGTACATCCTGAGTCATCTACCTTCACAGCACCCCTATTATCCCCGTGGGTAACTCGCCCTCTTCCTTCATCTTCTTTTCCTTCTATACCTCATACACCCACATCACCTTTACCCAAGAAGGTGCAACCCAAAAACAAAACCCCACTACCCCACAAAAAGGTAGTCAAAACAACCCCACACCCTCTTACCCATCCATCTACTATACCCCTACCCAAACAAACATGACCGATACCTAAAACCACACTGACACCTAAAACTGTAACTCGACCTGTTCCTACTCTTTCAAAAATACTTCCTTGACAATCAACCACACCTGCACCCAAACCCACATTCACTTCCCATTATGATCCAGTAGCAAGGTCCTATGCCAGAATTTTAACCAACCTCCTCGAGACTTTTGTTATCACATTACCGCCACTCCGAACTTATGACCCCCTCAAACCCAAGCCAAAAGGGTTTAATGATACTAAAATCTGCACATACCATCGTGTGCCATGGCATGATGTTGAGAACTGCAAGGCCTTGAAAACCGTCCTTATCCAATTATGTCCACTAGAAACAAACTTTGATGATGATGACCTTCTTGGCGAGGATCCTTCTTCACCGACACCCATTCCCACACTGCCCACTCAACAACCACAACCTCCACCCTCACCACTCCTAGATCCACCCTCAAGATTTGAAATTAACATGGTTCACATTAGAGAACTTGCCACGCCACCACCCAAATGTCGTTGCACCCAACTGACCTCATAGGGTTTTTCTCCTCCGGTAGGTTTTTTCCCTTCATGTCATTATACCACTCATCCTACACCTTCTCCATTTTCCAACTCCCCTCAAATCAACATGATACATGTCACTACATGTGCACAGAAGGGAAAAGAAAATGCAACTGACCCACCAACCAATCCTATACCCGACATACAATCTGCACCCATACCTAAAATCACTATCTGTGGCCCCACATACCCCATTTCTAATGGCGTCACACATTGCACCATGCTTAAACAACTACACCAATCTCCCCTCAAAATGTCCTTATACAACCTCATCCAAACCTCAGAATCCCATTGTCAAGCTCTCATGGAGGTTCTTCAATCTATTGAGGTTTTACCCAATGACCCTACACCCATAGCCTCAATTATCACACCCCATCATATAGCCTCTCTCACTAAATTACCACCTTCATCCTCACCTCACCTTGTTCACCAAGTGGCCTCCCTTAGCTTGTCAGAGGAGGAGATCACACCACACTAAAATGATGACCTAGACCTAGCCCTCTTCATCTCCGTCCACATTGATGACATACGGGTACACTATGTGATGATTGATGGAGGCGCTATCATTAACATTATCTCATCACATGCATTTTCTCAAATTTGCATACTTGACAATTACATGCATAAACATCCGGTCATGTTGCATTCATTTAACGAAACTATCAACTCCAAAACTAGGCACCGTCATCCTTCACATTTACGTGGGCCCCCGCACTTTTCTAAAATTGTTTTATGTTTTGGAGGGGGAATTCCAATATAACTTGTTGCTTGGTAGACCCTGGATCTGTGTCATGGGTTGTGTTCCTTCCACTTTTCATCATTGTGTAAAGTTTGAACATGAAGGACACACTTATACCATTCTAGCTGACCTCATCACCTTTCAAAACATGCAACATGCTTTACTGACCTAATGATGTGCTCATACCTATCAAGTCATCTACCTCTGCAACCAATACCATTTCACCTACACCTCCACCTACCAGTACAACCATTAGTTTCACCACACATACCTCCTCCATTCCTACCGCTGATATAACCTCCACGACTGACCAATTAGCTTCCCAATCCGTTAACTCCACCTCTGCATCGACCTCCAACACATCATCCATTCCAGCTACCTACATACCAACCACTGATCCCTTGGAAGGTGTTTTTTAATGCCTCAGTCTGGGGGAGTACCACCTCTATAGTGTCAACACATTCCTTACTCTGCACGAGTATGGAATCCTTCACCAACACCCTTGCTATGATCACCATATAGGATAATGCCTCCTTTATGGTCTTCCTCATCTTCGTACTAGTCTCACCTATGGGGGACTTGATACTACCACTTACACACCTGAACCACCATCACAACCGCACCCATTTTCTGTTGACTTCCAATCACTTACCAATTGCCTTTTCACCCATACCTTCCTCCACCGCTGTGTGTGGAAGGGTTTTGGTTTTGGATTTTATGAGCAAGGCCACCACACTATTATTCCATGTACCACCCATAAACATAAATACCATAGTGGTATCGGCTTCCCCAAACCTCCTACCAAACAGGCCCGTATTGAACTCATTGAGGACCCTAGCCCTTCTCCACCTTCACCTTCATCACCACCCTCACCGACAGAGTCGATGGATCCTGAATCTATCCCCCCAAACTTTGTTTTTCATAAACACCATTTCCTTGGGGCCTTTGACTTATCAATGCGAAGGAGAGGCCCCTTCCACTCTTCCATTCCTGTATCCTAAGATGATCGATGATGACACACTCCTACCATTAACGTCATCCAATGTCAAGATGATGAATCCATACTAACCTACCTTGGTGCAGAAGACTCGTATATTCATCAATCGTTACCCTTTGAGACACAAACCATGTTGAATTAATTGACTATCGAGATCAACATTCATACTCAGGACAACCCGCACATCCTAAAGATCAGAACAATATTTAGATGCTGCTAAATAGGAAGCCATCACTTCTTTTCTCTGAGATCACAACCACGCTTTCACTTGGTCTTATGTAGACATGCCCTGTATTGACCCCACCATAGTGGTCCACAATATCGTAACCATTCCCGATGCCAAACCTATCAAACAAAAGCTAAGGAAAATGCACCCTCGCATTACTCTTCTCGTCAAAGAAGAAATTTCAGCACCTTCTTTCTATTTCCTTCATCTTACCCATTGATTATCCTCATTGGATTTCTAACATTGTCCCTGTTACCAAAGCAATAGGGGGACTCCGCATTTGCATGGACTTCCGTGACCTCAACCTCACCTACCTGAAAGATGAATTTCCCTTGCCCGGTATTGATCAACTAGTTGACCGCACCATTGGTCATGAGATGCTCTCACTCATGGATGGCTTCTGGGTTATAACCAAATTTTTATTGCCCCAGAAGATCAGCACAAGACCGCATTCATCACCCTTTGGGAACCTTTTGTTATCAAGTCATGCCTTTTGGTCTTAAAAATGCTGGTGCCACATATCAGCATGTTATGACTTACATCTTCCATGATATCATGCATCACATATTAGAAGATTACGTGGATGATCTCCTGGCCAAATCTAAACGTCACTCTGAGCACCTCGTTGTCCTTGTAACCATCTTTGACCGCCTCATTAAATATTGCGTCTGCCTTCAGCCTAAAAAGTGTGTCTTCGCGGTTCTCTCAAGAAAGCTCCTGGGATTTATTGTTTCCCTCTGTGGTATAGAAGTTGACCCTGCTAAAGTCAAGGCCATTCTGGAAATGCCTCCACCCACTAACCTTAAACAACTCCATAGCCTGCAAGGTAAATTGTAGTCCATTTGCCATTTCATTTCACAATTATCTGATCAGTGTCAACCATTTCATCATCTTCTTAGGAAGGATGTCTCCTTTAAATGGGATGATGACTGTCACAAATATTTTGAGGCCCTAAAACAATACCTTCTCCAACCACCCGTACTCATTCCACCTAAAGACGATCAACCTTTTTACCTATACATATCAACTACCGATCATTCCTTGGGAGCCATGCTCGCTCATCGCGATGAACAACACAGGGAGAAGGTGGTTTATTACATAAGCCATACTCTTTTGGACTATGAAACCTGATACAACCATCTAGAAAAACTTTGCTTAGCCTTAGTTTTCATTGCCACCAAACTCCACCATTACCTACTCAACCACAAAACCTATGTCGTGACCAACACCAATCCCTTACACTTCATGTATGCCAAACCTTATCAAAATCAGCGTGCCGCGCATGGCTTATGCTTTTAGCTGATCTTGACCTCAAATTCATTCATCAAAAGTCCATCAAGGGCCAAGCTATCACCAACCAACTGGTTGGCGCACCTATTTCCAGGGGATCAACCCTCTAATTTTGACTTTCCCCATGAGTTGATTGCTACTCTTTCCCTGGACGAACCCCCTTACCAAATGACATTGTTCTTCGATGGTTCCAAGTGTCAGCATGGGGGTGGGGCTGGTATTATCCTCATTCCTCTAGATGGAAAACCCATGTCTTTGTCTTTCAAACTAGACTTTGAATGCACCAACAATATTTCTGAATACGAAGCACTCGTACTAGGTCTCCAAGCCACATATGACCTAGATGTCAAATCAATCCACATCTTTGGTGATTCACAATTGGTCGTCAACCAAGTCAATGGTATGTACCAATGTCATAACGAGATACTTCAAAAGTATAAACATCATGTAGACATACTTTTGACCACCTTTGATTGTTACACCCTTCAAACCATCCCAAGTTCAACCAAAAAATTTTCCGATACCATGGCCTTCTTAGCTTCCCAAATACCCGCTTCCCCCTGCCGATTCCAAAATCTTTGTCACCGTACAATGCCTCCATTCACCTTCTTATTTACCTCATGATGTTTACTCAATCGGAACCGAACACCCCTGACCCGAGTGACCTTTGGTATAAACAGTACTCTGACTACCTTTCTCTTTCCATCTTACCTCCTGATCTCACCCGTAACAGACAACGTGCCTTCCTTAAAAAGGTCTCTCGTTATGTCATTCTGGGGGGAATCCTCTATAAACGCAACTTTGATGGTATTCTCTTACGATGCCTCACAAGTTCTGAAATTCCTTATACCATTAAGGAGGTTCATGATGGCATATGTGGAGGTCACTTTAGTGGCCTTGCTGTTGCTAAGCGTATTCTTCACCTAGGCTATTACTGGCTGACCCTTAACCATGATTGTTGTGACTATGTCAAACATTGTGTGAAATGTCAACAACATTCCAACCTTCATCATACACCTAGTCATGCCTTACAGGTCACTCGTGACCTTTGGCCCTTCTCTCAATGGGGTTTGGATCTTGTCAGAGAAATCAATCCTCATTCTTCCCAACGCCATCAATGGATCATAACTGCTACCAAATACTACACAAAATGGGTGGAAGCCATACCACTCATCTCCACGAAAGCCAAGAAGATATGTGAGTTCATTAACCATCACATCATTTGTTCGCTTTGGTGTTCCTCATCGCCTCATCACTGACAATGGAAAACAATTCAAAAAAAAAACATTGCAAAAACTTTGCGATGCCTTCCAGCATTCAGCTTAGTTTCTCATCACCTTATTACCCACAAACCAACAGCCAAGCCGAATCCACTAACAAAACCCTCAAAAAAATTCTCATGAAAGTGGTTGATGATACTGGGAAGGATTGGCATACGCACATTCCTTTTTCCCTATGGGCATACCGCACTAGTATTCGCACTTCCACTATGGCCACACCCTTTTCACTGGTCTATGGTACAGAGGTTGTTCTACCTCTCGAAGTCCAGATCCCCTCACTCCACATTTCTCTCCATGACATGCTTACTGATGATGACTTTCGTCAAGACCACTTAGCACAACTAGAGTTATTAGATGAACGTCATCTTAACGCTCTGGATCACCTTCAAGTTTACCAACAACGTATCAAATGTGCTTATGAAAAACATGTTCATGAACAAACCTTCCAAGTTGGTGACCTTGTCTTGAAAGAAAATCAACACGTAACCAAAGTAGAAAAAAGTAAACGGGGAAAATTCACTCCTAATTGGCTTGGACCATACATCATAACTCATACCTATGGATCAGGTGCCTATCATTTATCCTCACTTGATGGTAAACCCGAACCTGAGCCCCTTAACGCATTGCATCTTCGACCATTCTATTGTTGACTCATTGTCCTACCTCACCCTTTGTCTCTTTACAGGCTCGTCCCTTGAGCGCTATCCACTCCATACATCTCCCTAATGATTAAACAAGAATCATGTGAGTACCCGTCACTTGTTATCTTCTCTTGAATATGTGTACCACGGCACTGCACATAGCATGATTCTCATGGATACTTTTCATCTACCTTTAGATGAGATCCCATGGTCATTCCACCTTGCCTTTTGAACAAGAGTCCTATCCTCCACCTTGGTCTTGTCCATGACTTTAATGACCTCACATGGGACCAAACTCCTTGAGTCAAACTTCTAATAAAAGATGACTCCCTCAAAAGGACATCTTCCTCTCGACAAAATTGCTGCTATAAATAGACTGCTCCCTCAAAGGACAGCTATGTGAAGCTTTCAAAAAAAAAATGAGAGCAACCGAAGCTTCTCGCATCGATCAGCTTCATGAAGACCTCAAGGAGTACCATATTATTTATCCCATATAGACTTCCCGCATCGATCAGTCTATCAAAACAAAAAAAAAATTTTTAGTCATGGACTTGCCCATTGTGACCTAGGACCTCTTGCCCAAAAGCCCTGTCACTCAAAACATATAAAATTAACTACCTTTCACCCACCTTACCATTTCCACTCTCATTTCCTCAATCGCCTCAAGGGACATCTTGGAATTTTGACATTTGGTGATCCTGTGACTACTTTCACTCGTAGAACAGTCAATCGTGCAATGTCTTTAGGGTCTTATGTTCATCACCCCCTCCAAGGTATGATCTACTCGGTATGATCCTACCCAATCAGGTGGCTTTATTGCCCCCCTCTTATCTTTTAACCATCTTTGTTTACATTTTGATTACCTTATACAGGACTTGGTCCTCGACGCTTACCTTTGGGGTAGTCCTCCCTTTCGCCATAATCACCTTCACCTGCATCCTTTTACCTATAATCTACCCACACCTATTACACCTAAACCCACAACATGCCCAAAAACCTACCAACTCATTCTCATATTCTTCCCTAGCTCATGGGAGAACTACATCGGCCTGAGGTCCCTTTTTTCTGGGACTATGTAGGTAGCACTCCGAGGGCATGGGGCCCTTGGAGGATAGCTCAGCCATTCTCTACCCTAAAACAATTCATCAACCATGCCTAACTCACCATTTACATCACATTTCACTTAGTTCCCCTTTTCTAACACAATTGGAAATTAAGCCACATACATAACAAGTTGCTTACCACAACATACATTTATTACACCTACCATCTCTCTATCATCACTATGCATAGATTATACAACATTTCACATATAACCCATAGTATCATTCATTGCCAAAATAATGACTCATAACTAAACCTACTTTCAACTCAACCATGCCTATAACCTGACTCAACCATGCCTATAACTGACTCGATCCATGCCTATAACCTGACTCAATCCATGCCTATAACCTCGACCATGCCTAACCAAACCTGACTCAATCCATGCCATGCCTATAACTATAACCTGACTCGATCCATGCCTAAACCAACCTAACTCCATCATGCCTAACTCACCTAATTTCAAACCACATTAAAGTAACAAATCCATATCTCATCTAACACAAGCCATAAATCCAATATCTCATAAACACATTAACACATCACAAAATACCATGTATCTCATCATATAAATCAATAAATGTGTATCTCAATATACATGCCTATCTCATCATGACCATCATCTCCAAATGTCGGCACACAGGCCAATATACAATACAAAATGTCATCGGCACGCAGGCCGGTCTCATATATACAAAAAGAATGAATGAATCAATACAAAAAATCTTCGGCACATAGGCCGGTATATGCTCAAAATATACAAAAATCACTCATACATCCTCACTGTCTTTGGCACGCAGGCCGGTATGTGATAAAAAATACAACTATCTTCGGCACGCAGGCTGACATATATATCAAAAAAATCACTAGTATACATCAAAAATCTGGTGACCGCATCTCAGGCATCTCACCGGATGTCCTCCATCTCTGTGTCACCTACACCCTCAGCCTCCTGTGTCCCTACTGGCACATCCCCTAGCTCTGGTCGTCATGCACTGGTGGCCTCTCCCTGATCGGGCCTCAGAGCTCGCTGACCTCCTATGCTCTCCACACTATGTGTGCGGGATCTTGTCCTCTCACTAGATGCCTGTTGTGCCCTATACTCCCCGTAGGAGAGGAAGTCTATCCCAACCACCATGAGCTGGTCCTGATAATATCTCACCTCACTTAGGGCATCCCGTAACCTAGATATAGGCATGGTCTGTGGTGGTCCCATAGGTCTCGGCCCTATGTACCTGTACCCTATAACAACCTGCCCTGCGCCAGCCTGTGAACTGGGACCAGCTCCCTGTGCCTGTGGTGGTGCCCCTGTCCCTGTGCCTGTGGTGGTGCCCCTGTCCCTATGCCTGTATCTGGGCCTGTAAGGCCCCAATCTGTGCCTGGGATGTGGCCAACTGGCCCTGTAAACCTGCCACCTGAGCCAGTAAGGCTTGTCCACCTGACCATCTCTGTCTCCATCTCCTCCATCTCCTCCATCCCTCTCCCTCTACCATCTGGGCCTACAGACTGGCCACCTGTACTCATAGCTCTACTACCTCTGCCTCTAACCCCTCCAGCTGTGTCTATAGTATACCTATCTGTGTGATCAGTGTCGCTACCTACCCCTGTAGGGTGTCTCTCTGCACTGTAATAGTAGCTAGGTCAGGCTGCCCCAGTCTAGGTGGTATGGCTCATAACTGAGCCACCCACCACTTCTTGTACCTGTCTGTACATCCGAGCATCATCTATCCACTGATCCACTGGCTTCTCCTCCTCCCCTGTAGGCACTGTAGGCTGTGGTAGAGGTAGAGGCCTCTCCACGTCATCTCTCTGATACTGTGGGAAGGATGGAGGAATATCCTGTACAAGCCCAAACTGCCGTCAGACCCTGTCTACCGGGATCATCTCATCCTCCCCAGACACGGTGACCCTGTATCCACCTCTCTAGCTGGAGCTCAGCTAGCTCCTCATGCATGTGCCTATATGAGGGGAATCCCACATATGGCCTCTAGATAATGTCCACTCCGGACAACCCCTCCAACAACTGCCGAAAATGGGCCACATCATATGTCAGCCTATCCGATCTCCGCTCTCCTACAACTGGCACCCACCTCCTGTATCCCACCCACACACATCTCATGGGAAATGCATCTACTCAGGGCATCCCTATAGGTCGAACACAGACTATGTGCTCGTAGGCCCAACAGTGTAGTATAAATGTACAACACAGGCTAAACTTGCGCAACCACCCATACGCCCACAGCTCTCAGTATAGCTACACCAAGAATGTTGGTGCCCAGGAAAAGCATGTCTCATGCACCATCATATCGTGGAGCACCCCCATCAGTGATCAGGGAAAACGTCCACCCTCTGCATCAGGCAGTGCATAGCAGCACACTACCTCCATCAATAGAACCACTAGCCTCGTCTCATCCAGATGGGCTAGGTACATCTCACCATAGCTCAAACTGGCACTATGGAATCTCAGCTCCGCCGCCCCCCTCACCAAAAACTATCCCGATCAACTCCTCTGAGGCCTCGGAGGAGATAGAGTAAACCTGGGCCCCCAATATGGGTAACCGTAAAATCTGGAACACGTCCTCCAGGGTGATAGTCATCTCACCTGTCAGAAGGTGGAACGTGTTGGTCACGGAGTCCCATCTATCGATGAGTGTGACCATCAAGCTGGGCTACCGAACAGCATGTTGGTAGCACCGAATACCACTCAAGCCCACTACCTCCACATGTTGCAGCTCCAAAGGGGTCGCTAAGCCATGTAATGTCACCAGTAGAGGTGGAACCCTGTCCCGCATATGTAACTGTGATCTCCCCTGCATCCAATCCAAGCACAACATTAATCTACCTTTACCATGACCATATTCACCAATTATCATTACCCACCACCCTATTTTTTACCCTATCAACCTCAACCACCTAACCTACATCACTTTTGGACCCTTGTGCCTAAAATCCTGACCAGTGCCGGTTCATCCTAACCGAATTCGGTCACCCATAAACCGGCATCGGTCACCTGTTTGGTGACCGATACCGGTTCATCTTTACTGACCACGGTCACCCTTAAACCGGCATCGGTCACCTGTTTGGTGACCGATACCGGTTCTACCCAACTCGATCCTTGGTCAATCTTGACTGATGCCGGTCACTATCGCAGAAAATTCCGTGACTTCCCAAACCCCCCTTTTCTATAAACCTCCCCCTGCCCCTTCTACCCCACCTACAATGACCTAAACTACCCCTGGACCTCTACCCACCCCACCTATACACTTTACTACCCTCCCCCCCTCTTTTTTTCCCATTATTCCCCCCATACCCACATTTCACTTTTTCCCACCCACAAAATACAAAACACCCAACAAAACCCTACAAATAACAAATAACCACAACCTATAATCTATTTAATCTACAATATAGAGTTGGGGCGCTTACCTCGTCGCGTTACCACCGTCTCAGTGGCATGTCTGGCCACTGTGCTGGTGGTCTGCCCATCCCTCTCCCACCTCTTCCATCACCAAATATCTACTCACAACCTCCACCCAATCAACTCTCTCACCCTGATCCCGGTGGACCCGCTACTCACCAACCCAACCCTCATCAAATCACACTACCCGCTCACTGTCTCATTTCCTTCTGGACACTTTTCTCACTTTTTTCTCTTTTTTGTCATTTCTTCACACTACAAATAACAAATGAATAATAAAAACGTGGATTTTTTGTTTTTATAGCAAACCTGACCTAACCGACGTCGGTTCCCCTTGACCGGCATCGGTCACGTGCCCTACCTAACCATCACCAGTTTTCCTATACTGACGTCAGTTATCCATGACCGCCATCAGTCACCCTCACCTACACATTGCCCTTACTTTTCCATTTTACCCCACCCTTTACCTTTCTCCTTTACCCCATCCAACCTTTACCCAACCCATTACCTTACCTTTCCTGACCTCATCACTTCCTACCTCCATTTTTCCTCCTTTGGGGACTTCTTATTATTTTACCCCTACCTCGGCCTTACCCATGTCATGACCTAGATATTTGGACCTGGACCACTACTAGTGACCTTTGACCTCATGTGTTCGCTATACCTTGTGGCACTGTTACCTGTGTTGATTGACCTAATGACCTTACCTAGCCTATTGCCCGTGACCGTTTATCCTGACCCTACCTTTGGTGTACCGGAACATACCTAAATGTTCCTGCACCTAACCTACATTGTGTTTCCTGACCATATCCTATACCTTGGATACCAAATTCACTTCAACCTTGTTTGGATAAACCTATCGACCTTAGACGATGTAGAGTTTTCCTGCTCTTCAACCCGGTAGCGTGCTACAGTTTATACGTGTGCGTGCATTTGACTGTTACTACCTGTGACCCTGACCCATTACCTAGATTTCCTGAGTAGACCTTTCACCCTTTTCCCCTGTACCCACTTGCCTTTTCCTCACATTTACCTTTTATCAAACCACTCACCGCTTCAGCCTGTTGCCTCGTCAGTTCCTGGTTTGAGGGGGATCACCTTCACCCACACATGGGGCAACCACATCTTATTTTTGTTAGTGCCACTTACCAATACAAGCTACACAACAAAAAGGGGCAAAATGTAGACACTAAAATTAGGTCACACTCCCCTTTTGTCCCTCGACATATAAGCACCCTTTATTACATTTACCTAGCCATAACCCCTTTCACCCCACTAATATTAATTTAATTAAATTAAATTAATTCTTTATCCTCACTATATTTATTATTTAAATATCTTATTTAAATAATATCCACACATACAGTTCACTTAGACACCTCACCAAGCCAACTCAACCTAAGACCTATTCTTAGTAAGTTGCCATAACTAACTAAGACTTACCCAAACCCTAAAAATCAATGCCTACATTCCCTCTAACCACATTCCCACATGCTTACAAGAAGCTCTCAGTCTAATCCATGGATAATGACATGAGATCCAAGGAAATCAGGAGGATCTCCCTAGTTTAGTAAACCTAGGAAATCCCACCTTGACCAACGTCGGGGTTACCCCTAACCATCGCCAGGTTAATCCGGACTACCGTTGGTTACCCTTTTAACCCCAAAACTACCTTATTCTCAAGGTTGGAAGTTGGAAGTTGGAAAAACATTGGGAGAAAGTTGACGAGAAAGAACACATCTCAGAGAGATAACGCATCTTCAGAGAGCAAATTCCAGTGAAAAACTCACATCCAAGGAAGGAGATTGAGCATCTTCTCCTGCACAACCATCCCAGCCATGATCTGATCTATCCAAGCAAAGAGGAGTGTACATGCATCCCATGCAGAATATTTTCTTTAGTTGGTGATCACTTGCAACCTTCAAACCCATCATCAGCACCTCCATCCCTCACACACAGACATTCAGGAATGGAATCCAAGTAAGTACAACATCATACTTTCCTGGTTATTTCATTTCATCATCATTTTATCATCCATTGTTTATCTTGCTCCCTATTGACCTTCTCCACATTTTCACCTCCATATACCCATTAAAATCTCACCAAAGCCTACTCCAGTCACCCAATACCTCATCCTGACCAACCAAAGTCCTTTGTGTAATCACAAAGGAGACCCCAGCTTGTTCTGTGACATTTCCAGATCTGACAGTAACCAGCACTGAGTTACACCTAACCACCGTCGGTCATCCTTGACCGACATCGGTCTCTGTGTTTTCCCACACAGCCTAGAACAGAGACCTACCCACCTAATTTCACCTCACCCTCATTCACCTGTGATCTACCTAGAGACCTTTATCAGACCTGCAGAGACCTAGAACCAATCATTTGACCTTTGGATTCTATTCTAGCTTAGCCTGTTAGATTAGATCTATTTCTTATTGTGTTTTTAAGTGAGATACCTAAATCATTTTAAAATAACAATAGGATTTACTTTGTTTACAACATTAAATTGTTTAAAACAGTGGACTGACAACCATCTAGGAAGTACCATACTTCCCGGATCTAGCATACGCTAGGCAGTTCACTACCCATATTGTTTAATTCCTTCTAGTGGTCTTGTTTTCATTACAGGTAGTTCCTCCTAGCCAAAAGGAAGCTCTCACGATCAGCTGTGGATTCGGAAGTCATATGCGCACAACAACCCATCAACCAACATTTGAACAGGTATTCCTCCTATGCCCGTTACCCTATCTATTTTCGTCAACACTTCAAAGAAACGATCTAAGAAAAAGGCTTCAGCAGTTGGGAGTCTCATGTATGTTATGGTTTGTACCAGAAAAAACATTGTAGAGGCAGTGGGATTTGTGAGTAGATTTATGGCCAATCAAGGTAAAGATCATTGGAAAGCGGTCTAATGGATACTTGGGTATTTGAGAGGGACATCTAGCATGTAGTTGTGATATGGAGGTTCAGATATTTCTTTATGTGGTTGGAGATCTAGATGGTAGAAAGAGCACTATTAGATATATTATCACAGTAGGTGGGACGATAGCTAAATATCGATATTGTAGAAGGTTGTGGCTTTATCTACTATAGAGGCATAGTATGTTGGAGCTATAGAGGATGGAAAAGAGATTATATGTATGAGTAGGCTCATGGAAGAGTTGGGAAAGGAGCAAGACGATTGCAAATTATTCAGTGACATTTATAGTGTAATTCATTTGGCAAAGAACTTAGTGTTTCATTCTAGAACAAAACACTTTTAGTTGATATATCACTTCATACTGTAGACACCAAATTTGGGTCACACTCCCCCTTCATCCCACACGTATATTAATTTAATTACCTAAAATTAAATTAATTCTCATTATCATAATATTCATTAATAAATAGCTTAATTAAATTATTTTCCACCTTACCTAAACACCTCACCCCACCACATCACCTAGACACCTCATCATAGACCTATTCTTAGCATGTTTCCTTTTAAATAAGACTCAATCTCTACTTACCATAACTAACTGAAACTTTATTCTAACCCTAACACTAAATGCTTATTATTCCTCTAACCACATGCACACTTACTTACGTGGAAAATGACATTTTGGATCTGAAACAACGAATAGAACTGGCCAAACGAAATCCAAGATCTGTTATTTTTGGAAACCTAGGATATCTCACCTTAACTGACACTGGTCATCCTGAAACTGACGCCAGTCACCCTAAACTATCATCGGTTACCATATATTCACTTTGGTAACCTTGTGCCAGAGGTTGGAAGAATTATTTGAGTTTTTGGAGAAGAGATATCTACATGCAAGCACACACCAGAGCACTCTTGCACATCTAAGCATCCAGAACCAACACCAAGACTAATTTGAAGGTTAATCATTCATGGTAACATTTTGGGAAGCATGGTCACAGAAATGACCACCAGTTCCATGAATCAACTAGCACCTCCATCTAACCACCAAGCCTGTAAGTACAAGTAAGTGCATTTGGATCTACATCTTTCCATATTTCTTTAGATCAACTTCTTTATCTTTGTTTGGGTGTCCTATTCTCCTTTGCATCTCATCACCCCTCACCTTCCTTTCAATCCCCCCAGCTCTCCATACCTGACTCTAGACATCTCTGAGTATTCCCAGCACTATCATCAACCTCACCATTCTCTATCTATTCTTTGTGCAATCACAGAGAATCATCAGAACCAAAATTTATTGATTTTCTATCATCTTGACCCTACCAATGCAAGTTAACCTAAACCGTCATTGGTTTCCTCTCAACTGGGTTCAGTCATACCAGAATGATGTCATTCTCTATATCTAGTAAATATGCATGTAACAAAAACCTCGTAACATTCACCCAAATAACCCAAACCACTCAAAACTTGACCTTGACCTATCCCAACCACCTTAAGTTCTAGATCTGATCATAACCTAGCCTGTCAAATTAGATTTTCTTATTGTACTTGAATGAGACACCTAAATCATATCAACTACAATAGGATGTCATTTACTTATGTTATTTCTTGAATTGAATTGTATTAAAAAGTGGATTAATAACCTTCTAGGAAGTATCACACTTCCTAGATCTAGCACACACTAGACAGTCCACTCACATATATTGTTTAATATTGCTCTTGTGGTCTTGTTTTTCATTCACAAGTAGTTCCTCCTAGCAAAAAGGAAGTTCTCGCAATAAACATTGGATTGGGAAATCAGAATGTGCACACTCTACCTTCCACCTTCATTCACAAGTATTCCTCCTCACCCTTACCCTATCTATTTTGCTCATACGTACGTAACGTATCGGTGAAAATTTTTGGCAAGCCAAGTGGGAACCTCATTTGTGGGTTTCTTTCTATTCATATAGGTTGCATCTTGTATGTTTCCTTTCTAAATTCTTATTCACTAAATCTTCTTCTCTGATAATCTCCTCCTTCTTTCTAATTTCTCTAAATGAAACATTTCTTTGGGTGCATTTAAAAAGAGTCATTCTTCTTTATTTCTACATTAATGAAAATAATCTCTCTCCTATTCATCATTTACTTCATTGAATATAACTTTTGATTTGGGTTATAAAATTTATTGCATTTCATCTTTATATGTTGTATTATTAGCTGAAATTTAAAACTAAGGGCAACCTATATACTTGAAGTCATGCCCAGCTGATGGTTGACACAATTGAATTGTAGAAAGCACATTTCTCTCTTTGCCAAACTACACGAATATAAATTTACACATTTTCTTAAGCAACACCACCTGGAAGAAGTTTTCAATGATCACATGATGTGCCCAACTAGTTTCTCTATCTAGTCACCTAAGAGAAAGGACCGCCCTCACCATAACATAACCTGAAACCTCACCTTTAGATTACCTCATCATAGGATGCCTTCTAAGCCAAAAAAATTTGTTCTAAAGTTCACAAGTCAGTCTCAAATAGCATAAGCTGAAGTAACATAAAATCCACTCATAGGATTACGTGTTTTTCTTAGCTTTCTTCTTGAATTACATTTTAAGTTGTGAGGATTACGTTTCTTCATTTTCTTCTTCCTTTCACACTCCCCATAATAGTTGGAGTATTTGAACTATTTTTGAGTGTGTCAGGGCCTCATATCATCATCCCCAAGTCTTTTGGGTTGTTTCTTCATCTGATTTAATTCACAAAATCCATTTTTTCACTTCTTCAAATTTCACACTAACTGGTATCAGTCCAGTGACCACCATTGGTTCCCATCTGACTATCGTCGGTTTACCTAATCGGTTTCGGTTACCAACACTTTTTGTTATTTTACCCAAAAGAGATTTCATCACCTTCTCTTTTCTATTTAAAATAATTTGGGCATCATCATATTCCAAATATTCTTATATTACTATCAAGTACAGTTTCCCCATTTCATTTTTCATCAATTCTTCTTCATTTTCTCAAACTGGTGTTTCCCATAGTAACCGGTATTGGTTACTGTAATTATCATTAGTCCCCCTCAACCATCATCAGTCATCTTAATAGCCGTAGGTTTCCCTATTTTAATTCTTAATTAAAACATTGACCAAGTCTACCTGCTAGTATCTATTATTTCCCATTCATGCTACTTTCTGTGTCATCGGTAGAATAAATTTAACCTACTACACGCTAATTCACATGGTGTTGACTCACAACCAAACCAACGCCCTTATATTTAATGTTATTCTATAGCCACTCCCACCTAGCCCATCACCACCTTCCATCCTATCACCTATGGATCCAGCTCATCCTATCCCTATTTCTACCGGTGATGAGGAGTTCATAAGACTCCTTGATCAGAATCCCACATCCTTATAATACTATCTCACCCACTCATCTACTCAGGACTCCTCAGGAAAATTAATATACGGTATGCCTATATCTATTCCTCCTACCCTCACACCCACTTTCGTGTCAACTACTACTAGCTTGGCACTACCCTCATCCACATTACCCCCTGTGGTCTCTCAATTAGGTCCCACCTCTACCATAACTACTACCCCAATGACATCTATTACACCCGTGGTATCAATCGTTCCTTCACAAACCATTTTGAACATGGCCCCATCTTCCCCCTTTTCCTCCTATATACCAGTTACGTCACAGCTATCTCTAGTGTCGGAAACCCACACCCCGTTCCAAAACCTGGTTCTTTCCATCCCTCATTCTCTACCACCCATTACCATGAGTGTCATTGTGACCACCCCACCTATTTACATGAATGACCAGCAACCCCCAATCTCGTCTATCACTTATTCAGGGTACATTCCACCTGTATCTATCCCCCCTTCATAGTTTGCTTATTCATCACCCTCATGAATTGGGATGCCATCCACATCATATACCCATCATCAACATCCTTTTACTAATGGAAAACATGCAGACCTTAGAAACATCAGTTTCCATCTCTCATAACTCCTTTACCTATGAAGAAATATGTAATGATCCTATTCATCCATCCATTCCTATTCACCCATACCCAGTGCATTAGGAAATTCCCAAGTTCAACCATTTCAACATTAAAGAGGACCCACAACAACACTTGTGATCATTCAAACATGGGTGTTACCTAATTTCCCATGATATGCTTTGCTGTTGTGAACATTCTCCATGTCCCTAATGGGATTCACCTTAGATTGGTACATTAGTTTACCTAGACTTTCTATCTACTCCTTCAACCAAGTGGCTCAAGCATTCCTGGACCAATTCTTGATCAATGTAGTTAGAAAATTTGCCATGACTGAACTATATTTGGCACGATAGTATGATGATGAATCTATCATAGATTTCATTGCTCGCTGGAAAAGTCTTATCAACCAAGTGACATTCCAATTACCTCAAGCTGAAATTATTGAGTTGTTCACTAGAGCTTTTTCTAGACACATCTCACCAACTCTTCAAGTACAAACCTTCCAAACCTTTGACAAAGTGTTCACCATGGCACAAAAGCTGGAAATTCATGCCATTAATGAAAATAAAATCCAATTATGAAACAATAATTCCCCGTTCAAATCAAATGATTCTTCTTCATCTTCAAAACCCCAAAATAATCATTTAAAATATAAAGGATCTACCAATGTGGTAGTCCTCAAATCTGGTCCATTTCATCCTTCTAATCAATACAAACCTTCTTCCAATCTTTCCCCTATCCAGACCTTTCAGTTCCGGTGGGAGTATTGGAAATACACTTCAATTAGAGATCCCTATTCTTCAGTCTTGGAAAAGCATCTTAAAGCTTGAGCCATTACACTTCCTCCCATAAAACCTCATACTAGTTTTGATCCCACTCATCCTATGTCTGCATGGTATAAGGAACATGACTACTATAATTATCATTGCATTAAAGGCCATAGTGACGGTAATTGTATACATTTTAAGAACATTGTCCAGGAGATGATAAATAATGGAGACCTCATCGTGGACAACCCAAACACACTAGAAAATCAAATTTTTCACATCTTTAAGAATTCGTTCCCTAACCATAATACATCATCTAATGAAAATAGTGAACCTTCATCTAGTGACAATAATGTCCATGAATTCCATGCATTTTTTGATGTTGTACCAGTTGTTCCTCAAATTTCACCTATTTCATCTATTGAGGAAATTATGGCATGAGCTCCTCTACCCACAGAGGAGCATACCTTTTCTACTCCTTCACCCACAGAGGAGTCCCCTTCACCTCCCCCTACTCTCATGGAGGAAACCATATTTTCTACTGATGTCATTCCACCATCTATTTCACAACCTACCAAACATTAAATAGTATTAATTCTCCCATCCACACGATAATCTTCATCACCTTCTCCTCCACCAATGGAAAATTATACCTCACCTCACCTACCATATCTCTAACCCATGGGAGATTCTTCAGACATGCCACTACCTATTGAGGTGAATTCTCCCTCAGCATCACAAGATCCCGTTTACCTGATCTTGGCTCTTTTACCCATAGAGTTTGACGCTAATCGATTCCCTATCTCACAGACATATTTTACAAGAATTTTAACCAAACCAATTGCATCTCCTCCTACAGTAGTCATGTTTTCATGGCTAGACAATCACTTGGATTACATTGATAATTCCATGCTCTGGGGATGTCTTCAAATCCCCTTTTCGACTAAAATGCAAATGTTGCCTGAGGATACCTCCATGATCTATCCAAAGGTATTTCCAACAACTAGATCAACCCTAATCATGCCTATCAAAATGGCTTCTTCCTCATCCCATCTATCTACATCTGTACCTTTACCCATGACTAAAACCATTCCAAAGCTTAAGAACCTACCTACACCTATATCTTCATCCATATCAAGACCGATCACTACCTTGGGTGTCATGCCGACATCAAGCCTTACCCATCCACCTATCAAATTAGACTTAGCCACGATTTCCCAAACCCACACCAAAATTATTCCACCACCTAAAGGGAAGACCCAACCTTCTTGGCCAAATACACCAATCTCATCTACCACACATTTTTCACCTTCGCCCCTTTCGTCCATCCTAGGGCCCAATCCATCAACTCTGGCCAAATAGTCTCCTACCCAAGGCCAGTCAAAAGTGAAGCAACTTACTACTTAATCATGATCCTTTGTTACACCTCATTTACCCACACAAAAAATGCACTTGCCCTCACCCGTGCATTTATTACCACCTATACCTCCACCAGTTTCTATAACCCCCACTTTTCCTATACTAATTCAACCTATACCATCCACCCAGCCTCTACCAACCACTATAACCTATCCACTTCCACCATCTTCTTTCCCTTCTGCATCATGTACTCCCGTTTCACCTTTACCCAAGAAGGTATAACCCAAAGACAAGAACCCAATACCCTCCAATAAGGTAGTTAAACCAAAAAAACCTTCCATTGCTAGTTCTTCTACCACACCTTTACCTAAGTGGATGCCATCAAAGCCTAAAACGTACCACCTACCAAGCCAGTGCTCTAACCCATGCCTTCTATAACACCTCTTCCCTCACAATCATCCATGCCTTTACCCAAACCCACGCTCAATTCCCATTGTGATCTATTGGTAAGGTCTGACGCCAAGATTCTAACCAACCTCTTAGAGACTTCCATCACCACATTACCACCACTTTGAAATTGCAACCCTCTCAAACCCAAACCAAAAGGGTTTGATGAAACCAATATTTGTGCTTATCATTGTGTGTCAGGACATGATGTAAAAAATTATAAGGCTCTAGGAACCATTCTTCTCCGACTTTGTTCTCCTGAAAACAAATTTTGATGATGATGACCTTCTTGATGAGCACCATGTTTCACCTTCACCTGTCACCACACATCATCATTCCTTGCTTCTTCAACAACCTGCATCTCCACCCCCACAACCCTTTTTCCACCTCCAAAATTTGAGATCAACATGGTCTGTATTAGGGAGTTGGCCAAACCACTGCCTAAATGTCAGTTTTCCCTACTCATTTTGCAAGGCTCTTCCCCTCCATTAGGTTTTTACCCTCATGTTGTTACACTACTCATCCCACACATTCTCCATCTACCAACTCCCCTCATATTAACATGCTCCAAGTTGCCACTTGTGCCTAGAAGGAAAAAGGAAAAGAAAGAGTAACTAGCCCATCAACCAACCACGTGCGCAAAATCACCATTCCAGGACCCACATACCTATCTCTAATGGGGTCACCCATCATATAATGATAAAATAATTACATCAATCCCCTCTAAAGATGTATTTGTAAGATCTCATCTAAAATTTTGAATCTTATAGACAATCCCTTATGGAGGTTTTGCAATCCATTAGAGTTTTATGCAATGACCCCGCACCACTGGCCTCCACTATCACCCCTCAGTAGATGGCCTTGCTTACCAAAACATCTCCTTCATCTACCCCTATGCCCACTCATCAAGTCGTTGCCCTCAGTTTCTCTTATGAGGAGATTGTAGCTCTCCAATCAGATGACCATGATCCCGCCCTTTTAATTTCTGTCTATATCGATAACATATGTGTATGACGCATTATAATTGATGGTAATGCTAGCATGAACATCGTCTCCTCACATGCATACAATAAAATGTGCATCCCTTCAAATTGTATGTATAATAACACAGTTATGTTGTGCTCCTTCAATGACACCATCAGCTCCACCCTTGGCACCATTATTCTCACATTCGCATAGGCCCTCGCATTGTCCTGGAATTATTATATGTCTTAGAGGGAGAGTTCTAGTATAACTTGTTGCTCGACCAACCTTGGATTCATGTCATGGGTTGTGTTCCTTCAATTTTACACCGTTGTGTAAAGTTTGAACATGAAGGGCATAACTATACCATCCCAACTGACCTGTCACCATTCAAAACCTGTAAAATATTATACTAACCTACCGATATCCTTGTACCAATTAAGGAATCTACCACTACCCCCACTTCTCCTTCACCCACAACCCCATCCACCAATGTTGTCTCCACCTCTCCCACACCTAACTCTTCTATTCCTACTGCTGCCACAGCCTCTACAACTGACCCATCTACTTCCCAACAAACTGATACCCCTTCTACCCAATCGTCTAGTGATTCATCTATCCTCACTACCTGCATATCAACTATCGATCCCTTAGAAGGATATTTTTAATGCCTCACTCTTGGGGAGTACCACATCTACAATATTAACATGTTCCTCACTCCTCAAGATCATGGAAACTTGCGCTAGCACCCTTGTTATGACTATCACATAGGAGAGGTTTTTTCTTATGGTCCTCCCCACATTCGCACTAACTTAACGTATGAGGAACTTGATACTGCCACTTATTCACTTGAACCCCCATCCCGAACATGACCCTTTTAACTGACCTCCAATATCTTACTAACCGCCACTTCACCCACACTTTCCTTCACTATTGTGCATGGAAATACTTTAGTTTCAGTTTTTATGAATAAGGCCATCATACCATCATTCCATGTGCCACCCGTAAACAAAAAAATTGTAGTGGCATTAGCTTTACCACACCATCTTCCAAGAAGGCTTGCATCGACCTCATTGAGGAAGACAAACCTTCTCCAACCCATTCACCAATGTCACCACCTTCACCTATGGAGTCCATAGATCCTGAATCTATTCCTCCTAAAAAAAATTCATGAACACCATTTCCCTGGGACCTCTGACTTATCAACATGATGATGAGGCTCCCTCTTCTCTTCCCTTCTTGTATCCTGAAATGATCGATGATGATATAACTTTTATTAATGCCATTCAATGTCAACATGATGAGTCTATTCTCACCTACCTTAGTGTGGAAGATTCTTATATTCACCAGTAGTTAACTTCTGAGATGCAAACCATGTTGAATGAATTGACCTTAGAAATCAACATTAACACTTAGGACAACCCACACATTCTAAAGATAGGCCAATCTTTATATGTTGATGAACAGAAAGGTTTTACTTCTTTCCTCTGGGACCATAACAATGATTTTTTTGGGTCCTATGTTGATATGCCCGATATTGACCCAAACATTCTAGTCCATAATAGCATAACCATTCCTGATGCCAAACCCATAAAACAGAAGCTGCAGAAAACGCATCCTCATATTTCCCTTCTTGTCAAAGAAGAACTTCAACGCCTTCTCTCATTTTCCTTCATCCTACCCATTGACTATCCCCAATAGATTTCTAACATCGTTCCTATCACAAAATTGACAAGGGACTCCACATTTTCAAGGATTTCTATGACCTCAACTTAGCTTACTGAAAAGATGACTTTCCTCTACTAGGCATTGACCAACTGGTTGATCTCATTGCCGGCCATGAGACGTTATCACTCATGGATGGTTTCTTGGGTTGTAATCAAATATTACTCACTTAATAAGATCAACACAAAACTTCCTATATCACCCCTTGGGGGACCTTCTTCTATCAAGTCATGCCTTTTGGCCTTAAAAACGTTGGTGCTACATATCAGCAAGCCATGACTTATATCTTTCATGACATAATGCATCGCATATTGGAAGATTACGTAGATGACCTTCTTGCCAAATTGAACATTGGGCCAAACACCTGATAGTCCTTAAGGTCATCTTTGACCACCTCATCAAGTATTGTGTTCACCTTCAATCTAAGAATTATGTCTTCATTGTGCTTTCATGTAAACTCCTCAGTTTCATTGTTTCTTTATGTGGCATAGAATTTGATCCTGCTAAAGTAAAGGCTATTCTCAAAATTCCTCTACCTACTGATCTCCATCAGCTTCAAAGTTTGTAAGGTAAGTTGCAATCTATCCATTGGTTTATTTCACAACTTTTTGACCACTATCAACCATTTCATCATCTCCTCAAAAAGGACATCTCATTCCAATGGGATGATTAATTCCACAAATCCTTTGACGCCTTAACACAATACCTTCCTCAACCACCGGTTCTCATTCCCCTAAAGATGAGAAACCCTTTTACCTATAAATTTCTACTACTGACAAGTCCTTATGTTCCTTTCTCACTCATCACGATGAGAAATACAAAGAGTAAGCGGTTTATTACATAAGTCATACCATTTTGGACTACAAAACTAGGTACACCCATGCTGAAAAACTTTTCTTAGCCTTAGTTTTTGTCGCCACTAAACTTCATCATTACCTACTCAACCACAAAACCTTTGTCATCACTAACATTGATCCCCTAAGTTATATGTACACCAAACCCTACTACCATATACTTATTGCATGTTGTCTCATGCTTCTTGTAGACCTTGACCTCAAATTCATCCACCAAAAATCTATCACGAGCCAAACCATCATTGACCAACTAACAGACGCACCTCTTTCTAGAGATCAACCCTCTAAATTTGATTTTCTGAATGAATCCATTGCTACCCTCTCATTGGATGATACCATCTACCCGATGACCTTATTCTTTGATGGTTCCAAATGTCATCGTGGGGGTGGTACTGGAGTTATCCTCATTACTCTCGACGGTGAGCCTATGTCATTATCTTTCAAACTAGATTTTAAATGTACTAACAACATTGTCAAATATTAAGCACTCGTATTAAGCCTTCAAACTACCATCGCCCTAGATGTTAAATCAATTAATATCTTTGGTGATTCCTAACTAGTTGTAAACCAAGTCAATGGTATATACCAATTTTGTAATGAAATACTCCAAAAGTACAAATGTCATTCTGACATACTTTTGACTACCTTTGACCGTTACGAACTTCAAACCACCCCATGTTCTACTAATAAATTTGTAGATACCATGGCCTGCCTAGCTTCTTAGATACTCACTTCGCCTGTCGACTCCAAAATCTTTGTCACAATACAAAGGTTGTAATAACCCTCTTATTTATCTCAAGATGTCAACTCTGTCAGGACTGTTATGCCTGACACACATGACCTTTGGTATAAGTATTTTATAGATTACTTTTCCCTTTTCATTCTACCTCTTGATCTCACTCATAATGGACAACGCACCTTTCTTAAAGGTTTCTCTCACTATGTCATCATGGGTGGTATTCTTTATAAATGCAGTTTTGACGGTATTATCTTACGATGCCTTACAAGTTATGAAATTCCTTACACCATCAAGGAATTTCACGACGGAATTTATGGAGGTCACTTTAGTGGCTTAGCTATCATTAAATGCATTCTTCACCTTGACTATTATTGGCCAACCCTAAATTGTGACTATTGTGACTATGTGAAATGTTGTGTGAAATGCCAACAACATGTTAATCTTCATCACACACCTAGTCATGCCTTACAGGTCACACGAAACCTTTGGCCTTTGTCTCAATGGGGTTTAGATTTTGTCATAAAGATCAATCCTCATTCTTCACAATGCCACTAATGGATTATAACCGCTACTGAATACTACACTAAATGGGTAAAAGACATCCCCCTCAAAACTACAAAATCTGAGAAATTTTTTGAATTCATCAACCATCACATCATTTTTCACTTTGGTGTCCCTCACCACCTCATCACAGATAATGAAAAGCAATTCAAAAATAAAACCCTATGAAATTTTTACGATTTTTGTGACATCCAACTCATTTTCTCATCACCTTATTACCCAAAAATAATTGGCCAAGAAGAATTAAGCAATAAAACCTTAAAAAAAAATCTTATAAAGGTAGTTGATGATACTGGGAAGGATTGGCATACACACATTCCTTTCATATTGTGGGCTTACCGCACTAGTATTCACACTTTGACTGTTGCCACACCTTTCTCTCTGGTCTACGGTACCGAGGCTATCTTGCCTCTCGAATTCCAAATTCCATCTCTTTATATCTCACTACAAGACATGCTCAATGATGATGACTTTTGCCAGGACCGTTTAACACAACTTCAGTTGTTAGATGAACGTCATCTCAATGCTCTTGATAATCTGCAAATCTACCAAAAATGTATCAAACATGCCTATGATAATTGTGTCCATGAATGAACCTTCCAGGTTGCAAACCTTGTCTTAAAGGAAAATCAACATGTACCCAAAGAAGAGAAAAGTAAACGGGGAGAATTTGCTCCTAATTGGCTTGGACCCTATGTTGTTACTCATACCTATCGATCAGGTACTTATCAGTTGTCTTCACTCAAAGGTAAACTCGAACCTGAGCCCCTCAATGCCTTACATCTTAGATCATTTTATTGTTGAAATCCAGTCTTATATCACCTTCTGTCTATTGATCACTCGTCCCTTGAGCACCATTCACCTTCCATGTTACATGTTTTGAGGATCAAGGACTAAACAAGAATCAAGTGATTACCCATCACCTTTCAATCTTATCTTCAATATGAGTACCATGGATCCACTCATGGCATGATTCTCATGGATAATTTTCATCTTTTTCAAATATGGAATACCATGGTTGTTCATCACTTGAAACCATCTCTTTCATAGGTAATCTTCGTGTGCTATGGATTTGTCTTCTAAATAAGAACCTAATATTCCTCTATAGTCTGGTCCATGACTTAAACGTCCAAAAGAAAAATGGGATTCAACTCCTTGAGTCAAAATTCTAGCAAAAAGATGACTCCCCCAAAAAGGACATCTCTTCTCTCTATGTCACCGCTGTAAATAGATTGCTCCTGTCATCACCAATCAGGCACTATGATAATTATTCACTGGGAACTCCTCGTGCTATGATTATTTACTAATGCACAGCCTTTAGTTTGGTGGATGTAATTTGGAAACAAAACAACAACATAACACAAGAATACCATCGACTATGATAAGACAGAATGATGACAAATCTGAAATATCAAAGTAAATTATAATATTAACATGAAATTGTTACAATCTCACCCATGAGGTACTTCAAGTGTTATTGACTTCACTTGCCTTTCACAAGACTATGGGAGAAACTTTACAATTACACCTCTTAATGGCTTCTTCAACACACCTTTAAACTGATGGCTTCCTTCGCACACTTCCTACAATATTTCTCACTACTTCCTTCTATGCTAAATGAGGGGGGTGGCCTCTCTATTTATAGAACTTCCAGGCTTATCCATCTTATCTCTAAGATAGGATAAGAAATCCACTCTGACAAATCATATTCCATACCTTAACTCTTATCTGTACATGTAAGCTTATCTTTTAAGATAAGATAAACCTTATCATTTTACATGGGTTCCACATTTTTAGAATTTTTACAAATAAAATACACAAAATATTTATGACCTCACTCTTTGTCCTTATTACCAATATAATATTTCTAATTCCTAATCATGTAGACCCTACTTCTCTGATTACCCAAACTTTGACATTTTAACATTACCGGACCACTTACAACAAATATTTACTTTTTACAACATTCCTATTGTACTTTGACTGTTACCATACTCCACATTATTGGCGGCACCGTACTGACGGCACCTTTATCTTCTATCAGACGCTACTACTAATTATACTTAACAACATCCTATTCCTAATACATACATTAATGAAATAGAAATTATGGAGGAAAATTTTAGTGTCGACATCTTCCCCCTTCCTAGCTTCTACTCCGTCCTCGGAGTAGACTATTCTGGTGCTTGGAAAATCTTCAACTTATCATGGTTGACCCATTTCTTAATGGGAGTGCCATACAATTCCTCTAGTCGGTACGTACCATTTTCATGCACAGCTGCTATTTTGTAGGGCCCCATCCATTTTGGAAGAAATTTTCTCTGTCTTCTTTTTTTGTATCTAGAATCATATACTAGAACCAAGTCATTCACATGAAATGGAGACCAACGGATCTTTTGATCAAAGTATTCCTTCTGCTTCATTTTCTTCTTATGGCTTGTATCCTTTGCTATTTCCCTCATTTCCTCTAGCAAATGAAGATGTACCAACCTTTCTTTTATTGAATCACTTTCATCCATCCTTTTATTTTTCATAACTCTCACAGTGGGAATATCAAACTCAATAGGAAGAACTGGATCAATGCCATAGGCCAACTGAAATGGGGAGTATCCTATTTCTGACTTTGATGTTGCCCTATATGCCCACAATGCTACATGAATCCTTTTATCCCACTTATGTACCTGCAAGGCTGCATCTTTTACTAGAATTTGACACAACACAAAATTTGTTCATTCCACCTGTCCATTTGTACTTGGCTTGTATGTTGTTGCCTTCCTGTGCTTAATAGAAAATTTATTGACTAGGGCTTCTACTACCTCATTAATGAAGTGGCTTCCTTGATCTGTTACAATTTCTAATGGACAACCAAATCTGGTGACAATGCATTCATATATGAACCTTGCCACCTCATCCATGGAAGTTGTTTTCAATGGCCTAGCTTCAACCCACTTGGTTAAATAATTTGTGGCAACTACAATATACTTATTTTGGTGTGAGGTAGTTGGAAGTGGACCTACAATGTCTATTCCCCACTTTTCAAAGGGACCAAGTGGAAGAATAGGGCATAATGGAGCTGATGAAGTCTTACGGTTACCATGTGTTTGAAAAATATCACATGTCTTATAATAATTATAACAATCTTTAAAAAGAGTGGGCCAGTGATAACCTGCATCCAAGATCCTTCTTACTGTAAGTTGTCCAGAGAAGTGCCCTCCACATGTACCATTGTGGAATTCTTCTAGCAATTCCTTCCCTTGATCACGTCCAACTACCCTCTTGTACTGTCCATCAGGTCCTATTCGAAATAATACTCCATGCAGAATAGAATATGGATGACTGGCTTGAGTAATCTTTCTCTTATTCTTTGCATTGGCACCATTAGGAAACTTGAATTCATTCAGATAATTCCAAATATCTATGTATTCACTAGGGATTGTGTCAAGGGATAACAAGGCTGCATCGGGGAAATCATCATCATCACAAGATGATCCTAAACCATCATAGGCTCGAGAGAGTGCACCTGCATTGACATGCTTCTTTCCTGGCCTATCTATAATATCAAATTCAAATTCTTGTAACAAAATTATCCATC
This sequence comes from Taxus chinensis, assembly GCA_019776745.2. Classification (NCBI taxonomy): domain Eukaryota; kingdom Viridiplantae; phylum Streptophyta; class Pinopsida; order Cupressales; family Taxaceae; genus Taxus; species Taxus chinensis. Next base: position 696,212,045 of record CM034154.1, on the reverse strand, counting down.
TTGCTATCCTCCCTGATGGGTTAGGCTTATTTACAATATATTTTAGAGCCTGATGATCTGTTACAACTAGGAATTTTTACCCTAGCAAGTAATTTCTAAACTTCTTTACAGCAAAAATGATAGCCAGAGCCTCTTTTTCAGTTACAGTATAATTTACCTCAGCACTGCTCATTTGTCTGCTCCCAAAGTAAATTGGATGTTCATTCCCATTTTCATCCTTTTGGCTCAAAGTACTTCCTAGTGCTGCATCTGAGGCATCAGTGTACACAATGAATGGCTTGCTCTAATCTAGATTCTTCAAAACAGGTGAAGACACCAGGGCTTCCTTCAGTTGTCCAAAAGCTTCATGCGCCTTATTTCCTGGTTCATAAGTAACATCCTTCTTCAAGAACTGGGTTAGTGGCTATGCAATCTTTGAGAAATTCTTTATGAACCTTCTATAGTAACCCACATGGCCTAAAAATGATCTCAACTTACTTCTATTCATAGGAAATGGTAAATCTTTGATTTTTGAAACTTTATCAGGATCAGTACCAATACCATCTCTGGATACAACATGCCCTAACAAAACGCCTTTAGAACATCCAAAGACACACTTTATAGGGTTTAGTGAGGCTTGTGCTTCATCTAACCTTTGAAATGTTGTCTCCATCTGGTGCAGGTGGTCCAACTTGCTCCCATAGATGCAAAAATCATCTAAAAATACTCTGATGAAGGTCCCAATGTAGGGTTCGAACACCCTATTCATTAAACGCTGGAATGTTGCTGGAGCATTACACAACCCAAAAGGCATAACTCTATAAGAAAACATTCCCCAAGGAGTGGTGAACGTGGTCTTCAGCTGATCTTTCTCTACTATACGAACTTGGTTGTAGCCGCTATATCCATCAACAAAACTATAGCACTCCTGGCCAGCTACTTCATCCAAGATCTGATCTGAAAATGGAAGAGGGTAATGATCCTTCTTTGTTGCCTTATTGAGCTTCCTATAATCAACACAAATGTGTAGCTTCCCATTCTTTTTTATTGAGATCACAATGGGAGAAACCCATTCTGAATTCTCCACAGTAAAATACGAATCCTGCATCAAGTAACTTATCTATTTCTTCTTTTACAGTATTGGAAAAATTAGGATTCATTCTATATGGCATTTGCTTTATGGGCTTAGCACCATCTACCAGCTCAATAGATTGTTCTACCCAACTTACTTGATGGAGTTCCTTGTAATCAAAAGTGAATAGGTGTATGTACCTTCGAAAGAGCTGGAGGTAGGATTCCTTCTCACTCTCCATCACAGCATCACCAATCTTTATTTGTTGGAGATGATCATCAAATTCTTCTTCAGATAATTTTATGGGGTCATGAGTTGGTGTGACTGGAAGGATATCCATGACTGAAACATCAACCTCACTTTCTTCATCTTCAGTGTCCACTTCACTAGTACTAGAGTAATCAGAGGATGTCCAATCATCAGTTTCATCACTTGAATCCACAGGTTCTGCCTTATGATGTTGAGGGATCACGTTTATCTTCACCCTCTCTCTACCACGTCCAAGTGTCATGAAACCTTCATTCCAGTAGTTTATTGCATGAACTCTCCTTAGCCATGGTCTTCCCAGCAGCATTGGGTACGCAACAGTACCATTTTTCATCACCTGAAAGTCTACCACAAATACAACACCCATAACAGATATTGCCAAATTTTAAACTAAACCTTCTGGTTTAGTTTTTCCTTTATTTAATGACTTTAACATAAGTGTTGAAGGGTGATCAATTTTTAAACCCAACATATTCATTACAGACTCGGTCATTACATTAACTGCAACACCTCCATCAACTAAGACATCATGAATTGAAATACCATTACATAATACCTCAGCTTGTGGAGCATAGGTATCCGCCTCTACCTCCAAAACAGGGACCTCAACCTCCTTTCTTCATCGAGCATTGAGTCCACTTCGCAGCTCCCGCCTCTTCTCAGAAGACATAGCCAAGAGTTGACCATATGTAATATTTGTAGGCCTTTTGGACAGATCTTCCAAGATGGAGTATGGTCCTTGCCCCTATGAAATCAGAAAATCCTGCACACCCAACTTTCTTCTCCTATGTTTCTTACTAGTTTCTCCTTTCACCTTCTTAGGATCATTTCCATCTTGATTATCTTTTTCTTTCTTTCTTTCTATTACAAACACATCTACTTCATTTTTTCTGCTCTTATCTACTACATCAAAAGAATTCACACGTGCTTTTCCTTTATCATTATCTCATTTACCAGATGTAGAAGCTCTATTTGGACAATTATAATTATAATGACGCTTTTTATAACAACCATAACATACAACTTTAGAAATATTTCTTTTTGGACCTCTATCTCCTCCCTGAGAACTAAATTCTTTTCCTTGAAGAAGATTAATAGTTAACTGACCCATCTTTTTGAGCAGATCTTCATACTCAGTAGATGTACTAGGAGAAATATTTGTGCTCACCAGGAGTGGTTGTGGATTCTAGACCAAAGGTGCTGGTGTAGGCTCTACTTTAGCAACAATTTCTTTGGGCTCCTCTTCCATGCTTTCTTTTTGCCTTCTTGCAATCTCCTTTGCTTGTTCAATGGTAGCTGGGCGGTCATACTTCACTCGTTGTCTGATCTCTGGCTTCATCCCAAGAATGAAGTGCTTACATAGGAGATTATCCACACCGTTCATCAACCCATCCACTAATCCTTCCTTCCGGATCTGGGCATCGAGCTTCCTCCTTAGCTCTAGAACACGAGCATGATAATCCCTTATCTTCTCCTTCTCTCCTTGGGATAGCTTTGTGATCTCGATCATGAGATCTGCATATTTCTGTTGTTCACCAAATTCTTCAACAAAACTTTCAGTTAATAAATCCCATGAATTTTTTACATTATCACCTAGTGTTTCAAACCACCTAAGTGATGAACCATCTAAAAAGGTAGGAAAAAATTCAGTCCATTGTTCCCTTCTTATAAGGCCATTACAAATACAAGATCATTTAAACTCTTGAATGAAAGAAGAAGCATCTTCATTAGATTGAGCTGAAAAAATAGGAATCTTTCCCATTTTCAAAAGTAACCACCATGAAATACCAACCCACAAGTACAATCAACAAGACTTATGTGCACAAATAATTGGAATCACTGTAATAGAAAGTGACTTTACACTTTTCTACAGTAAAATAGAAATGACCACGATAAACTGTGGTAAAACTTGACTTACTGCGGTAAAAACTAACTTTACTATGGTAAACACTATTCACAGTAAAAAGTGAAGTTACTACGGTAAATACTATTCACGGTAAAAAGTGACTTTACTGTGATAAATACTATTCACAGCAAAAATGACTTTACCATGGTAACTACTATGCATAGTAAAAATAAGGTTACCCTCCAATTGATTTTTGACTAAGTGGGAATATCTCTCCAGAAAATCCACCAACGAGGAATGGTCCCGGCAACGAGACCAAAATGTCATCACCAATCCGGCACTATGATAATTCTTCACTGGGAACTCCTCGTGCTATGATTATTTACTAATGCACAACCTTTAGTTTGGTGGATGTAATATGGAAACAAAACAACAACATAACACAAGAATACCATCGACTATGATAAGACGGAATGATGACAAATCTGAAATATCAAAGTAAATTATAATATTAACATGAAATTGTTACAATCTCACCCATGAGGTGCTTCAAGTGTTATTGACTTCACTTGACTTTCACCAAGACTATGGGAGAAACTTTACAATTACACCTCTTAATGGCTTCTTCAACACACCTTTAAACTGATGGCTTCCTTCGCACACTTCCTACAATATTTCTGACTACTTCCTTCTATGCTAAATGAGGGGGGTGGCCTCTCTATTTATAGAACTTCCAGGTTTATCCATCTTATCTCTAAGATAGGATAAGAAATCCACTCTGACGAATCATATTCCATACCTTAACTCTTATCTGTACATGTAAGCTTATCTTTTGAGATAAGATAAACCTTATCATTTTACATGGGTTCCACATTTTTAGACTTTTTACAAATAAAATACACAAAATATTTATGACCTCACTCCTTGTCCTTATTACTAATATAATATTTCTAATTCCTAATCATGTAGACCTTACTTCTCTGATTACCCAAACTTTGACATTTTAACATTACCGGACCACTTACGACAAATATTTACTTTTTACAACATTCCTATTGTACTTTGACTGTTACCGTACTCCACATTATTGGCGACACCGTACTGACGGCACCGCTATCTTCTATCAGACGCTACTACTAATTATACTTAACAACATCCTATTCCTAATACATACATTAATGAAATAGAAATTATGGAGGAAAATTTTAGTGTTGACACTCCCTCGAAGGACAGCTATACAAAGCTTACCTTATTGCACATTGTCTGACATTAAAAGAGACTATCCTTACACAAAAAAATAACATATTCAGAAGCTTCCCACATTGATAAAATTCACGAAGACCTCAAGGACATAATATTATCATCCCATATAGACTTCCCACATCAATCGGTCTATAAAAAAAAAAAAAAAAAGGAAAACTTTTTCATCATGGACTTTCCTATTTGTGATCATGGGTTTCTTACCAAGTAGACATGTTGTCATACACTAAGTTACACTAAACCACCCATTTTCACCTCATTACCTTTTCACCCTAATTTTCTATCCGCTGAAGGGACTTGTCATAACTACGAAATTTCATTATCATGTGACTTCCTTCACCCTTAGAATAGTCCAGTATGCAACACCTTTAGGGTCTCATGTTCATAATCTAATATTTGGTATGATAGACTCATTAGGGTTCTTACCAATTAGGCAGATCTTTTTTACCACCTCTTACCATTCACCTTCTCCATTACTTATTGATTAACCTATACTATACTAGATCATTGACACCTACATTTTAAAATACTTTCTGCTTCACCTCAAATCAACCATGCCTATGACCTAGACTCAACTATGCCTATGACCTACACTCAATCATGCCTGAAATCTACCAACCCATTCCTCTACCTCATCATATTCTTCCCTAACTTATGGGAGAACTACATCGATCTGAGGCCCCTTTTTCATTGAGACTATGTAGGCAGCATTTCAAGGACATGGGGCCCTTAGAGGTTAGCTCAGCCACTCTTACCCTAACCCATTTCCCCCATATATTTTCTATTAACATTCTACCGTAATTAATTTCCATTTTTTATATAACACTTGGAAACTTACCACACATACATATCTACCATGTTATCACATCATAAAAACATCCAATCAATCATTTCACATTTCCATTATATCAAATATTTTAGAAATTTACACTATGACATACATATAACTCATCATTTATTCCCCATGTTACCAATAACTTGGAAATTAAATCAAAATTAAAAACAAGACTCCATCATACCTGAACAAGACCTAACTCAACTATGCCTAAATCCACCTGATTCAAACATGCCTAACTGACGTAACTCAACCATGCCTAATTGACCTAACTTGACCATGCCTATACCTAACTCAACCATGCCTTATCCACCTAGTTTCCATCCATATACAAATAACAATAGAAATTTCAAAACAAAAGTACATCATCCATCCAATAAATATCATCATCTATATCACTATGAAAGTTTGTGTATCCATCAATTATACATTGATACAAAATAATATAAGTATCTCAAAACTCTCATATACATTCTCATCATCTTCGGCACGCATGCCGGTATATGATCAAAAATCTCCAAAATCTCAAAAAATCTCATGTACAGCCTCACTATCAATGGCAAGCAGGCTAGTATATATAAAAAATAATCAAAATGTAGATGAACAAAGACATCAATCATCTACCCATCTGATGTCCATGCCAATCTATTACGTTGATTATTAGCAAGTGCTGAGGTGTTTACAACATTTGGTCTTTTGGCTTGATCAGTGACTCCATTTGTTGTAACCCCACGGTTTTTGTTAAGGATCTTGGGTCCTTGATTGGTATTTCCCATATTGGGATAAGTCGTAGTGTTTTGATTAGGAGTGATTAATCTCTTGTTCATTCAACAAGTCTTACGACCGTTGTTTATTGCTGCTTGATTGATTCGGAGAGCACTCTTGAGTACTTCATCATAAGTTCTTAATGGGAACTTCTGGACTTCTTCCTTTATCTCTCTATCGAGAGAATGAAGGAATAAATCACATGGTTCCATCTTATCCATGTTTGGAGCACTTGTTGAAGAGTAGAGGATTGTATGCCATCTTTGAATGAAATGGGCAATAGATTCATTATGCTCTTGTTTAATGTGTAAGAATTCCCTGATCCTTGTCTTTAACAATTTTTTCATGTAGAAAGCTTTAATGAATTCTGACACAAGTTGTTTGAATGAGTGTATCGAGGCTTCATGTATTCTATAATACCAATCAAGGGAAATACCTTCTAAGGTTTTAGGGAAGATTTTAGCAACAACCGCATCCCAAGGGAGCAGTTCTTGAATGGTCGTGGCATAGGCCTTGATATGTGCATTTGGATCTCCCTCCACCCTCAATTTAGGAAAATCAAGAAGAGGTCTTGGAAGCATGACGCTTCATACAGTGAAATATAAAGGCTCTTTTAAATATTCTGAGTAAGTCTCTACCGCATAGGTTTTAACCATCGATGGTGCCTTCTGAGGAGGTGGAGGTGGAATGGGTTGTTGACATGGAATAGCATATGTATTTGCAGGGCCGTAAGGAAACCCCTTTGGTTGAGAAAAAATTCCGAGAGAAGAGAACATGTCTACCTTTGGTGATTTTGAATAAATGTTTAAGTAGGGAGGAGCATGGATTTGATATGAATTATTTAGTACTAAACCGGAAGGTATCATATTTACAACTGGAGCAACATTTGAAAATGCGGTTCTAGTTGGTGTTTGTTGTGAATAACTATACGAATGTTGAGGAGGCATGCCTAACGTTCTTTTTCCTATAAGGAGGCTGACCTGGCTAGGATGACATAGAGGGTTGGGAGTTTCTACTTGCCCCGAGTGTGAAGCTTGATTTGCTTGAGCAAGTTCTTGTCCTCTAACCCTCTCAACTAAAGCCGAGATGACCTCGATTGGAGATGAAATAGTATTCTATCTTGATGGATTTTTTTGTACCCCTTAAGGTTGCTGAGGGGTATGATATCGTGCTATGAATTGTTCATTACTCTACCAAACCTCACCAAGAGTATTTTCCATAAGTGGAGGAATGGGTTTGTTTTCCTGAAGCAAGGTGTCAGGTTGTGTTTGCAAACTTCCTATAGGTGGGTATGTGTTTTGGAAGCATTACTCACTTCTCGTGTAGCGTGCTAAGTACTCCTCATCCAAGAATGGGAGTGGATCTGACTGCCTATTGATTTGTGGTCTAGACAAAACCTGAGGAGATGAAATGATTCTCCAGTAAATGTCATATTGTTAGAGCCTGAGGGCTCCAGTTGTTGTGTTTGTGTAACTTGGTCCAGGTCCTCAATTCGGAATGAAGAACTAGAGCTAGTTCTTTGAGGAGGAGTTTTTGATGAAAAGTAGTTGTTTGAGTAGTTTTCAGCCCATGTAAAAAGTGATGGTACTATTGTCTACTCATCTGACCATAATGTGCTTCAAGACCTGAGAGAGGTCTACCATATGCATTGTATCTCGACATATTCGGGGGGTATATAAATACCCATAGAATAATGGGAAGGGTTGAAGATGGATGAAAGAAATGGGAATGAAAAAGTATCAGTTATTCCTTTCACGTTAGGTTCACCAATTTTGTACGATAGAAAAGTGACATGCGAGCCTGAGAATTGACAAGTAGCCTTCCTCCGTACTTGACCTCCTAAGGTCATGCCAAGAAAGTTGGTGGAAATGAAATATATGTGGATGTGGACAAACTAGTTGGGAAATTTTATATCTTCAACACACAATAACGGGATCTACGAATCCAAGGCAAAGAAATCTCTCCTAACCTGAATTGGTGTAATTGATTAGTTAAATACTGTAGCTTCTCAGAGGCTCCAATCAATGTCGAGCTCTGTCAAGATCCTATCTATTGGTTGTTGGAGGCATGGAAATTGACCTATAGGTGCTTTGTGTATATTTCAAAACAAGGTCATGAAAGTGGTAGCGATAGATGTGGTGGATTTGTGGGAAACTATGGGTGGTTTTCTTGTCTAATCCAAAAAATATTAGCTTGATCAGCTTCTAGGTTCAACACTGAAAGTTGGGTAATGATATCTGGTGGGAGAGGTGAAGATCTAAATACTAGTGTACGTAAACTGTTGTCAATTTTTAACTGATTTGTAGGCCCTTTAGGTTTCAGGACCTGGGGATCACAACCATGAGTTCGTGGTTGTTGTGTACCTTTTATGGTCATGTGAAGAATCAATATCTTCTTTCGACTATCCAGTAGTCATAAGATTTTTAAGCCTCTATGTTTAATACCAGGAGTTGTACGATCTTCTCATAATACCTCACGGGTGTCCTAAAAACTTGTATTTGTAATCCTGTGTCTATGTCAATGAGAAGGTATCATGTGTCTAGCTACGAAACTAATGGATCACAACTGAATGTTTTCTCTCTTTTAGGTTCTTATATGGTCATGTGGATATCTTATCAAGGTAATCTATAGTTGGGTTAATTTGACCAAAATTCGTATGCTTTTTTGTTTTTGATATTTGATTCTCTCAACTGCTCACTAAATTTTTGTGGGTTTTTTGTTGTTTGGAAGATGTGAATTCTAAGACTTTGATCTATATCTGCTAATGTTGTGGAGAGATTTTGCTAAGGTATTACTAGTTTGAATATGTAATCTCTAGGCTCTTTAGGTCTCGTAATTGTCATGCAAGAAATAACCAAACTTAATTGAATGAAGTAAACTAATTATGAAAATGAATCTATGTTATGCTTGTTCTTTTTGTATTTTCAAAGATATGAACTTGAATTAAGTTAAAGAGTAATTAATCTAATAAATTTAGATAACGAGCAATTAATCTAAGAATAAAATTAAAACAAGTAAGGTAACCAGATGTAGCTATTTGTCTGTGCACTTGTGAGTTGATCCTGAATGTAAATATCTAACTAATTTAATTGAAAGACTTTCAATCTTACCTCATAAATGAGGAATAAATCACAGCTTATCAAAACCTATCATTCCCCATAGCTTCCCTAACAATGTTAAAAGTGAGCTTAACTGAAATGAAATGATTCACTATTCTATTTGATATATTGTAACTATAACTTTGAAAATTTAAACTTGGAGTTTACAGAACAAATAAAAATCAAGTTGTATTGTATCTTGTCCCCTCAGTGTGATCTCTTCATTCCTACGTGTTCTCGTGAATCTAGAAAACTGAGAATGCAAAAGTGGCAGCAGGAGAAGATATTCAAACAGTGGTAGCTTGGACGTAAACAGAACGGAATGCAAGTAGGAGAGGGATAGAGCAAGAGAACAGAGCTTGGATATGTAATTCCTCGTAGGATTGTTGCAGGAATACAACAAAAACACACCAAAAACTCTAGAATCTATACTTGTTGTGACGAAATAATGACCTATAACTCTAGGCATAAACGAGATTCAAATGAAATTAATCTAGAACTAAAACTGTATTATGCTAAACCAGTTATTTGGAGAACAACAATGGAACAAGATGAAACTAGAGAGATCAAGTGATCTCTAAACCAAAAACGAGGAGCCTTGAACTGAGAGGCTGAGAACTTGTATAAAATCTAGACCTATTGAGACTTATTGAGGAACTTTCAAACACACTAAATAATAAATCATAGAGAGAGAGGGGCCATTTTCTTGTAAACAAGCTCAGTATTTATAGCTTTCTTACTCACCAGAATGCAAGTTCAAATTGCCATGATTTATCATTTAAAATGGAGAACTACTATTATAAAGTGGCTAGAAACTCTAAACAAAGTAGAAGCGACTGAGAGTTACAAGCACAACTTAATTTTTCACGTTGTTGAGTGCGCCAGAAGGTTCTGGAAAGTGTGGGCAGGACTGCCACCCAAAGCAGGGTGGTAGTTATAGGACCGTAGCCCTGTCATGGGTGGCAGTCATGAGACCACCACCTAGATAGGGTGGCGGTCCTGTATCTAATGAGAAAAATGCAAGGAAAAGGAAAAAGAGAGAAATGGTTAGAACAAAAAATGCAAAGGTTGGATGAGGCTTTTTGGGATGTAAATGTATACTTGGCAAGATTTCTGGATTCTGAGCACCTTGCGAAGAGATTTGAATCATCATTGGGGTTTTTCATAACCTCTTTCTGATAGTACAGTACATACAATTTTGGGTACGTACAGTGCCATAGGTTTTGTAGCAACCTGCGAGCTCTAACCCGAAAATTTTGTTTCGATCCCTCGTTAGGGATCCCTTGCGTTCGAAACGTTGCAAAATCCCTTCCCGGGAAATCTGGTTTTTCGAACTTAGTCTTTTTTGGTCTTTTTTGGCTGGGCGCATGGAATTACTATGTAACACCAACTTTTGGTGCGCCCCCTTTAAAGCCTTTGGCGCATATTTTTCAGTGTCAACACACCTTTTGGTGCGCCTTGTATGTTGAGTCTTCTCTGCGTGCGCCAAGGCGCATGCGCCTTCATGTTAGCACAACTTTTGTTGCGCCACTTTTCGGTGCGCCAAAGGGCGCACATAATCTAATGACAACACAACTTTTGGTGCGCCAAAGGCGCGCTTAGTTTCATGCTGGAAAATGCTTTGGTGCGCCAAAGGGTGCATGCTTTCCCATGTCGACAGTAACTTTCATGTGCCCTTTACAAAGTGGGTGGTGCATTTATGACTAGTTCACCTATATATATATGTTTTTATTGCGAACCCAAAATGTCATTTTCACTAGTCGCAGAGCACGTGATTTCTTTTCTCTGGCCTGTCAGCCCTTGCCTCGTCGTTTTCAACGCCTTGTGGACCCGTTGCAAGTTTTTGCTATTTATCCAGGTAAGAGGTTCCTCTCTCTCTCGTGTGTTTTACGTTTTTGGTTCTTGGTGTGCTCGTGGTCTGGTTGTGGTTTGGAAGTATTGAAATATCAAAATGTTGGTCTAGCCTCCTCCTTTTGCTATCTTCCCATATCCCTCTCCCTCTGTCCAGATCTGCTAATAGGGGAACTTGTTTAAGAAAACATGGTTTTATTTCCTTTTTGATGAGCCGTTTCATTGCCCAACTAAACCTGCAAAGAATGAGAGAAAGGAATGGAGAAAAAGAAGATCATTTTTCCCTTTGGCGCATCGACGCGTCCTGCAACATCATAAACAGTTGCACCCCTTTGGCGCATCTGTCACCCCTGCAACATGAATAAAACCCGCGCCAATGGCGCACCCATCACGCCTGTTGCATCTTAAAATTATGCGCCCTCAAGGCGCGCCTCCTCCATATGCTACAAACACTAGCCTTGCGCCCTCTTTGGCGCATCAACCTTCCTTGTTGCATTAATGCGCCCCTTTGCACCCTGCATCTGTGCAACATGCTTAATTCACATGCCAAGTACAAGGCTTTGAAAGCGCAGGCGCATTCTTACAGTGCAAAAGCATTATGTCATGTAAACCCTCCATGCGCCTGCGCCAACATTAGCTTTGGCGCACGAGAAGTTTATGTAACACAAAACCATACATGCGCCAAAGGGCGCACCAAATTCCCATGGAACATGAAAAATCCATGCGCCTTCAGCGCATCCTGTCTCCGTGCAACACGATGTTTTTATGCGCCCTTTTGTAAAATGCATCCTGCAGTATTCATGCGCCATGCGCCTTTGGCACCAGTTTAACCCTTGCAACACACTTTCCCCGTGTGCCTTACCTATTTAGCCCTGTAAGCTGCAGCTTTCATGCGCCATGCGCCCTGAGTCTCAAAATCTCTAACTCTTTCTTCTGCTAACATTTCAATGGAAGATCAAATGGCTAATACAACCTTTTTGGATTGGGTCTCGCTTCTTCTTCATGCAGATCAGCAACTGAGTTTGAAAGAACATATGTCTACATCCAGCAAGAGACCCACCAAATCCAAAGGAAAGGCCAAACTTACGGAAGAAGAGATGAAATATAAATATCAAAGGGTCAGGATGCCCGAGTCCCAGGCCGAGTGTAGCATGGACGTCAGAGACTTCAGAATTGGGACATATTGATATGGAGGAATTCTGGGCTAGAACTCAGAAAGTCACAAGGAGTCCATGGATGGACAAACTGATAGGCAGTGCCCTGCACTTCACCGGTGGAATCCCAGTCAGCGCCGTCAACAATGAATTCTTGATGGTGATTGCCCAATGTTACAACAAAGACACAAGGTGTGTCGTAAACAGCAAGGGCGAGGTAGTCATTAACCTCACTGCCCGTCACTTTGAGGGAATACTCGGCATACCCCACCACCGGCACTTTGTGGCCGTCAGTCAAGCAGATTGCATTAAGGCCTGGGATGACAATGCAGATCAGTGTATGCAACTAATGAATGAAGTTTACTTGAAAAACAAAAAGGTAGTAACCCGGTGGCCCCAAATCATCCACCGTAGCGACTTCTCAGAGGAGCTCAGCGACACCATTACGTTCCTGAGCAGGGTCTTCAGGCTTTCTGATGCCCATTATTTCCATAAATGGATGTTGCGGTACTTAGAGACCATGAACAAGAATATGCCTGATCAGCGCTTCTGCTGGGGAGAAATTATAAGCAGCACAATCTCTGAGCAGCTACAACAATTTAGCACAACGGGGACATTCCATATGAACTCCTACGTGGTCTACGCTGCAGCATCAGAGAGGGATTATCCAGGCCTGACGCGGAGTGGAGTTTGGCCTCAGGTCAAGATATACGAGTACTACCCGGAATTGAGGCTGGAGAATAGCATCTCCCAATTCACAAAAATTAACGATGTGTTTTTCTATCACATCATCTGCCTATTGAGGCCGAATATGACTTATGGTCACACGACCAAAAGCATAGTAGCAGCCACTGAGAAATGGGGGGCCTTGTTCACCCAGTTTCCCACATTCACCTATCTAAGGGCTGCCAACTTTTTAGGAGAGCCAACCAGGCTACCAAGGTATGCTGGGCCTAAACTGATTCTGCTGGAGCTGTCAAGGCAGCTAATCACATACCACGAGAAATGCCTGAAAAGAAAGAAGGGTGGAACTCCTTTCCCCCTCACAGTGGGCCGATACACATGCTCTACCCACCACAAGGCGAAGGAAATGTTCGCAGAGCTGGAGTTACTCAATTTGAAACATGACTTCCCAGCCAGGCCTACCTTCGACCCAAGGAGCTGTCTGCCAAGGGCGAAACTTGATCCAATCCACGTCCCTCAGATCGAGGACATTTACATTGACGTCATCCATGAGGTGGAGCTCAGGAGAAAGGATCATTCTCACCTAGCATTGGCAGAAATCATCCAATACGGGATAGCCATTGTCCCCAAAGGCTTCCAAACTACGGAAGATGAAGTAGACAAGGTATATACTGACACAGATGGGGACAATTGGCCCTTTCCGGCCATTGATAGAACTAAGGCCCCTCAGACAATTGAGGAGAGGGTCAAGGAGACTCTGCGTAGGACAGAGCATTGGTGCCGTATGAACGGACTAATCTACCTTGGGGTTGATTTCACAACCTCCCCGTTGGGCAACGCACCTCCACGATCCAAAAAGTAGCCTAAAGGCAAGGGCAAAGGCGTAGAAGGTGAATCCAGCACCATTCAGGAAGAAGCCCCTGAGAGTCCTCCTTCCGCGGCACCCGAGCAGGTAATATCTCTGGTCACACCAGAGAAAGAAGCAGAAGAGGATATTCCCATTGGCCCATCCACTCAGGATGTCGGCATTGTTACAACAACTGAGGTCCCTTCTATCCTTTCTTCTTCTCTTCCTTCCCCTCCTCGAGCGACTCAAGCGACCATCCCTTTGGTCGTGTCCTCTTCCCCTTCTTCTACTGTTTCCCCCGCCTCTTCATCTATCTTCTCTTCCCTCGCTGATCTGTCCTCCTCCATTTCTTCCCTTATCTCCGAGCTCCCTTCCCTTCCTATGTCTTCCGCAGCTGCAGTTTCCCTTCCTTCCGTGGGCACTTCTTCGGCTATTCTCTCAATGCCGCCGCCACGTGTCTCCACCTTTTTCCCCTCTACTACTGCAGCTGCCCCCTCCTCTGTTTCCGGTCCTTCTACCGTGGGTCCAGCTTGGATCTCTCAGCAGCTAAGTCAGCAAAAGAGGAAAGTTCCCATCGCTCCGATGGACTTTTCCGTGATCCCATCTAAGGGGGCAAAGAAGCAGAAGCCTGTCACGCACTTCTCTCAAAGTGCTGTAGGGGAGAGAGTTATGGAAATCGCATACCCCAATCCCCTCAAAGAGAAAAAGGATCTGTCTCCTACAGATTTTACTGTGACCCAAGTCACAATGGGGACATCTTCCGAAAGTCTTCAGGGGAGGCTCTTTCTGCAGTTGACGCCCTCTGCAAAAAGCTTCAGGAAAAAGGAAGAGAAAAGGCAACTGAAGGAGCAAAACAAATATCTGCTCCAAGCCTTACAGAAGATGGGTAGTGCGCCTCCCACAACTGCCGCCGAGACTTCTGAGCTTCTCAGCCAGGAGAAAATTAATGAGTATGCCAAGATCGGCGAGCAGGGTATGGCCGTTTCCGCTTGGAGGAGCCAAATCCTCAAAGACAGTGAAAAAGTGATCGCCGAGTTCTCCGACTTGTACCTGAACATCAGTAAGGTGAATAAAGAGCTCCAAGCGTTAGCAGGGCCCATATCAGAAGAGCTGGAACATGCCAGATTACAGCACGAGACCTTCCAACAAATGTTTGACTGTTCAGTCGAAGATCTGGTCAAGTTCGGCGTCTTCGGCCATCCAAGGGCCCTCAACAAAATCATGTCCACTCTGGACTACCGGGTGGATCAGCTAGAATTTATTCTAGAAAAGATTGACAAAGTCAAGGAAGAAGCCCTGGATGCGATGCACCAAATGGAACGAATTGTTCTTAATATGTCACCAGGGTTACTTACTCCTTCCTTCACTTTAAGGAAAGCTGATGAAACCACCCGGATCTTCAAGGAGATCGCTTCTCAAGGAACGGGGCCAGAGGTCACATTTGACACAGAATCTATCAACAACCTGCTGGCCTGTAGGGACTTCATCGGGTTCCTCATTGAGGCGGAAAAGGACTATTCCAAACTCCCAGAGAAGCTCATAGATGAGCGGGAGACTTGTGAGGTGATAAGTGATAGGCACAAGGATCCTTCCCAGGATCAACTAGGGCCAATAATCAACAAGTTCATGGAATACCGCTCTCAGTTCCATATCTCGTCACCTGAGGAGCAACAAAAGCAGTCCACCCCCTTTCGGCCGCAGGATGATGATGACGAATAGCTGCTGCTTCTTCTTCTTCTTCTTCTTCTTCTTCTCTTCTCTCTTCTTCTTCTTTCTTTTCTAGAAATATCTGGAGTATGTTGATACAAATGATGATGTCATCCATGTTGCATCATGGGATGATGTCATCCATCAAGTTGTAAAAAGTCAACATGACTTTTAGATATTTTGTAAATATCTTTGTAAATAGTTGTTGGCTCCTTTTTGCCTTCTTTTCTCTTCTTCTTCTATAAATACTCCAATACTTGTAGTATTGTGAGGATGGATGGATATCTTTCAGATGAAAAATAGAAGTGAAGAAAAAAGACTTTGAGCTTTCTTGTAACAGAAGAAAACAGTAATACAAATATTGAGACTTTGTGCTGAATAGCTGTGTTATGCATCAGACCTTTCTTATGTTAGATCTGTATGTGTTTATTCTGTTAGATTCATATCTACTTTTTTGTCATTTATTCATCATCAGTATTGCTTTGCTCGTTTATGCAAGTAGGTTTGGCTCTGTTTACTACCAATCCCAAAACATAAACCTTCTGACCTTTCTGCTTTGGAATTCATTTCTTTTCTTCCTTCGGACCTGCTCTTTCTTCATCCCCTCTTCCTTTCCTTTCTTTTCGCAGTCGGAAACACCCCTACTGGGATGAGATCCCAAACCCCCGAAGGCAGAATCTGTGAGACTTGCATAGATTCCTGCTGGTAGAATAGCAATAAACCAGTTTCGCTTTGCTGACTCAAAGAGGGGCTATGCCCTGCACACTGTTGGCTCGTCTATCCATAGATCTGTCCAGGTGACAGATTTTCAGACCAACAGTTTTTGGCGACTCCGCTGGGGAACGAACAGATCTATCAGATCTATGATGTGATAGGATAGAAAATTAGAAAAAATCAGAAAAATCACTATCTGTTTGCAAATCTGAACTTTTTGTTAAAAATCCAAAAATTTGCAAAAGTGCTCTGAATTGAAAATTTTCTTCTGAGATCCATAGATCTGGCCTAGTTGCAAATCTTTAGTTCGCTGAGTTTTTTATAAAAATCAGTATTTTGCCGTAGATCTGAATTTTTGACTGTTTGCTAAAAGTTTGAAACCCTTTGAAAAAAGTCAAAATTAGATCCGAAAATCAGCTTGCTAATCTTCTCTGTCATTTTATCCTCGTTGTTATTTGTCATTAACCGCAATCGGTTTTCAAAAAAGGATAGTTTTTAAATATTTAGAAAAGTATTTGCTGCTGGTTTTTGACAGAAAAACCAGAAAATCAGCAAGTACAGCCAAAAAGAAATTTCAAATCTGCGCCATAACGTTGCAGATCTGGAAGGTACACTGGCGGGTGAACCTTTTACGCGCAGCAGGAGAGCCCGTGGAGAAGCTGATCCTACTTTCGATCTGCTTCAAAGGCATAATTTCAGCATAACACCGGCACGCTTTTCAGCGCTAAGCTCAGCTGACCGGTCATCCAGGAGTGTCTCGCCTTCACGAAGGAAGAATCTTTCGCAAGGGGCATCCACATCCCTTTGTAGTGCCTTGCTGCTCAGCGGAACCGTGCTTCCAGCTCGTGTTCTCTTTCCAGCTTTTCAAATGGCAGTACCATGGGGAAATGCTATGGGTCCCTTGGCTTTACCACATCCAGTTCATGCGCTCCCTCACGGAAACCGAAAGAATTTTCCCAAATTCGACGGGAGCGGAAATCAAAGTACAGATTCCCACATATCTGCATTCATCATGTCATGCAGTATCCTGGATGTAACTCACGAGGATGTGTCGGTTCACCTTTTTCTGGAAACTCTACAAGGACCTGCAGCTGAATGGTTTCAGCATTTACCAGCCGGATCTATTACCAGTTGGGCCACCTTGCGGGATGCTTTTGAAGACAGGTACAAACCTTCAGAAGATGCATTTGCATTATTATCACGGATCACTCACCTGAAGAAAGAGGCAAATGAGACCATGCGCGATTTTATCACCCGGTTCAATGCACTAATCAACCGTGTCCCTGTTGCCATGCTTCCAACACCGGAGAATCAAAAGTGTTTCTTCGTAAACGCTATGAGCTCAAAAGTTAGTTTCTTGCTCCTTCAGGAATGAGTTGCCACCTTGATTCTCGCCCAAGCCGCTGCCATTCGCATAGAAGATAATTTGATAATATCTGGCGAATTGAAAAAGGAATCAGCCAAGCCTAAATCTTTGGGCCCTTCGCCCACTACTTCGTCTGATCCAGCCTTTCAAAAGATGGCAAATGACTTGCTTGCATTGAAGAAGCAGTTGGCCCAGGCCTCCCCCAGTTCCTCATACCGGGATATTCCGCGGAGGAATTTCGTTCCTAACAATGTTTCACAAAGGCCGCGCTTACCCGCAACCGCTCCGCGGTTGGCACTTGAGGCTCCTCCGGTCAACGCTCTGGCCGAAATCGAAGAAGAAGAGTAGTATTATGAAGAACCTTCGTCTCAGGGTGAAGATGATCAAGATGTCGGTGAACCGACTGGCGACTCTACTATCGGGTATATGGAATTTGATGAGGAAGAATCTGATGAAGAAGAGGGTACCCAGGGATATGCAAGCGGACAGTCATACGCCGTTTTTACTCGCTCGCAAGGAAAAGAAGCGAAGTTGCTGCCCATGTCCAGCAGGAGAAGGCCGTGTCAAACGCGCCTCCGATCATTGCTAAAAGAGGTAATCCTCTTCCTACTCAACTCCCTGGCAAATCTTTTACAAGGAAATCTTTTCCCCCCATCTCTCCTCCAAATCAGTCCTCTCATGTTCCTACCAAGACCAGTAATCCTATTCCACCATCGCGAAGTGAGGGACTCATTCCTTCACCAACGCAACCCTTGGCCGCATTTGATATCATAGATCATGCAAAAAAGACCAAGATCCAAATGTCTGAAGCTGAGTATCTTCAGTCAAATCCCGAACAGCTTGTAAGATTGACCAAGTATATTCAAAGTCAAGCTGTTGTATCTAATCAGGTTTCCCCAAAAGGAATCCTTTCCACTCCCCCTGAATCCCACATAAATGTTGCTTCAACATCGGCATCAGGCAAGATAGAGCCTTTCTATCTCTCCCTCCTAATCAATGGACACAAGCTGAGTAACTGCATAATTGATTCCGGGGCTTCTGATAACGTCATGCCGGCAAAAGTCACCCATGCTCTGGGCCTCACTCTTACCAAGCCTTTCGGCAGATGTTATTCCTTGGAAACCAAGCAGGTTCCGTTGATTGGCCAAATCAAAGACGCGCAATTTGCATTTGCGGCATTCCCAGATAAAAGAGTAAAGATGACAGTCCTCGTTGCTGACATTCCGGCAGCCTATGGAATTTTGCTGGGAAGAAGTTTTTGCAGCGAAGTTGGTGGAGAAATTCATATGGACTGGTCTAAAGCTAGAATTCCCGTCAAAGGCGTAATGCAGACTTTGGAGCCGGAATCACAAAAGAAGTACTTGGTTACTAGCTCTGAGGACCCCAAAGCTCAAATCCTTTTTGAATCATCAGGGATGGGGAACTATTTCTTGTCTACCGAGTCTGATAAAATGGTTGTTCTCCGTTCAAGAAGGAGATCTTAACAAGATCTGGACCTTGCAGTTCGATGGCAGCTGTGCAACCAGTGGATGTGGCGCCGGAGCCGTGCTAATATCTCCCGAGGAAGAAGTCATTCCTCTCTCTTTCAAGTTGCAGTTTTTTAACACAAATAATACTGCTGAGTATGAATCTTTGTTACTTGGCATGCAAGCCGCAAGGGAAAGAGGGATTAAAAATCTAAAAGTACAAGGTGATGCGGAGCTAGTTGTGAATCAAGTTAAAAGGATTTACCAAGTGAAGAATGAAAGGCTCAGGCATTACCGTAATGCGGTGTGGGACAGCATTGAAGAGTTTGATGCTTTTTCGATTGAATCCATTCCAAGAGCTCAAAATGACATGGCCGACTCATTGGCTGTTTCAGCATCCCTCATGCTTCCTCACCCAGGTTTGAAAACAAACAAATACACCATTGAGGTGGTTTTCCACCCGAGCGTGCCAGACAATTCTCAGCATTGGCAGGTGTTCAATGACGATAATCAACTCATTGCCTTTCTAGAGAAGGCGGAAAATTTTAAAGAATTGCACTTTGAAGGATCTACTTCCACTTGCCGTGAATCAGTCACCAATCAAGGCGATGAATCCGAAGGGAACGACGGCATATGTCAGCTCAAAGGAAATAAAATCCCAAAGGGCCTGGTTTCTCTGGAGCGGTTGTTCGACAGGCATGACCGTTTTGTGAAAAAGAAGAGGCGAGATGACCCTGACTCATCCCCAGAAACCGAACCGGTCAATATAGGTTCGATAGAGCACCCGCAATTTGTGAACATTGGCAAATGTTGCACGCCTGAGGAGAAACGGAAATTTGTCAAGTTGCTAAAAAAATATATGGACGTGTTGGCATGGTCCTATGCCGATCTAAAGTCTTTTAAGCCAAAGGACGTTCAGCATGACATCCCGTTGAAAGAAGATGTCAAAGCCTTTCGCCAGAAGCAGAGGCACTATAATCCTAAGATTTCGGGGACTATCCAGGCCGAAATTCAGAAGATGCTGGATGCGAGAATCATCTTTCCTATCCATCACAGTACTTGGGTAGCAAATATTGTGCCAGTGCGCAAGAAAAACGGTGAGATACGCATATGCGTAGACTTTCGCAATTTGAATCAGGCTTCCTTGAAAGACAACTACCCACTTCCGATAATGGATCAAGTTCTGCAAGCAGTAACTGGATCAGAGATGCTGTCCATGCTTGATGGTTTTTCAGGCTATAATCAGATTGAAGTTTCACCTGAAGATCAATTTAAAACAGCATTCACTACTCCCTGGGGTACATTTGCCTACAGCAGGATGCCTTTTGGCCTAACTAATGCTGGCGCCACTTTTCAGCGGGCCATGGATTTCGCATTCAAAGGTATGATGGGGAAAGTCATTGTGGTTTATTTAGATGACTTAACCGTGTTCTCTAAACAACGAAATGATCATTGTGATCATTTGGAGCAAGTATTGGCCAGGTGCCGAGAACATGGGATTTCCCTAAATCCAAAAAAGTCTATTTTTGGAGTCACGGAAGGAAAGTTGCTAGGGCATGTGGTTAGCAAAGAAGGAACAAAGATAGATACCGAAAGAGTTAAGGCTATTCAAAGCCTTACTCTGCCTACAAGCAAGACTGGTGTTCATTCTTTCTTCGGAAAGGTGAACTTTCTCAGACGTTTTGTTCCTGACTTTGCTGAGAAGACTCGTCACATATTGAACATGATGAAGGGGTCACCAACTTTCAGATGGAGCGAAGAGGGGAAAAGGTCATTTGAAGAAATAAAAGCTTCCGTTGCTCATGCACCAGTCCTGGTATGTCCCGATTTCTCCAAGGACTTCATCATGTATAGTTATGCATCTGAGCATACTGTGTCCGCAATATTGATGCAAAAGAATTCGGAGGACGTCGAATCTCCGATTGCGTTCATGAGTTCTCCCCTCAAGCCTCACGAACTAAAAATGACTCAATTGGAAAAGCATGCCTTTGCCATTGTCAAAGCAGTGAAGAATTTCAGGTATTACATTCTAAACTCGCATACGGTGGTGCTGGTCCCTGACACGGCGGTGAAATCAATTCTAACTCAGCAGGAGTTAGGAAGCTTGCGAGGAAATTGGATCGCAAAGGTCCAGGAGTATGACCTGGATATTAAACCAACCAAGCTGGTGAGGGGCAAGGGCCTGTGTCAGCTAATGGCTGAAAACAAAGATTCAGAAAACCCTGATGAAAGGGGTGACTACACCAATGAAGCACAGAACCGGCTGGAAAAACCCGATTCGCTGCCTCTGGTCCTATTTGTTGCGACTAGTGATGAATGGTATTCCAATATCGCTTTCTTCCTCACCTACGGCGAATGCCCAATGCACCTAACTGCAAAGGAGAAGCGCACTATAAAGCTCAGAGCAGCTAAATATGTCATCTGGGATGACGGTTTATATAAACGTGGGATAGATGGCATCTTTTTGCGATGTGTTGACAAACCCCAGCAGGTAAAACTACTAGAAAGTTTTCACAATTCAGCCTGTGGGGGGCATTTCTCTTCCTCCGTGACTGCACACAAGATCATTCGAGCCAGGTACTATTGGCCGACGCTCTTCCAAGATACAGCCACCTGGGTGGCAAAGTGTGAACCTTGCCAGCAATTCGTCGGCAAGCCCAAGTTGGCTGCTTTTCCCCTTAGGCCTGTCATTATCAACGAACCATTCAGGCAATGGGGAATTGATTTTATTGGTGCACTCAATCCTCAATCGAGTGCCAGACATAGCTATGTCCTTACAGCAACGGATTACTTCACCAAGTGGGTGGAAGCCATACCTGTTAAGCATGCCACTTCTGAGGTGGTTTGCAATTTCATTAAAGAAAATATCATTGTCAGGTTTGGCGTTCCAAACAAAATCGTTGCTGATAATGCTTCTAACTTCTCCTCACGGGAAGTTATTAGTTTTTGCTACGAATATGGGATAACTTTGGCTCATGCCTCAGATTATTACCCTCAGGGAAATGGTCAGGCAGAATCCAGTAACAAGAACTTGGTGACCATCATACGGAAGTTAGTGGATGAGAATCAGCGGATGTGGCACAAGTCTTTGTACGACGCTTTGTGGGCCGATCGTATTACTCCCAAGAGGTCTCTCGGCATGTCACCTTTTCAAGTGTTATATGGCACTGATGCCGAGCTTCCCATTTCTGCAGAACTTCCTGCTCTGCGCTTGGCACGAGCTATCGAAGATGAAACTTTCCAAAATTCTCTTGAAAAGAGAATCATGTATCTGACAGAGCTCGAAGAAAAGAGAGTAAGGGTGGTCGACAGGATCACCGAACATCAGAATCAAGTTAAGAGATTATTCGATAAAAAAGCTAAGCAAAGGGATTTTCAAGTGGGAGATCTCGTCCTTTTGTGGGACAAGCGAAGAGAGCCAAAGGGCATGCACGGAAAGTTTGATTCCCTGTGGAGAGGGCCCTTCAAGATCAAGCAGCTCAACGGAGAGAATAGCTTCTATCTCTCATATCTGGATGGAACCGAGCTCCCGCTTCCTTATAGCGGGCAACATCTGAAAATTTTCAAGAAGTAGAGCTTGCTCTCTTCTTTGTACAGTTTGCTTTAGTTGTGTGTTTGTTTTCGTCGTGTGTTTGCTTTCGGTTTGTTGTGTGTTCCTTTTGCTCTCCCTCCGGTCGCCCTTGTTTTTGACTCTGTTACCCAATGGATAGGCACATGAGATCTGGGATTCTCTACCCCCGAGTTTGCTCAGGGATAGTCCCCAGAAAGAGCCAGCTGTTATCCCGTAAAATTGACAAGGGCAATTTTACCGATAACCATACCGAAAATTTTGTTTTGATCCCTCGCTAGGGATCCCTTACATTCGAAACGTTGCAAAATCCCTTCCCGGGAAATCTGGTTTTTCGAACTTAGTCTTTTTTGGTCTTTTTTGGCTGGGCGCATGGAATGACTATGTAACACCAACTTTTGGTGCGCCCCCTTTAAAGCCTTTGGCGCATATTTTTCAGTGTCAACACACCTTTCGGTGCGCCTTGTATGTTGAGTCTTCTCTGCGTGCGCCAAGGCGCATGCGCCTTCATGTTAGCACAACTTTTGTTGCGCCACTTTTCGGTGCGCCAAAGGGCGCACATAATCTAATGACAACACAACTTTTGGTGCGCCAAAGGCGCGCTTAGTTTCATGCTGGCAAATGCTTTGGTGTGCCAAAGGGCGCATGCTTTCCCATGTCGACAGCAACTTTCATGCACCCTTTACAAAGTGGGTGGCACATTTATGACTAGCTCACCTATATATATGTGTTTTGCGCACCCACAAATGTCATTTTCACCAGACGCAGAGCACGTGATTTATTTTCTCTGGCCTGTCAGCCCCTGCCTCATCGTTTTCAACGCATTGTGGACCCGTTGCAAGTTTTTGCTATTTATCCAGGTAAGAGGTTCTTCTCCCTCTCCATGTGTTTTACGTTTTGGTTCTTTGTGCTTGTGGTCTGGTTGTGGTTTGGAAGTATTGAAATATCAAAATGTTGGTCTAGCCTCCTCCTTTTGCTATCTTCCCATATCCCTCCCCCCTCTGTCCAGATCTGCTAATAGGGGAACTTGTCTAAAAAACATGGTTTTATTTCCTTTTTGATGAGCCGTTTCATTGCCCAACTAAACCTGCAAAAACAAAGAAGAATGGAGAAAAGAAGATGACTATTTTTCCCTTTGGCGCACCGGCGCGTCCTGCAACATCATAAACAGTTGCGCCCCTTTGGCGCATCTGTCCCCCTGCAACATGAATAAAACCCGTGCCAATGGCGCACCCATCATGCCTGTTGCATCATAAACTTCTGCGCCCTCAAGGCGCGCCTCCTCCATATGCTACAAACACTAGCCTTGCGCCCTCTTTGGCGCATCAACCTTCCTTGTTGCATCGCATATCTATGCGCCCCCTCGGCGCACCCTGCATCTGCGCAACATTAGCTTTATCCACGCTAAGTACAAAGCTTTGAAAGCGCAAGCGCATTCCCCATTACAGCTGCATCATGTTGTGTAAACCCTTTGTGCCAAGTTAGCGCGCCAAACTTTATGTAACCTTGGGCGCACCAAATGTTCATGCAACATACAAAATCCATGCGCCTTTGGCGCATCCTGTCTCTATGCAACACGATGTTTTTATGCGCCCTTTTGTAAAATGCATCCTGCAGTATTCATGCGCCATGCGCCTTTGGCACCAGTTTAACCCTTGCAACACACTTTTCCCGTGCGCCTTACCTATTTAGCCCTGTAAGCTGCAGCTTTCATGCGCCATGCACCCTGAGTCTCAAAATCTCTAACTCTTTCTTCTGCTAACATTTCAATGGAAGATCAAATGGCTAATACAACCTTTTTGGATTGGGTCTCGCTTCTTCTTCATGCAGATCAGCAACTGAGTTCGAAAGAACATATGTCTACATCCAGCAAGAGACCCACCAAATCCAAAGGAAAGGCCAAACTTACAGAAGAAGAGATGAAATATAAATATCAAAGGGTCAGGATGCCCGAGTCCCAGGCCGAGTGTAACATGGACGTCAGAGATTCAGAATTGGGACATATTGATATGGAGGAATTCTGGGCTAGAACTCAGAAAGTCACAAGGAGTCCATGGATGGACAAACTGATAGGCAGTGCCCTGCACTTCGCCGGTGGAATCCCAGTCAGCGCCATCAACAATGAATTCTTGATGGTGATTGCCCAATGTTACAACAAAGACACAAGGTGTGTCGTAAACAGCAAGGGCGAGGTAGTCATTAACCTCACTTCCCGTCACTTTGAAGGAATACTCGGCATACCCCACCACCGGCACTTTGTGGCCGTCAGTCAAGCAGATTGCATTAAGGCATGGGATGACAATGCAGATCAGTGTATGCAACTAATGAATGAAGTTTACTTGAAAAACAAAAAGGTAGTAACCCGGTGGCCCCAAATCATCCACCGCAGCGACTTCTCAGAGGAGCTCAGTGACACCATTACGTTCCTGAGCAGGGTCTTCGGGCTTTCTGATGCCCATTATTTCCATAAATGGATGCTGCGATACTTAGAGACCATGAACAAGAATATGCCTGATCAGCGCTTCTGCTGGGGAGAAATTATAAGCAGCACAATCTCTGAGCAGCTACAACAATTTAGCACAACGGGGACATTCCATATGAACTCCTACGTGGTCTACGCTGCAGCATCAGAGAGGGATTATCCAGGCCTGACGCGGAGTGGAGTTTGGCCTCAGGTCAAGATATACGAGTACTACCCGGAATTGAGGCTGGAGAATAGCATCTCCCAATTCACAAAAATTAACGATGTGTTTTTCTATCACATCATCTTCCTATTGAGGCCGAATATGACTTATGGTCGCACGACCAAAAGCATAGTAGCAGCCACTGAGAAATGGGGGGCCTTGTTCACCCAGTTTCCCACATTCACCTATCTAAGGGCTGCCAACTTTTTAGGAGAGCCAACCAGGCTACCAAGGTATGCTGGGCCTAAACTGATTCTGCTGGAGCTGTCAAGGCAGCTAATCACATACCACGAGAAATGCCTGAAAAGAAAGAAGGGTGGAACTCCTTTCCCCCTCACAGTGGGCCGGTATACATGCTCTACCCACCACAAGGCGAAGGAAATGTTCGCAGAGCTGGAGTTACTCAATTTGAAACATGATTTCCCAGCCAGGCCTACCTTCGACCCAAGGAGCTGTCTGCCAAGGGTGAAACTTGATCCAATTCACGTCCCTCAGATCGAGGACATTTACATTGACGTCATCCATGAGGTGGAGCTCAGGAGAAAGGATCATTCTCGCCTAGCATTGGCAGAAATCATCCAATACGGGATAGCCATTGTCCCCAAAGGCTTCCAAACTACGGAAGATGAAGTAGACAAGGTATATACTGACACAGATGGGGACAATTGGCCCTTTCCGGCCATTGATAGAACTAAGGCCCCTCAGACAATTGAGGAGAGGGTCAAGGAGACTTTGCGTAGGACAGAACATTGGTGCCGGATGAATGGCCTAATCTACCTCGGGGTTGATTTCACAACCTCCCCATTGGGTAACGCACCTCCACGATCCAAAAAGCAGCCTAAAGGTAAGGGAAAAGGTGTAGAAGGTGAATCCAGCACCATTCAGGAAGAAGCCCCTGAGAGTCCTCCTTCCGCGGCACCCGAGCAGGTAATATCTCTGGTCACACCAGAGAAAGAAGCAGAAGAGGATAGTTCCCATAGGCCCATCCACTCAGGATGTCGGCATTGCTACAACAACTGAGGTCCCTTCTGTCCCTTCTTCTTCTCTTCCTTCCCCTCCTCGAGCAACTCAAGCGACCATCCCTTTGGTCGTGTCCTCTTCCCCTTCTTCTACTGTTTCCCCTGCTTCTTCATCTATCTTTTCTTCCCTCGCTGATCTATCCTCCTCCATTTCTTCCCTTATCTCCGAGCTCCCTTCCCTTCCTATGTCTTCCGCAGCTGCAGTTTCCCTTCCTTCCGTGGGCACTTCTTCAGCTATTCTCTCAATGCCACCGCCACGTGTCTCCACCTTTTTCCCCTCTACTACTGCAGCTGCCCCCTCCTCTATTTCCGGTCCTTCTACCATGGGTCCAGCTTGGATCTCTCAGCAGCTAAGTCAGCAAAAGAGGAAAGTTCCCATCGCTCCGATGGACTTTTCCGTGATCCCATCTAAGGGGGCAAAGAAGCAGAAGCCTGTCACGCGCTTCTCTCAAAGTGCTGTAGGAGAGAGAGTTATGGAAATCGCATACCCCAATCCCCTCAAAGAGAAAAAGGATCTGTCTCCTACAGATTTTACTGTGACCCAAGTCACAATGGGGACATCTTCCGAAAGTCTTCAGGGGGAGGCTCTTTCTGCAGTTGACGCCCTCTGCAAAAAGCTTCAAGAAATCAAGGAAGAGAAAAGGCAACTAAAGGAGAAAAACAAATATCTGCTCCAAGCCTTACAGAAGATGGGTAGTGCGCCTCCCACAACTGCCGCCGAGACTTCTGAGCTTCTCAGCCAGGAGAAAATTAACGAGTATGCCAAAATCGGCGAGCAGGGTATGG
This sequence comes from Taxus chinensis, assembly GCA_019776745.2. Taxonomy (NCBI): domain Eukaryota; kingdom Viridiplantae; phylum Streptophyta; class Pinopsida; order Cupressales; family Taxaceae; genus Taxus; species Taxus chinensis. The sequence goes on along the minus strand of CM034154.1, from coordinate 696,185,077 downwards.
CCGTTTCCGCTTGGAGGAGCCAAATCCTCAAAGACAGCGAAAAAGTGATCGCTGAGTTCTCCGACTTGTACCTGAACATCAGTAAGGCAAATAAAGAGCTCCAAGCGTTAGCAGGGCCCATATCAGAAGAGCTGGAACATGCTAGACTGCAACACGAGACCTTCCAACAAATGTTCGACTGTTCAGTCGAAGATCTGGTCAAGTTCGGCGTCTTCGGCCATCCAAGGGCCCTCAACAAAATCATGTCCACTCTGGACTACTGGGTGGATCAGCTAGAATTTATTCTAGAAAAGATTGACAAAGTCAAGGAAGAAGCCCTGGATGCGATGCACCAAATGGAACGAATTGTTCTTAATATGTCACCAGGGTTACTTACTCCTTCCTTCACTTTAAGGAAAGCTGATGAAACCACCCGGATCTTCAAGGAGATCGCTTCTCAAGGAATGGGGCCAGAGGTCACATTTGACACAGAATCTATCAACAACCTGCTGGCCTGTAGGGACTTCATCGGGTTCCTCATTGAGGTGGAAAAGGACTATTCCAAACTCCCAGAGAAGCTCATAGATGAGCGGGGAGACTTGTGAGGCGATAAGTGATAGGCACAAGGATCCTTCCCAGGATCAACTAGGGCCAATAATCAACAAGTTCATGGAATACTGCTCTCAGTTCCATATCTCGTCACCTGAGGAGCAACAAAAGCAGTCCACCCCCTTTCGGCCGCAGGATGATGATGACGAATAGCTGCTTCTTCTTCTTCTTCTTCTTCTTCTTCTTCTCTTTCTCTTCTTCGTCTTTCTTTTCGGAAATATCTGGAGTATGTTGATACAAATGATGACGTCATCCATGTTGCATCATGGGATGATGTCATCCATCAAGTTGTAAAAAGTCAACATTACTTTTAGATATTTTGTAAATATCTTTGTAAATAGTTGTTGGCTCCTTTTTGCCTTCTTTTCTCTTCTTCTTCTATATATACCCCAATACTTGTTGTATTGTGAGGATGGATGGATATCTTTCAGATGAAAAATAGAAGTGAAGAAAAAAGACTTTGAGCTTTCTTGTAACAGAAGAAAACAGTAATACAAATATTGAGACTTTGTGCTGAATAGCTGTGTTATGCATCAGACCTTTCTTATGTTAGATCTGTATGTGTTTATTCTGTTAGATTCATATCTACTTTTTTTGTCATTTATTCATCATCAGTATTGCTTTGCTCGTTTATGCAAGTAGGTTTGGCTCTGTTTACTACCAATCCCAAAACATAAACCTTCTGACCTTTCTGCTTTGGAATTCATTTCTTTTCTTCCTTCGGACCTGCTCTTTCTTCATCCTCTCTTCCTTTCCTTTCTTTTCACAGTCAGAAACACCCCTACTGGGATGAGATCCCAAACCCCCGAAGGCAGAATCTGTGAGACTTGCATAGATTCCTGCTGGTAGAATAGCAATAAACCAGTTTCGCTTTGCTGACTCAAAGAGGGGCTATGCCTTGCACACTGTTGGTTCGTCTATCCATAGATATGTCCAAGCGACAGATTTATCTGAGAAGATGTAGCTCATACAACCCACTACCATGTGCCTGTATGAAGGGAAGCCAACATACGGCCTCCAAATGATATCAAATCCTAACAACCCCTCTAGTATGCACCTATAATATGTCACATCATGTGCAGCCCTAGCAGCACTACGCTCTCCCCTAGTAGACACCCAATGCATGTAGCCAACTCAGACCAAGCCCACATCGAATGCATCAGGTCAGGGAATACAAACTAGATGCACACATATGATGTTCTCATATGCCCAACAGTGAAGAAGAAAGGTACAACACAAACTAAACCTTCATAGTCTCCCACAGGCTAATAAATATCTATATAACTGCACCAGGAATGTTGGTGCCCAAGAAAAATAGGTCCTATCCTCCATCATGTTATGGAGAACCCCCATTAGCACTCATGGGAATCTCCCACCCTTGTATCTGGAAACGCAAAACAACACACTATCTCCATGATCAGGACAACCAACCTCATCTCCTGAGGATGGGCCGTGTATATGTCCCCATAGCACAGGCTTGCACTATGGTATCTCAACTCCGCTATCACCTCTCCAAACACCACTACTATCAGCTCCTCTGAGGCCTCTGATGAAATAGAATAAACCTTCTCTCCCACTATAGGTAGTCGTAGGATCATGTATACATCCTCCAGGGTGATGGTGATCTCACCCATCGGTAGGTGGAATGTATTGGTCATTGAATCCCCTCTATCAATGAGTGTGACTATCAAGCTCGGATCTCAAACTATATGCATGTAGCATTGGATCCCAATCAGGATGACTTGCGTAAGATGCCTCCACTTCTCTACAGTCATGCTTGACCATACTACTAGCAATAGAGGCGTTACTCTGTCCCTCATCCACTATTGGTCCCTAGCCTACATCCAACAAACCATAACATTGTTAAGCCTTGACCATACCCAACATATCTCTTAACCAACCAACCTATTCCCAATACCCTTACAACTTACTACCCCATAACCACATCCTAACCCTAAAGACTAACCCTTTTCCCCCCATCCCAATTTCACATCCATCAACTCATACCATTTATACCTATTACACTACCCATTCTCACTAAACCTGCCTTTATATCTCATTGCCTATCTTTCCCTCCCTATCTTGTTTATTGACCTATTTTCCCTTAGACCTGACTGACATCATTCCATAATAACTGGCATTGGTCACCTAATACTTTGACTGATGTCAGCCAAGGCCAACCAACATCGACTAACCCTTGATTGTCGTTGATCACTGTCATGATGTCAAAATCTACAAACCCCTTAATTTTAAAAAATTATCACATTCACCCTAAAAACACCTACCCTACCCTACCCAAACCTTCCCTACCTTCATTCCCCCTATTTACAATACATTGGATTTCCCACCCACCCCCATTCCATTCATTTTACTTACAAATTCCAATTAAACTCCATACCCAAACACATTTCAACCCCACCAGATTTGAACAAACTATTTCAACAGCAAATGCATAATCAAATAGAATCCTACCTCATCTCGGTGTCATCGGTATGGTGGTACATCTGGCCACTATGCTAGTGGTCCACCAAAACCCCCTTCCACCTCTTCCATCACCAAATCAACTCCCCACCTCGCAACCAATCAAATCACTACCTGATCTCGTGGACCTGCCTACTAAATGCCAATCACCCACTATGAGGTTTGCCAACTTAGCTCTCTATCTCGTTTTGTCACTCTCCAACTTTCCACCTCTCCTCTTTCATTTTCTACAGTTGGCAAATGAAAAATGATTCTGTAAAAAATGGAATTTTCCTTTTTATTAAGCCTAACCCATCATGACCTATGTTGTTCATACCAAACTGATGTCGGTTAAATTTTAACCTGTTTGGTCTCCTGCTATTACCCTGTTTTCCCATTTTTCCCATTTTGACCTCACTTCCTCACTTCCCAATATCCTTTGACCTCACCCACACTTATGACACCCTACCTACAAGCCCAAACTATTCCTACATTTACTTAGTTATTTCTCAAGTTTTTTTATTTTAACTATACCTTTTCCTTACCCACGCCATGACCTATTTACCTGGACCTAACCTACTTAGTGTGACCTTTGACCTTATGTACTCGTTATACCTTTTGATGTTGTTACCTATGTTATTTTAGCCTAATAACCATACCTTGCCTATTGTTATGTCATTTATCTTGACATGACCTTTGGTGTACCGAAATATACCTAAATGTTCCTGCACCTGACCTACGTTGTGTGTCCGGACCATATCCTATACCTTAGATACCTGACACACTTCACCCTTGTTTGGATAAACCTATCGACCTTGGACGATGTAGAGTTTTCAAGCTCTTCAACCTGGTACCATGTTGTATTCTATACGTGTGCGTGTGTTTGATTTCCATTACCCATTACCCAATTTGACCCCAAGTTATTACCTATTTCCTGAGTAGACCATTACTCTTTCCCCTAGTACTCATACCCTTCCCCACCTACCTCCACCAACTACACATTTGTCAAATCATTCACCGATTCCGTATAACACCTCATCAATTCCTGGTTTGAGGGGGATCACCTTCACCCACACATGGGGCAATCACATCTTGTTTTTGTCAGCATCGCTTACCAATATAAGCTACATGAAAAAAAGGGGCAAAATGTAGACACCAAATTTGGGTCACTCTCCCCCTTCACCCCATATGTATATTGATTTAACTACCTACAATTAAATTAATGCCCATTCTCATAATATTCATTAATAAATGCCTTAATTAAATTAATTTCCACCTCACCTAGACACCTCACCCCACCATATCACCTAGACACCTCGTCATAGACGTAATCTTAGCATGTTTCCTCTTAACTAGGACTCAATCTCTACTTACCATAATTAACTGAGAATTAGTCTAACCCTAACAATAAATGCCTATTATTCCTCTAACTACATGCAAACTTACACAAAAAATGCCATTTTGGATCTGCAACAACAGACAGAACTAGCCAAAAGATAGCCAAGATCTGCTATTTTTGGCAACCTAGGATATCTCGCCTTAACCAATGCCAGTCAACCCGAAACCGATGTCGGTCACCCTAAACCATTGTTGGTTACCATATATTCACTTTGGTAACCTTGTGTCAGAGGTTGGAAGTATTATTCAAGTTTTTGGAGAAGAGATATTTGCATACAAGCACACACTAGAGCACTCTTGCACATCCTGAACAAGCACCAAGACAAATCTAAAGGTTAAGCATTCACGGTAACGTTCTGGGAAGCATGGCCATGACACTAACCACCAGTTCCACAAATTAACCACCACCTCCATCCAACCACTAGGCCTATAAGTACAAGTAAGTGCATTTGGATCTACATCTTTCCATATTTATTTAGATCAGTTTCTTTATCTCTGTTTGGGATTCCTAGTCTCCTTTACATCTCATCACCCCTCACCTTCCTATCAAGCCCCCCACCTAGCCACCTACCACCTCCCAGCTCTCCATTCCTGACTCCATACATCTCTGAGTATTCCCATCACTATCATCAACCTCACCAATCTCTGTCTATTCTCTATACAATCACAGAGAATCATCCAAACCAAAATTTATCAATTTTCTATCAGCCCGATCCTACCGACATTGGTTAACCTAAGCTATCGTCAGTTTCCTCTCAACCGGCATCGGTCATACTAGAATGACATTGATATTTGTATTTGGTAAATATTCTTGTAATAATAACCTCATAAAATTCACCCAAATAACCCAAACCACTCAAAACTTGAACCTGACTTATCCCAACCACCTTATTCACCTGTCTAACTTCTAAATATGATCATAACCTAGCCTATCAAATTATACTTGAATGAGACACCTAAATCATATCAAATACAGTAAAATTTCATTTACTTATGTTATTTCTTACATTGAATTTTATTAAACAGTGGATTTATAGCCTTCTAGGAAGTATCGCACTTCCCAGATCTAGCACACACTAGGCAGTCCACTGACATATATTGTTTAATATTCCTCTTGTGGTCTTGTTTTGCATTCACAGGTAGTTCCTCCTAAAAAAAATAATGTTCTCGCAATCAACACTGGATCGAGAAATCAGAACGTGTGCACTCTACCTTCCACCTTCATTCATAGGTATTCCTCCTCAACCTTACCCTATTTGTTTTTCTTATACGTATGCAACTTATCGACGAAACACATATGGTAGGTATTGGAGGATGGGAAACTAAAAATGGAGAAGATTCATACAAGTAAAAACCCTACAGATATGCTAACGAATCCATTAGCAAAATAGAAGTTGGAACTACATTCCACTTTTGTTGGTCTTTGAGTTTGAGACTTGAAGAGGAAGAAACAAAGCTAAAGAAAGGATCCAAGAATGACGTTGTACGAGTATAGTGTAGTAATTTATCTCCAAGTGGGATATTTTTGAAATGTGGAGCTCAATTACATCATTTTATCATGTTTTATCAACTTTCTAGAAAACAAAGTAACTGGCATCAGTTATGAAGGGACCAACATCTGTCACCTATGACCGGCATCAGTCAGGCAAGTAGGAACCGTCATCGGTTAGGACTAACAGGCATCGCTTACCTATGTGTGAGTGTTTTATTTAACTCGTGGGAATTAGATCTAATTTTAGTATTAAAGAAGATCTATTGATTGTAATTGCATGGCTAAGTGTCCTAAGTTTTTATAAGGTATTTATAAGCTATAAATCTAGGGTTAGAAGGGAGAGTTAATGATTATTGTAAAAATAATTGTGAGAGAGAATTCTTTGAGAAGAAGGAGAAGCTTGAGGGGAAGAAAGTATTGTACATTGTGAGAGGTGTGGAAGATTTTAAATCTTCATCGTATATCTTTTGAAATATTTGGATAATAGATTGGCTTGTTTCTTGGTGTATGTACCCCACATTGGGTGAACCATGTTAAATCTTGTGTTGATTTATATCTCTTTTTTATATATTTCTTCTGGCAGAATATCCACTTTTATGCATATACAACCCTGTATTATGTGCATGGCCTTTTGAGACTTGGAAAATTCGACATCTTTCCACATATCTTACCACATCTCTTTTCAACTTTGGCCAATAGTATTTTTCTACTACCAAGGCTATCGTCTTATCTTTACCAAAATGCCCAGCCAATCCTCCACTATGTAGCTCTTTCACTATATTCTCTCTCATAGACCCAACTGGAATACATAGTTGGCGTCCCTTGAATAGATAGTCCATCCTTTAAAATGTACTCATCCTGGACATCTCCTGCATCATCTGACAATGGACTAATTAACCTTTCAAAAATATCCTTGAAATCAGAATCAGAAGAATACAAACCCTTTATTGCTTCAAAACCACCACCTCATTTTCCATAGTGGTAAATAGAGTCACACCTACTCAATGCATCTGCAACTTGATTCTGTTTTCCTGATTTATGTTTTAGAGAAAAATTATAACCCTACAAAAATGATACCCACTTTACATGCCTACTATTCAACTTCTTTTGTGTATTCACATACTTCAGGGCTATGTGGTCTGTAAATAACACAAACTCCTTAGGCACTAAGTAATTCCTCCAATGCCTTAATGCTTGTACAATTGCATAAAATTCCACATCATAAGTAGAGTAGTTATTTCTTACCTCATTCAGTTTCTCACTAAAGAAAGCTACTGGCTTTCCTCCTTGACTTAGGAAAACACCAATACCCACATGTGAGGCGTCACAATCAACCTCAAACACTTTATCAAAATATGGTAGTGCCAAAATAGGTGCCTTTGTCACCTTCTTCTTCAAGAACTGAAAACTATCCTCAGTTTCCTTTGTCCACAAAAATCCCTTCCTTTTGTGCAATCTATTATAGGAGCTACAATACTGCTGAATTTTTTAATAAACTTTCTATAAAATGTTGCTAAACCATGAAATATTCTTACCTCTATTATACTCCGTGGAGTAGGCCATTCAATAATTTCCTTTATCTTTTCTGAAGTTCATTTGTACCCCATCTGCTGAAATAATAAAGCCCAAGAATACCAAACTCTTTTGCATAAATGTGCACTTCTTCATATTTGCATAGAGTTTCTCTTTCCTTAACACTTCAAATATCACCCTCAGATGCCTCAAATGTTCTTCTTTAGTTTTACTAAAGATCAAGATATCATCAAAATAAACCACAACAAACTTACCATTATACTCCCGCAACACATGTTCATCAATCTCATAAAAGTACTAGGTGCATTGGATAACCCGAATGACATCACTAACCACTCATATAATCCATTTCCCATCTTGAATGATGTTTTCCACTCATCTCCTTCTTTGATCTGAATCTGATGGTAACCACTTTGAAGATCAATCTTGGTGAAATATCTAGATCCAACAAGCACATCCATCATATCATCAAGGCGAGGTATTGGGAAACCTATACTTGATTGTAATTTTATTGATTGGTTCTGTTATCCGTGCACATTCTCCATGTTCCATCCTTCTTTGGTGTTAATAAAGCTAGGTGTTACACACGGACTCATGCTCTCCCTTACGGCCCCCTTTCTCACAAGCTCTGCCACTTTCCTATTCAACTCTGCATGCAATGTCGGGCTCATCCTATAAGCCGCTTGATTTGGGAGTGAAGACCCTGGAATCAAATCAATGTGGTCTTGAATATCTCTTTTGGGTGGTAATCCATCTGGTAGCTCATCAGGAATAACATAAGAAAATTCTTCTATTAATTCTGATGTCATTTCTATTGGTATTTGCATGTACTTACAAGTTCATCCTTATTTGCGGACTAGTGCATATCAAAAACTGGTTGCCTTTTCCTCCTTAACAAATTACTTTGCAATGAAATACATATTTTCAGCCTTTGTCTTCTTTAAGAGGTAGAAAAACTATATTTGTGCCATCCTTCCAACAAATTATACAGTATTCTTCCCCCATTACATGAATAACATTTTCTATCAAATTGCCATGGTCTACCTAGCAGCATATGATATGCATCCATAGGTTAATAACATCACACCAAATCTCATCCTTATAAGATTAATTCCCAATAGAAAAATTTATTAAACATCTCTTATCAATAGTAACTTCATTACCCTTCTTAAACCATGCATTGTACGGGAAGGGTTAGGATTCTTCTCACAATGCAGCCCATGCTTGCTTTGGTTAACCATCTCATTTGAAACCATGTTCTCACAACTACCACAATCAATAATAACATTACATACCTTTCTTCCTGAAGTGCATCTTGTTCTAAAAAATTTTGTACACAGCCATGAATCCCCCTTGACCTCCTTTCTTGGAGCAATCATTGTCGTTTTGATCATCAAATTTTCTCCAACATCTTTTGGAATTTCCAGGTTTTGGGAAGACTTCTACTTGCAGCCAATTCAACAAGCATGCCAAATCTCGGAGGAGGTCTCCTTGCGATGGAGTTTCATGTGTAGAAGTTTCCAAAGTGGTGCAAAGGCAAAGTTCTCGATGCCTACTTCACCACATGGAGTAACAGGACAAAGGGTATTCGTGGAGCCTCCCATCCTGTTAGAGGTGGGAGCATATCCTCTGGGACCTAGGAAATCCTCTACCTCTTTGTTGATTCTGGGAGATTTTGTCTAAAATCTTCTTGCTTTTCCAATCCATGAAGATGATTCTCCCCTATCTTGGTTGAAACCAGCTCATCCCTGAAAGGAGGGGGACGCAGGCCCCTTATTCATTCCAAGTGATCTCCTAAAAAGGGGGGTATCGATTTTGTTTTTCCTCAGAGCCTTTGAAGCTATGTTAATAGGCATACTCCATGCTCTTGGATCCTATGTGTGCTTATCTCATCTTGAATAAATGAAAATTTTAATCCATTTACACATACCTTTCAGCCATTTGTTGCTTCTAATTTCTTCATGCTCTACATAAATGGACAACTTGTAGAACTCATCTATGTATTCTTGCATGGTTTGTAAATTTTGTTGAGATTTTGAAACCTTCTGTAAAGGGTTTGTGCATAATCCACATGGAGATTAAATTTGTCTTTTAGCTTCTTCTCCATCTTAATCCAAGTCCTAATATTTTATTTCCCCTTTTATGACCTCTCCTTTTGTATATGATCCCACAATAACATAGCATGTCCTTTTAATTTCGTGCATGAAAATTTTACCTTATTTTCCTTCTGACATAACCTTCCACTCAAAAACATTTCCCATGTTAGTCAACCAATCAATCAGCTCCTCCAGTTTTAGAGCTACCTCCATATTCTAAAACATCAACTCTTATCCCATCATTCTTCTTCTAATTCTTGAAGAATCCTTTCTTCAAAATCTAAGGGTGGTCCTTGTGCTTCCTCCTCTTCACAAACTTCATCTTCATCTGTGTCATCTCCACCTTGATTTCCTCTTGGGGTTATCAGTTGCAGCAAGCGCAACAACTTGCCTCTGTAAATCCTGCATGTTTCTATTCATCTGGGAAATTCTTCCCCCTCTTCCTCTTCCTCTTCCTACCATTTTTTTCCCTCACCAAGACTTCAAACCTTCTCTGATACCAAATAATGTATCGAGCTTTAACATAAACTCAATACACTACAAATATCTTGAACTCAAAGAAAATAAATATTCTTCTTCGTTATTAAATCATGAATTACAATCCTTTATAAATAGGAAAACGACTCCCAAATCAACTTTCCAAGTAAAATCTAACCAACTTTGACTAAATCTACTCTAGGTGGCAGAATTTACTATTTTTAGTAGTTTACTAGAACTGATATTCTTAGTAAGTTTTCATGCTTATTCATATGGGCACAAAATTTCCACATCTTTTACATCACTTAAATTAGAGGAATTTCCAAATTTCTAACCTATTATGCATTTAAGAGACTAAAATTTACTAATGCACTAAAATAGGAAAAACAACTTATAACTTAGATCCTAATTTTTGGCCTTTAGATGGCGATTTATGGGCCCAATAATGTTGTCCAACCGGTAGGGAAGGTTGACTAGTGTGTTTGTCTCATCGAAACATGTGTTTAAAAATAAAATAGACTCAAACAGACACCCGGAGCACAAGTTATGACCTTGTCAAGTTCATGCTAAAAGTGTGCATCAAGAATAAATCGATTGAGCTACAAACCTTAAATTAGTCAATCATGACAGAAAATTGAAAATAGGATTTGAAAATATAAGGTAAACTAAAGATCTTAGGGTAAATTGAAAATGATTTAGGAGTAGTGTTCACAAAATTCAATAGATCTTGGACTCCTCTATTGATTAATGGGAAAATAAATTGTTTTTTTTTAGGTTAATGATATTTTGAAACATCCATAACCATTTGACAAAGTGAAAAATAGATATTATAGTATACACAAGTAAAATTAAAGAATTAAAAATAAATCCTCATTCAACAAGAATAGAAAAAAACACCAATTGTATTCAACACAAACAACAAACCATAGGTGATAAGATATTTGCTTTAATAATGAATAATAAGAGAAATATGTAGAAGATAACACAAAAATGAATAAATTGGTGGGCTCAATGTCCCAAATATTCAATATATTCATAATATATACCATTAAGGTAAGCATGAAAAACCACACAATTCTCCTTAAGGACAAAAATAACTCAAATATTCCCAATACTATTGAACTCTACTTCAAGGGGAATACCTCCAATATAACTTATCTTGAGTAGAGGTACTCCATGCATACAATAACATGACTCATAATGATACTCATCTGTATTTACATAAGAATACATTACCCCTAATGGATGGGTAACATCTAATAATGCGTCCAATGTGGGACAACTCATCCTGAAGCATAACTAATTCATATGTGACCCCGTGATATAAACATAAAATATCTAAAGGGATGTGTGCCACATGTTGGTATCTCCATAAAACCATATAAATTATAATATTATATCCCAACGTACATAATTTTCCCTCCCTTCTATTGACATGTTTCATCCCCGAAACTATGAGGAGAAGCCATATAGTGAGTGTGCTTCAAAGCATTGCACACTTGTCGCCATTTTTGATCATCAAACCACCCATATGAGATCTTAGTGGGTGATACATCTCTAAACTATGTTTCCTTAATTTTTTCACTACTCTGATTCCATTCATGTCCATATTTTTTCCTCCTCCATCATCCATGTATATCCATAGTAATTATTCTTGGATTCCATGTCCTCATAATTGTTTGCTCCATTGATTAATGTATAGCCATAGTAATTGTTCCTCAAATTACATATATATTCATTTTTCCCCTTAATAATGTCCCCTGGTACATGCCTCCATGATTATTTTCTCTCATGATGATGTTGGATTTTATACACTATAACCTTAGTATCCTCAACTGTATGGTTACCTGTTTCTCATATTTCTTTACCTCTTCTACCTTATGCATTTGTATTTTATTTTTTCTTAAGTAGATGAATTATTTTATTCTTTTCCACCATTTTCTTCATGTTATCCTTATGAATAATTATTATTCTCATCTTCACCATCTTCAAATCCTTTCTCATGGTCCATCTTGATTTTACTTTGTTCCTTGCTAAGTGCGAGATTCTACATGGTAACCTTCTTTATATTGCACCATATTTTCATGAATTTATTTTACACATTAATATTAATTGTTCCTAAGGTCTCTAAACAATTATAGACACTAAAAATATCCATACCATCCCTATATAAATCATAAATAATCTGAATGTAAAAACATATTTGGTCCATAGAGAGCTTTACATATTTATAAATTTAAATCATTCTTACCATCCACTTGAGCTTCCTTGATATTCCTTTCTTGAACATGCTATATGTTAAGCTACATCCATGTTGATGTAGTTATATTTTTTGTCTATGGTTTATGGAAAAAATTATCTTTTCCTTTGAATGCATCTTTCAAACTGAAATATTGAAGCTTCCTTTTTGGAGATGCATTATCTAACCTCTTCTATCTTGATTCTTGTCTCCCCTTCTGAATCATGCATTGCTTCTTCGTATTCAATTTTGTCTTCTTTATAATCTTCACCTTCTTCATCATCATCTTATTTTTCAACCTTGATCTACAACATCCTCTTCTTCAGCATCATTTTTGGCCCTTTTATCTAAGAAAACCTTGTTCCATTTCCTCCCAAGACGAATTTGGCATCTCTTGTCTCACTTTATACCACCAAGTTCATACTACACCACCAAGCCAATTTGGACTAGAAATTTCTAGAAATATATCTGAAAAATGTTTTTCTTAAAATTGTATCCACCATTTTCTAACATCAAGCTCACCATCTCTATAGAAAATTTTCATCCCCATGATCCACAAAAGCTAGGGTTTCAAGAACATGCCCTTTTGATCAATTTTTTTATCAGCCTTTTTGTCTAGCTGTTGGCCTCAAATAATAAATAAAGAACACAAGACCTAATTATATTTTTGAGAGATTTATGAAAATGTAATAAATTCATAAGAATTTCCCAATATTGCAGCTTGTGAAGGAAAATTTTTAATAACCCTAAAAATACAATAATTATTACAAAACAGATCAAAAAATTCTGAAATTTTGATGGTTTCACCTTGAAACAAATTTCCCAAACCCAAAGAATTCAACTTAATAATTTTCCACCATTCAGAGGATATATAAAAAACATGACAATTAGGGTTTTAACACTAAATATGTAATATCTTTTGTAAAAGAGCTTCAAAAAATCTACAATTTTTAGGGTAGATTCCTTGCATGATTTCTACACTTTTCACAATATGATCTGAAAAATTAATATTTGATCTCAAGATTTAAGTGAATAACTGAAATTAGTTTTTCATCCCACAAATTACCCATATTGATACTCTGATACCACTTGATAAGATCTTTGCATATGATAAATGAATAATAAGAACAATACGCAAAAGATAACAATGTAAGATTTATTGGTTGGTCAAGATTCTCAAATATTTAATATATTTAGAATAATGCCCTTAAGTTAGAGAAACACCATATAATTTTCATTAAGGAAGGAGTAACTCCGAGATCTCCCAATAGGGCAACTCCACTTTGAGGGGTATACCTCAAATATACCTCTACTAACTAGAATACTCCACGCATACATGACATGACTCATAATGATACTTATATCCTTTATATAAGCATACGTTACTCTTAATGGATGTGTAACATCTAATCCCAATGTAGGCCAACTCATTTCCCAATATAACTAATTCGTATGTACCCCATGTATTATAAACATAAAACTATTTAAGGGGTATATGTGCCATATGTTGGAATCTCCATCAACCTATATACATTATTATATCATATCCCAAGGTACATATCAATTAGAAAAATATCAAGCAAGGCTCCACACACCCACCACATTAGCATTAAATAATATTTTGAACTCAAAGTACTCCAAATTCCTATTAAAATTGTTTTCAAGTCTTCCTATATTTTTCTTTATTAAATAAATTATTCCTTACCTAAAACCTCTCAAATGTGGATAAATATGGAACAATATGATCCTTAAGCATTAATAAAAAATTATTCCAAAATCCACTAGTGATTTCTCTTTGCAATGAGGGGAGGAAAACATTGTGGTGCCCATATAGTATGGAGACTTGGGAATAAGAGATTCCTTTCTAAGTTGACTAGATCTAGTGGGATGAATTTCCAATTTTATTTTTTCTTGTTTAGGAACCGATTCAAATTATCCTTGGTTATAAGTAAGTTGATTCAAATAATCATATACACTATAATTCTTCTTCACATTACTCAAATTCAAACTAAAATAAGTAACTAACATTCTTACTTGAATTATCAATGTACCAAATGGTTATACAACTACCATGATAATTAACCTAGAATGCCTTTGTAAAATCAAATAATGTCAACACTAGTTTTTTAGTCTCCTTTCATTTCAAATATTAAAAATTGTTTTCTATGATCAGTTTCTAGACAAAATTCTTCTTATCTCCTTGCATGACATCTATAATAGGAGCACACACTCCATTGAAATTCATGATGACATTACATTAAAAACTTGTAAACCCATGAAAAATGCCTACTACAAAAGCACTCTGCAGTGATGGAAAATCCACTATAACAAAAACCTTCTCTAGATCCATTTTAAAACCTTCTTAGGAAACCACAAATCCCATATATATTAACCCATCCTTCAAAAAAATTGTTTATTTCACATTTATCAATGATTTCTCATCCCGCAAACACTATAACACCTAATTTATATGTATCAAATACTGTTCTTGATTCCTAATGAATATAAAAAATATCATCAAGTTAAATTATCAAAAAAAATCACAAAAATGGTTTTAGGACTTCATTTGTCAACCTCATGAAATCACTTGGTGTGTTACTCAATCCGAACAAGTCACTCATACTATCCTTCTTATATCTTGAATTTGGTCCTATATTATTCATCTTCTCATATGTGAATCTAATGGTATTCATTTTTTAAATTAATCTTACTAAAATATCTTGTGTCGTTAAAACAATCCATAATTACATCTATGTGTGGTAATGAATATCTATACTTGATGTTATCTTTTTTATGGCTCTGGAATCTATACACATATTATAATCATTGAGTATTTATTTAGTACTAGAAATTTTGACACTACACATAGGATTGAAATATGTTTGATCAATCCTTTATCGAATAGTTCCTAAAATTTCTTTTGTATCTCTACATTCTCCTATGGTGTTGTCATGTAAAATACCATGTTTCAAATTCTCAATCTTGATATTAAATGAATGTGGTGAATCATATTTCTCAAAGGTTGCAACCCTTCAAGAAACTTTCTCAAACCTATCTCAACACTTTCCCCAACATGTACTTCAGTTCTTATGGCATCAATTCATCTTTCTCTACCAATGTAAGTATGCTTTCTCTTCACACTAGTTTCACTATCAATGAAAATAATACATTTTTATGCTTCCTCACTCAAAATTTTCTTCCCTAATAGAAATATAACCTTAGGTGCCTACTATTCTCCCTCTAACTTATCCTTCATTTGATTAATAGTATACTCTTTCCCATTCTTCACCACCTTGTAGGTTTTTTCACAACCATTATACATTGTAACTTCTAGTTGAACTACCGAGACCTTCTAAAAGGTACAAGATATACATCCATATGTATGATGTCACACATAAATTCATCTTCATGTCTCCATTTATAGAACTTAATAAAACACTATTTAGTCACCAAAATTTGATGTCCCTTTTTTGTATGGATTAGGATGTTCAATCCTCTTCAATCCCAAATTATATACCATCTCTCGCATAGCCAAATTATTATTTCTTTAACTATCCACTATCAACTTACAAATTTTACCTCCTGACTTATATGTTATTATGAACAAATTCTTTCTTTTCTTAGTACCACTTTCATCTCTTATTGGTTTCAATAATATGTGCATGCTTGAACATCTTCTCATATCCCATATCTAGGTATTATCCACATCCTTACAAATCATTTTCATTGACTTACACAATGTGTGCAATTTCATTTCTCCACTTACCATCATTCTAGGCATGCAAGAACTCAAAATATCTATACCCTATTTCTTCGCGCCTGTAACATGTGTCATTGAAATTTTAACCTTTTCCGCATGTATGGGATTCTCTTCCTCTGGGTTTATTTCCTCCTCCTCTAGGTTTTCCTTCACTAAATAAAATCAAATTAGCTTCACTTTCATGATGTGCAGAGCTTCCCTTTCCACCATATTTTCCGCACCCTTTTGTATCCTTTACTTTTCCTTGCGTAATTCTTTACTACTTGCACACCATTTTCTTTAATGTCGTTAGTACTTAATGATAACCTCCTCAATCATATGTATAAGTTGATCACTCAAAGTTAATCCTTAATCACAATATGTAATCCATTCATATATTTGGATATCTTCTCCATATCATCTTCTACATAACGTACTCAAATGGTTATTCAATGATACTCTTCAATGTACTCCTTCACATTGAACTCTCTCTGTTGTAGGTTATGTAAATTATTAAAGGGAAACTAAGATGGTAATTTGTGGGAAATAATTTAAACTTCATATTCACAACTAACCTATCCCATATATTAACTTTTGGCTTTCCTATTTTCTCTCTACATGTTTTCATATGCTCTTGTAAAACTCAAAAGATGTGTATGACCCTTAAAATTCATGCAATAAAATTTGAGTTTCCTAGGATATTCCCCATGTGTTTATACTCAAAATTACTCAAGAACTTTGTTATCCAATGGATGAGCTCCACTGGTTCCAAAATCCTATAATAACTTAGACTATCCAATTCAAGCTTACTCCCCATCCTACCAATAACATGTAAAATCCTTTCTTATTTTTCTTCATCTTGCACATCTTCTTCTCCACCATTTCTAGCTTAAACTCTCTATTGTGTGGGTTCTACTTCATTATCATTTTTATCTTCTACAACAACACCTTAGTGTTGTGAAAAATTCCTCTAAAAAATATTATATAGTCCTACTAAACTCAGCCAAGTACTGGGTAAGTGCACCAAGTTGGGGGGCCAAAAGGGGGTCTTAAGTGGACGCATTTTTCTGGAAAAAAAAAATCTTCACCTTGTATGAGTTTTTTGAAATAATTAAACTCAAAATTGGAAGATGTTGTAGAAATATGAATCGTAGAATTTTGAGTCTAGTTTCTAAGCTACTAAATTTTATTGAAAACAGATAAGTTTAAGTGGGTTAAACAACTAAAATATCAATAGATTCTCATGTTTTTGTTAAAAAAACATAATAGAGTGACTTTCGTGCCCCCCACCATTTTTTTTAGCATCATTTAGTATTTTTGAAAACCCTTTGGTAGAAAGATAGCTATGAGAATCTAGTTTGGGCTCCATTTTTTTTAGATTTTCTTAGAGAATATTTTTTTATTTATGATTTTTCTAGTACAGAAATTTTATGTTTTGCAAAATAATGGAGCCCCGACTGTGCCCCCCCCCCCCCCCCCCCCGCCCTAACTACCTCAAAAAATATCAAAAATTATATATATATTTTTGAATATGTATAGAATTATGCCTAGTTTGGGCTAGTATAATTTTTTTTTTAATTTAGATCACCCAAAAAAAAGATACACCATGAAAGATAGAAATATTTACACTTCAAAAAATAGCTATAAAAAGGCATAGTTAGAAAATAAATAATATGGAAACCTTATATTAGTCAAAAAATTTGAAAAATTATATTTTTATAAAGAAGAGGCTCTGCTCTACGTCATGGTATAATTTTTTTTAAATGGATCGATTGTTTTACTTTGATTTATCATAGAGGAAGTGTCATTTTTATATTTTCTTGTAAAAGCTCATTGTTTGTTGTGTTTGTGCAGGTCCATGCCTTAGGCTTGGGGATCCAAACCAGATCCCAAACCTTGAGGCATGGCTTGGGAAAAGAGAAAACACAAATCACATATGCATTTTGCTTTGTTTTATATATTGTGGCCCCCTAACGTCCCTTTCATCTCTTTCACGGGAATGATGCAAACATTCTGTTTTTTCTGCAATTTTCTCTACATTCTTGCACGATTTTTTAGTATTTCATTTTATCCCCTACCACACTAGTTTATTTTTTCTAATCATGGCCGATAAACGTCAAGCTAAGGATAAGAGGAAAGTCAAGAATAAGACATCAAAGAAATTGGAAGAGAAGAGAATAAAGAAATTGAAGAGAATGCAAAAAATTCAAACAGGGCAAGGTACATCTGCTATATCAAATGTAGCTAGTGTATTAGAAAATTGGGATGAAATACATAATGAAAATGTAGAGAATAATGATTTTGCAATGAATAATGATATTGAATTGAATGATAATGTTGGTATGGATGAAGAAATTGATATGAATCCCAATTGTTGAACCCTTACTTGAGAATCCAAATGTTAACCCCAAAATTTGTATGAAAACACTAAATGAAGAAAGTAACCTTGTAAACAAATCTTCACCTCTAAGAACACCTCCTTTCATTTTGCGAAGAAAACCAATTCACTTAATTGAAATTGATGAAAACATTTATAAAACCAATGCCTAAGAAAATGTCTAAAAGAAATGCAAGAAGAAAAGCTAGTGGAATTTGGGATAATTACTTTGAGAATTTAAATGACAGACAAATATGTCAATTATTTGTTTCATTGATGAAATTAATTAAGATGAGACCTATAATGAAGACCCTAGGGTTAAGAACATCTAATGTTGTTGATCAAAATACGTCAATTGTTGAAAACATACATAAAGCATAAACAAACTGTAGGTGGCAAAAGACACACCAAAGATAGTAATGCTACATGACGTGCACTAACTAATTGTATAGTAAGTGATAAAATAATTAATAAACGCTTGATTAGAAAAACAAGTAGTGCTTTGAAGCTAAACAGAAAAACACTAATGAAAGAAATAGAGAGACGTAAACGTCTTGAGTTAGTAAATAACATTGACTATTAGGATTTCTCTAGTAGATTTCCACGAAAAGACAAGAATACATATGATATTCTAAAAGAATTAATTGTAAAATTTTGGAATGAGAACACAAGGGTGTCACCGAATAGAAGAGATACAGTAAAAAGAAGAATAGGTTCTCGTAATCATGAATCATGTGCAAAACATTTCTTAGATATGACTCAAACAGAATTGCTCTCTAAGTTTAAAAATGAAAATCCACAAATTAACATTAGCCAAAGATTCTTTGAAATGAGCAAACCCTTTTATGTGAAAATCAATCACTCACGTACCACTTGTTGTTGCAGGCATCATGTTGAATTTTCAATGCATTATGATGTTTTTTGTCAAATACGTAGTGTTTTGCATACTGACATCATGTTTTAGGAGTGTGGAATAAATGTCCCACAAAAATCTTCAAGGGAATTTATTCAGACAATATTTTGTGAAAAATCAACAAGACAATTTTTGTATAACAAAACATGTTTGGATGGAATGTGCAATGTATGTGGTGGCTTGCCAAATCTAAAAAGGTGTATCCACAAGGAGAGTACATATTCAATAGGAAAATAATTGGTTGATTTCACCAAATATAAATCGGTGGCATATCAATTAAAAGATGGAAAATAATCTAAGAGGTGTGAGCTTGTTAGAAAACAATTACCTGTATCAGAATATATGGTCAAATTCAGAGAGGAAATTTTTTATGAGTATGCAAGGCACACACATAGAGCTCGATGGTTGGATGAAAAATTCAAGTTAAGCAAGGACACATTCCCACTTGGTACTATT
>CM034154.1:695946693-696164809 GCA_019776745.2 Taxus chinensis | reverse complement strand
ACATTCTATTGCTATCTACATTTTCTTTCCTTACACCTTCCCTAACCACATTGCATTCATACACCCTACCTATCCTACACCCTACACTAGATTTCCTTATACTTGGGTCTAGTTTCATCTCTCATCCATACACATTCTATTTCTACCTACTCACACACTCTACATTACATTTCCTACACTAGACATTTACCTACCTTGGTCATCTGCACTACATTTTTTTATGCATTGCACTCATCACCCTATGACGCACTTTAGTTCCTCGGTCCCTACTCGACTGTCAAAGGTTTACCAATCAAATAGACCATCTCTATAGGCTCTATCGTCACACACACCCATCATCACATAGTGGTATACACCTTAGGTTAAATCATTATACATCATTTCTGTTAAATTATATCATCTCCTATCATATCATCCTATACTCTTCTCAATCCCAAACTATTCTATTACATCCTCACACCTTTTATTCTCACGTCATGGTATACACCTTAGGTTAAATCACCACTCCCTTTATCCAATTCACATTATCATCCTACATCGTATCATCACTTATTCTACTATTCTCTCCTATGTCATTCTATTGTATCACCATTCCTCCTACTCATCACATAGTGGTATACACTTTAGGATAAATCACCACCCTTGTCTTATTCATCACATAGTGGTCTACGTTTAGTGCTACCATCACTACCTTTTGTTATTCACCACCTACTTATCTACGCTTCATACACCATCATCATCCATCTCGTAGTGACATACGTTATAGGCTAGATCGTCACCTTCTTCTTCCATCATGTAGTGATATACACTTACAACTAAATCATCACTCTTCCAATCCATAAGTCATGTTATACACTTAGGCTATAGGGTTCATGCACATCTTTCTATACATATTATCACCTTCCTCTCTTCTTCCATAGTGATATACACTTTGGATATAAGATTCACGCACATCATCTCTCCACATGTCGCATTACATCACCACTACACATACACACTCATCGCAGTGTGCTAGACACAACCCCAACTACTCGACCATTTCTCGATGACGCACCCTCATTTGTGGTTCATTCTTAACTACTGAGGGGGAAAACCAAATGAATCTCACTACATACATGTCCATACAATTGGGGGCACGTTGCTCGTATCATTCCATTTTGCATTCCATTCCATCCATCCACAACATACTGCATTTTCTTGGTAGCATCTACTTTTGCTTACTAGTGTTTTGCATGTTCATTCTATTACACATGTTAGATTTTCTTTCCTATATGTCATTATCATACACACATGCACATTCACACCTTTGTTTAGTGTGATCGCAGATACATGACTCTACACGCGGCATAAATGCTCACCTTCTACCCTTTCTATATTGGTCGCTAGGGGCATCCACACTTGACTTATACAGGTGCTATTGTTTCATTTTGTACTTGACATCTTATAAGTTACTTTATTTTACATATTGGTTTTTCAGTCTAACCTGTTAATGAGTGTTTCATGTGCAGGACTTGTTTTGCAAGACTACTTGTTCCCATGACTACTTATATTTCTACTTGATTGTGTTGTTTACTATTGTATGTGGGATTTTCCCTTTGTTTATGTGCACAATTGTCTATTTTTTGTGGCCATGATGGAATTTTTGTGTCTTGCGACATCATGAGTGATGTCCCATGTTTGAAACCCGCTTTGTACAGTCTACTTGTTTTCTTGCATGTTTGCACTACTGTACTTGGTAGTTTTTTCTATAATATTTGTGTTTTTACGCTTATTTACATGCATGTGTTTGGACTAACACTTTTATTGGCTATCCATCCCCTTTTGTGCTCACCTTGGTAATCTACCAAGTGTTTTCACTTTTCCCCCTATAGGGATGAGTTGGTTACAAGGTCAGAGTGAAGTTGGTCTTCTTTTGGGGCTGCATTCTCCTTCCAAGGTTGTTGCAAAACGCACCCCCAAAGAGGGGGGAATCACTATGGGTTTTCTACTAATAAAACGTCTTTACACTGATTTCAAACATAACAAGTGAGTTCAAACCAAACCGAACTCCATACACAACGACCTCAATAGGACATGGTGTCCTTTGACAATTCTACGGAGAAGTCACAGGCTTAGGGGTTACAGTGGGTGGCCTTTCAAAACTTCTTCTTCCAATGGTGTAGGATCGCCCAAAAAAACCAACGCATTACAAAGATCTCTTCAAAAAATTATAGCAGAAGCGGTTAGAGTTAGAGGACACACCGCGCATTTCCTCCCCTACCACTTTCTTCAACCAAGGTGGCATGAGATCACCTAAAAACATGCGACATCACATGATATCCTTCTACACCCTTTCTCTCAACAGGGATCAGGTGCACATGTTCCATTTTTTCATTTACACTTTCTATTCTAGCGTATTTTACATTTATGTACTTTACACAACATTTTTACATACATAAATATTTGACTATTTGAGCATTTTCTCCTTGCAGGTCTATTGTATGAGAAACAAGTAGTCAAATTAGGGACATCAACAACAAACAACGACGTTGAAAACGAAAACACACTGCAATGGTACTTACCATACTAACCATGCAAGTACAACAACACACATGCAACAGTTACACACGCGTTCCACTCTAGGTTCATTCTCATCACTTTTACTTACATTTTTCATCTTTAGAACCCACACTCCTCCACATTCAATTCTAGTCCATTGGTGCACTTTCTTCTACATTCTACACAGATTTTAGGTACACTTCTCTTACTACTTTATGTTATTGATCTGCTCGCTCACCAACATAAAGTGAGGGAAAATGTAGACACAAATATTACACATTAGACAATATTTAGCCCGGTCCTTATACTATTATTTAGAAGGTTATCAAGTATACAAAATACTAGTTAATCCTACCTTTTTTCCATCTCAGTTTTATATTTTCCTTGGTCTTTCCCGTGTATTTCTAATACCTATTCACCCATTTCATAACTTCCTCGATATTCTATCCCTCATTTTATGTGCCCTAACCTATACTGGGGTGCCTCGGGGTGCTCTGGTCCCACCCTAGGCGTCCCTCTCTATGTTTAAACCTCTTTCTCTCTTCTTTGGGTTTCTTCTAGCCGTTGGTCTCCCTTATCTTTTCCTCAATCGACATTTTTTTGGGATTGATTGCAAAATCAAACTTGAAATCCCTATAAATATAAAGCTTATAAGACCATAATGAGGGTCATAAGTCATTGCATCATATCACTATTATCACTCCCATCTAGGGTTGCATCCATTGCAACCATCTCCATCCACATAGCTCCATGCATCATAGCTAACAAAGTCTGCATCGCATCCACTTACACATTCTTAGAGGAGGGATTCTAGCAAAGTCTGCATCACAATCCACTCACACATCTTCTATAGATATCATAGCTCGCCTATTACACAAAATACAACTAGCACGAGAGCAACCTAGGGCACGATATACACACACTCACTAGAACTACATCACGGTTCCATAATGTAGTGCATCGCTGAGAGATAAGTCCACCGGTTTGGCATATGAGGTTAGCCTGACCCCTTCTTCTTCTTCTTATTGCAGAGCATCATCTAGTTTCATCCAAAAAATCCAATGTGACATATTAGTCAAGGTTTCATACCTAGTTATGACACTACCGAACACAATTTCTGAGCTCCTGCATAGTTCACAACACCAAGAATCTAGACCAGGGTGTCCCAGGACACCCCAGTACACTCCCAAACACCTGTGTCACTTCAAATAGTCCATATGTACCCTTCGCAGGGTCCCTGAGTGATCATCTACACATTCGGGTTCCAGTCTCGAAATCTGCGACAAATCTACAGTAATTAACTAATTCATCTTCTCTCTCCTTCATTTCCATTATGGTTTCTATTTCATTTAGCATAGCCTATTTGTATTTATTACATATTGCTTTAACTTTATTTATTGCATTCATACAACATTTTATTCCTCCTATTTAGATTAACACTAGAACTGTAAATCTCCTCTTTAGGTCTTTTAGGTTACTATTTTTTTTTAATCACTACAACCTCTTACAAAATTCCTCTTATGTGCCACTATGTTTCCTCAAAATAATGTGACCTTCAAAACATTCATACCTAAATTCACAAGGACATAAAGTTGTATTCTTAGATCAAATTGCATAGATGTGGTACTAGTGAAGAACCACCTTAAACCATGTAGCCCTCGTAGTTATGTGTGGAAAATATACAAAAGATAAATGCATGAAAATAGATTTGAAATAAATTGCAAAAACTTATCATGCGGACTTGGGATTCTCCTGCATCAAAGAGTCATTCTGAAATATCTATGGATCCCTTTGAAAATTTGGAGACTTAAAGCCTCCTCTTGATTTTTTATCAAACCTTCTTGGAGAGATGTTAGATTTTTTTCCACTAAAGTCAGCCCTTTTGAACTTCCTAAGAGAAAGAATAACATAAGCTCTTTGTTGTAGCACATTATTTCTCTTAAACTCGTGGTCTAGATATCACCACATATTTATCCTTTGTTCGTCCTTGTGGTTGACTCAATAACAAATGAAAGAATAATTTTTTATTCATATCTACATCATGCATATTAATAACATCCCCTCAATCCTATATTTTATTTAGTGAATTTTATCTCTTCATGATGCATGTAATCAATATGATATAAGAGACACATGAATGAAGACTCATATTTTCCCACTAAAGTGATTACATTCTAAAGAAGATGGAATTTAGAAATATTCCTCTCTTTGTTAAAAGGGGATAAATATCTTTTACAAACTTATCTCTCATATTTCTCCCCTATGACAATTTCCATATATCATCATTTTAGAGAACACAAGTGATCCCACCATATGTTTTCATCACTTTCCAACTAATAGACACCAGTGTTTTCCCATTCATTGGTAGCTTTTTTTGTAGACCCAAAGTTCGTTTTGATATCAATCAACCAAACCTTGGCTGCATATCTCACTTGTTTTTCTAAATACTTGGGTGGGGGTAGTTTCTTAAGCTCTTGAACAAGAGGCCTCACCTCCCAATGTATAAAACGATGTTCATTATCTAGATTGTCAACCATGATAATGATGGAGTACTAACATGGGGCCCAAAATACATCCCACATATTTTCTTTGTTCTTGTTAGGTATTGGAGTGTTATTAGGGTTTTCTATCATTTCCACATAAATTCATGTAGTTATCTAAAAATGAAAATGTTTTTTTCATATCCATAAAGTTGAGGATCAAGTTTGCTAAATCAAATTTTCCCTATGTGATAGTTCCCATATTTATTACTTGACAATTAGGAAGAGTATGCTAATGGCTTCGTAAAGCATGTGTTTTTTTTGGGGGGGAGGCCTTGTTTGCCTTCTTGTTTGGATATGCTTGGTATCGGTTCACTATGACGAATATCTCTAGATTCACAATGAATCAAACATTTCTCTACAACCCTCTTTTGTCAATTATTACTTGAGAAATTATATATGCAAGTAAGCTTATTTTCTTTTCTATATCAGGGAATCCGCAATGTCTCCATATTTATATACTACCAGGTCAGTGGTTCAATGCCACCAAGCTACTCCTATACCCCCACCATTTTTTTGTAAAGTTAGATTGAGGTGAAGGAAATCTGTGGAGGTGCAAAGTTTTGAAGGATCGACCTCTAACTGGCAAAACCACTCGGCAAATATCGACCAATCTACTAGCCATTACTCATTTATATATATCGTATTACAAAATTATAATAATAAAACAATATTATTATATTTTAATGTATAAAGATACCTTTTTTTTAATTTTATTTATTGGTTAGTAAACACTTTACCTAGAGCTATGAACAAAGATTGCAATCAATCACATCCAACCTTAAATCGTTAACCTCAATTGAAAGTGGACACGACCGACATACTAAACCAAGCCCAAAAAAAATTTACAAAACTTTTTAAAATATAATGTAAATAAGATAATAAGAACCGACTTAAACATGAAGTAAGCATTCCTCCCATACTCATTTTTTAAAGCTCACCGGATGGGGTCCTTTGCTTCTATGTAACTATTTTAAATAGTATATAAATTCACACAGGCTAACTTTTGATAATTAATTTTTCGCCACCTACATTATTGTCTAAAATTTTTTGGAAGGCCGAAGGTTGCGAGATTCGAATTCTACCAGGATTGAGGTTTGCGAAATTTCCAAAGAAAAAGTATTTCAGGTACATAGAGGGAGTAAAATGGTTTTCTTTTGCAATCAATATAATTGTTTAGATACAAATCTGGTTCAGTGAACTGGTAAATTAGTGACTTCAGTCTATAATGGTTGTAGGGTAAACAAATCTGACAAATATGATGCTCTCAAAGAGTATAATAATCTCTCTCAATACGAAACTGATCTCAACGCGAAACTGATAAGAATAAACTCTAAAATTGAGCAAGATAAATCATCAACCTGCAAAATAACTATAATATTATCTATCGTGAAGATTGTATGAACCTACCACTAAAATGAAAATATAATCTAAATAGTGTTGAAGTTTACAGATGAACGGCAGTTCTTCAGCCTGAGACCAGATGAACAAATTTTCCTGAGATAAGCACAAGTATCATCAACAAATTTTCCATTGTTTAATATCATTAGGAGTGTACTTAAAATACGCTAACAGAATAACCCCTGATGTTTTGGTGTCCATATATTTTTGTCTTGAAGTCTGAGCGCACTTATTTGAAAGATTACTCTATGCCGGATTTTTGGTGTTATTCAAGTTTGTGTAGGAAGGCTGAGCATACTTACTAAAATGCACATACCAACGCAGACTTTTATGGTGTCGTTTGATTTTCCTTATAAGGTGAGAGCACTTACTGCAGAAATGATTTCGACAATGACTTGTAGAGTAGTTATGGATTTTGTGTCAAGTATGAATGCTCATACTAAATAAAGACACACATCAATGAGGACTTTTTTGGTATCAAAATTATCACTAACCATATTATGACAATGGGACTTATTAAATATAATAATTTCAACCTGCATTTTCTGTGTTATTCGATTTTTGTGTTTGAATGCACTTACTAATAATAAATGTTCACACTGACACAGCAATCCGGATTTTTCTTAGTAATTTGGTTGTGTTTTGAAGTTTCAATGCACTTTCAAAAAAATGAAAAATTTATAGCTAGAAGATTCTCATTTTTATTTGGAGTAATTTAAAAGCAATAGGGTAGTCATTTTAGAGTTGCCGAGTTCTAACACTGATAATTTTTTTAATAATTTTTGAGTCGTACACAGAGAGCCATCACTCTATATTAGAACCCACAAATTAAAAATCCATGGTAAAAACAAAAAAGGTTCATATTCTTTTAAGGCATTTACAATTGATCTTATTTATTATCATGGTGTTACTGTTTTAAAATAAACCAACCTCATGCACAAAAAGTTTCACTGAATTTTGCAGGTTGAAAAGTCGATTCTAGATATGGATCCTAAGGGACAGATACTGAAATCTAAAGCCCGGACATTTGCAGACAACCACAGTATCATCCTTGAAATACAGCAAAAGTGGCAGCAAATAGAAAACTCTAAGGCGGCCATTCTGAAGGCTAGGGATTACACTCTGTGTTTTAAGATCAGGAAGCAACTTCAGGATTTCCTATACAGACTTGAAACAGTCAAGGTATTTTCTGTCTTCCATAATTCATATATTATATTTCTTTATACCCAAGAATCAAACTCCACGCAAGTGGTTGAAATCCCATGTTGTGAAAAATGCAGGAGGCCAATCCTATTTTGCGGGACTCAAAATATACTCTGGTTGAGGATATTGCCAAGTTTAAAAAAGCATTGGAGAACATAGTCTTACGGAGGAAAAGTTGTGCTGTTGAATCTAAACAGAAATGCCATGATTCAATAAGCAATGTAGTTTTGAGGAGGAGAAGCTGTGTTGTTGTACCTGAACCAGACCTAGAAGGCCATGGATTTTACAGATTTTTTTTCGAAGATCAAGATACTCCCATGGATGCCAACCAAGCAAACACAGGTTAACCCACTTTCAAAATATATTAAATATTAGATTGAATGCTCGGATAAAATTGTGTAGGTGATTTTTGGATGAATTTTTTGGATCATATTCAGTATTATTTTATCCCCATACTAATGATGGATCATGGAAATATGATTTGAAATGTCAATGCAAAGATCTGCCTGGTTCTGGTTGGCATGGACAAAAATCTGCCCCCTGTAGGACAACAATTTGCAGTGACAGCTTAATTAGTTCTGTTTTTGTTTTTGTGATGCTTTGTACTCTCCCCTTGTTCCTAGGCTCCTCTGCCTAGTTTGATCTGTTCGTTTTTGAGGTGTACTTCCCTACCCACCCGTTTTTTTTGTGAATAATCTTATATCATTTTACTTGTTAATATAATATTAAGATCCTATTCATCAAAAAAAAAAATTGATCCAAAAACCACCTACACAATTTTTATCAGAACATTCAATCTAATTTATGAACTGTCAAAATAGTACTCTCATATATTAAATATTTAGGAATCCACTGCCTGTGATCTCCAAGGTAAAACTATTTTATCTTACAGAGTGCAGATACTTCATTTGAAATGCGGTCTTACTTGCTCAAGACGGCATCCTCTTTTTATCAAGGGTCCTCATTAATATTCCTGTTTTCATTCTTTAATTTTTTTTTTTAATCCAGGGTCCTCATAAATCTTCTGTTTTAGTTATTTTAATTTCTTGTTAATATACAAATGTTGATTTCTTCACCTGCACTTACAGTGCTTTATTAATCTTTTCTACTTTCTGGAAATCATGTTTAATGTTTGCAGATCTGACTGGGTCTGAGATACATGATGACCAGCATATCAAGGGAGACACAAAGGAGCCATCTGCAACACACAACAAAAAGAAGAATTTCATTTTCATACTGTCCAATATTTTTGAAAGACTTGTCACCTGTGGCTCCAGCTTGCAAGATTGATAAGATTTCATGATAGGACTTTTATCTGCTTTACGCCACGCCAGATTGATTTATAGGAAATATGAGTATTTATTTGTTTCAGAGATGTTATTAATCTGAACTCGCCAAGGTTTTTTTTTGGGTTGTATCCATTTAAGATTTCTGCCTGTATGGTATAATACATTGTATAATATCATCCTATAGTGATAATTGTAATCAGTGAAATTTACAGATTATTAGTGGGTTCATCAAACAGTTTTATCAAAAATATAATTTTTAGAAGTAAGTGTGTTGATGGTTTTTCCTCCTTTAATTTATTGTTTGTGAAGTGATGGTTTATGTTTGCATGTTTGATTTTAAATTGTTGAAATCAATACTAGATCATCTTGTATATGTAAATGATGATAAAAACAAATCTGTAGTATTTTAATTTAGTAAATTTGTTTTATTTTTATTCATTACAGCTTCAGCCTTATCATGGTGGTATGTGCAATGTTGATGACTATGTTTATTTATTATTCTAAATTTAAATTTGATGGTCATTTGACCATCACTAAGAAGCTTTCTTTTGTTTTTTGGAAAAGTCATAATATCTTGGTCGTATGGAGTTTTGATTGTAAGAGAATCCGGGCACATAAGTAATACACATTGCCCGAAATGACTAAGCAGATGTAGTGTAGTGAATAATAACTTTTGGCCTTCGTGTCACCTTACATGTAGTGCCCACCTCTTTCTTGCATCATTTCATTTGTTAACTCATTTCATTTACTAGACTATAGACATTGATTTAGCACTATATTGATACTATGTGATCTCATTATGGATTATTTGGTGATACATGTGTTTTTTAGGGCACATGGTGTCAATGTCAATCTAGAATTATGACTTTCATTTCATCTTAGTTTCTTGCACTTATATGGCTATGGATACCAGCAGGATGTGATACTATTAGTTTTATCTAATATATGATGGATGAATGCTAATGATGTTATATACTTCGATATCATTGGTTTATAATGGCAAATTGGATGTTATCATGCTATAACTTAGATGGGTCTTATATTTTGTTTTACTGTAGATGCATGTTGTTAAAATATAGTCATCTCATTTTTATATCGATTTTTGCATAGTTAGAATGAATATCCATGAGTGATTTGGATGTTGTTATAATGTTATTATTCTCTGATTTATTGTATCGAGTAGGTATGTTTAATGTGTGACTTGAGTGTGTAGATTACAGGTCACACATGAGAACATGGGTTTCAGAGTTGCACCTCAAGTTGCACAAGTGACTGACTGGGCCAAGTCCTTAAGCCATGCATGATCTTTGTGTAACCTTATGTGTATGTGGCGTACTCATATTTGGACACCATTGGTGATTCCTAATGTATCTATGTTTATTTTAAATTTGTTTAAGCCTTTTGATAAGCTAGTTTGGGAATCTAATGGTCCCTACATGCATTAGAGATGTTTTTTGTTAATAATTTTGTTGTTAGTGGTTTGTTAGTAATCTTGTTGTTAATGGTTTGGGACCACCTAATCATCATCTAGGTGAGCCCCACCACCTGTTCCTTTGAGCCACTTTACCCAATCTCGAATTTGGGCTAAATGTGGTATTTGTAAGGGTCTCTTTTCACATTGAGGGTTTACCTTACACTGAAATGGACCCCTTGGACCCTACCTATGGGTAAGGGGGTCTCTTTTCAAGGTCAAATGGGATTTTTCCTCCCATTTGACCCCTCTCATGTCACCATCTTGTAAGTGTGTTTGATTTGTGTGTTATCTCAAAAGTTGAAACAAGTTTCTTTATTGACCTTTTACGAAATTTGGGAGATTACTTCCTAAAATTCACATTTACCATCAAACATAAGAAGGGACAAACTAATAAAGTGGCTAATGTTCTAAGAAGAATGGTGTTGTTGGTTAATGAAGTACAATTGGAGAGTGTATGTATTGATTCATTGAAGGAATTGTATGAAGAAGATGAGGATTTTAAAGAAGAATATGAGGCATGTAAGCATTCCACAGGAGTAAACAGAGAATTATAGCTGGACTATCTCATTCAGGATGGTCTACTACTTTCAAAGGAGTGCAGCTATGTATTCCTAAAACTTCCATGAGGGAGAATTTAATAAAAAAAACATAGCAACAACATGGTTGGACATTTTGGCAGGGATAAAACATTAGAGCAGCTTACAAGACACTATTTTTAGCCTAGAATGCAAATAGATGTAAGAAGATTTGTGGAAAGGTGCACCACCTGTCAAAGAGAAAAAGGAAGGAGTAAAAATGCATGGTTATATCATCCTTTACCAATATAACATAGGCCTTGGGATTCAATTAGCATGGATTTTGTAATGGGATTGCCTAGAACTCAGAAAGGATATGACTCAATTTTTTCAGGGGTAGTCAGGTTTTCAAAAATGGCTCATTTCATACCATAGAAAAACCACAAATGATTCCACTCATATTGTAGATTTATTCTTCAAGGAATTATTTAGACTTCATGGCTTACCAGTAAGTATAGTGTTAGATAGAGATAGTAAATTTCTTGGTTATTTTTCGCGGACTTTGTGGAAGAAGCTAGGAACAAAATTGAGTTTTAGTTCAGCCTATCACCCTTAAACTGATGGCCAAATTGAAGTGGTGAATGGAAGCTTAGGGAACTTGTTAAGGTGTATATCTAAGGATCATCCAAAACAATGGGACTTGGTAATACCACAAGCATAATTTTCCTATAATGATTTAGTGAACAAGAACATAGGGAAAAGCCATTTTCAAGTGGTTTATGATATGCAACCAAGAGGGGTGTTTGAATTGAGATATATCAACTCAATGGAGAAGAGGAGATCAAAAGGAGAATATTTTTCTACAGCCATGCAGGAGGCCCATGAACAAGTAAGGAAGCATTTGCACAACAGTGTGGAAAAGTACAAGCAAACGATTGATTTTAGAAGGAGAGAGGTGAGTTTTGAAGTTGGAGATTTTGTTATGGCTCATCTGAGGAATAAAAGGTTTCCAAATGGTAGTATATCAAACTGAAAAATGAAGAAAATTGGTCCTTGTAAGGTGATAAAGAAGTTTGCAAACAATGCTTATGAGTTATAGCTACCTAGTGATGTAGGAATATCACCTATCTTCAATGTTGTTGACTTGTACCTCTTTAAAGAGGGTGAAAGAAGTGATGACATGGATGAAGAGTTATCTACAATAGTGAAAGAATGGATAAAGTACTTACCACAGGTCAAACATGAAGATATTGAATGCATCCTTGACAAAAGGAGCTTAAAAGGACCAAGGGAAAGCAATATCTTCAATATTTGGTCAAGTGGAAGGGAAAACCACTTGAAGATGCAACTTGGATGTTTGAGAATGACATCAAAAAGTATGGGAATAACTTGTAAGATCTCATGGGCAACATGCCTTGAGTCTTTTCTTCTCCCTTGGGGAGTATGATGCAGGAGCATCTAGCTTTCCAACAGGTAGAAACAAAATTTTGGCTTAAATTATCTAAATTTGGTTTTATTTTATATGTATGGTGTCTAGTAGTCTTAGGGATGTATTAACACACCTTTGGAAGCTTTGAACGTAGCCCAAATCCTTTCAAAATTCAAATTTTTTATTTTCCCTCCAAAATGAAAATTTGAACTATTGAGGGCAAATTGATGCTAAATCAGGTTGTAAAGGGTGTTTTGAAGTTGTGAATTTTTGTTCTCGTGTTTTTTCTAGGCATATCATGTTTAGGGAGGTCCTAAATTGATAAATGGTACTCCGCTCTTGTATTCATGTGATGTATGCTTAAGAGACATAGTAATTCTTGATCAAGTAGGCTTAACTGTGGTTAGGAATCAGTTGTGGGGGTGACTAGTTCGATGAAACTATAAAAAAAATATAAAAACAAAAATGTAACTACTTTCTCATAATATTCATCAAATGCAAGAAATATCTTGAGGGCTCCAAGAAACTGAAAAAGAGTGTGTCTATGCATGAATACTAATTACAGATATTTTCATAGTTGCATGTGTAAATTATGAGAAAAAATAAGTCTATTTCCTTCATTATTGAGAGCTTTTGCGTGTTTAAGGTTGCAATATATCTTCTTGTTACATGTGGTGTGAAGATAGAAATTGATCAAGGCTTAGAGAAGTGTTTATTGGCTGAAAAATTAAACTAGATAGAGTTTTGTGCTATGTTGATTTCCATAACAAGTGAAGAAATCAAACTCAAAGGATTGAGTATTGTTGGCATTTCCACTTTCATCTTTTAGAGACAATCAAGATTATGTAACATTCTAATTAGAAGCCCACAACCTTTTTATAAACTTTGAACATGGTATTTGAAACAATACATCTTGCAACTCGTATCGAGGATAACTGTTGGAGATCATTCATAGAGATTTGAGTGTTTGTCGAGCTCCTAAAAGGTAATAACTCCCTTTCAATGCCATAAGATTCGAAGAAGACCAAAAATTGAGTAAGTTTCATTAGAATTTTTCTACTCGGGTCTCTACAGTTGAGAGAACCCTGCAACTAGGGTTTCTAGAAGGAAAAATTGTAAATCTCGAGTTCAAACCAATAAAAATTTCTAAAAATTTGAAGAAATGTTTGCATAAGGTTCTTGAATCGGATGTAAAAGAAAATAGACCACATCATTGAGTTCAAAGAAATTATTATTACCATTTTTTTGGGAAAATAGCGGTAGATCATTTAAAACCATGGTCATTACAAATAAATGGGTTTTTGTCAATTGTGAAGCCTGAAGAATTTTAGCGTAAGAGACAAAGCAGATTGGGTGATATGAATACCACATTCAAGGTATTAATAGTAAAATAAAGGTGAAATATATTTGATAGAGAGAAAACAGAGATCTAATGGTGAATGTTGAATAACACTGCAGTCTTGTAAAGGTAAGTTTCGGTCCAAGAACCTTCACCATTGGTGGTATTAAGCATCTAGCAAGTTAGGAAGGTGAATTACCATCAATTGGGAGTCTTCTATAAATTGCAAAGCTCATCGAATCCAAGAATTATGTTGGAAACCTCTTCAAGCTTGAGTGAAATTGTTGAATTGTTTTCCTTGGAGCCTAGAGGTGTGAGTGAGTTAGTTTAAGGAGAAAACTCAATACACCACACCCACTGACCCTAAGGGAATCAATCGGCAAAAAGTGTATGTGTGGAGTGGGGAAATTTTTACCGTTGTCTAGTCACTCGAGCCAAGTACGAGATTGGAAGTGGAGTCTTACATAGACTGAAAAATCCACTTTTATTCTTTTGGTATGTGTGGCACTTGCTCAGCAGGTGCCATGTATATTGTGTTTCGCAAACACCTTAGGCTCAGTAGATGGTAATTTGTACCTTTTTCTCTCTCCCTATATGGTTATCGCATAGATGAATTATGTGTGGTTATGACTATGTTGAGCCTTGTGGGAGTTATGGAGGATGATTTAGACATATATTATGGTAGTTGCATCAGTTGATCAATTATTATATTATATTCTGAGTTGGATTTCTCGATGTCAAGATGTGCACACGATGATATAGTACCCCGGTGAATGGTCTCATTTAAAGGTTACTAAATTTCTCGTGATGTGAATCTTTCATATGCGTTTTATTTGTAAACTCGGTTGTACTTGGAACCGTATATTTTAATTGATTGATGCTGAGATTCGAGAATCTTTATCTATTTTGTGATGTTTGTTTTGATAATTTATTACGGCTACTTAGCTATTCTTCTTGATTTATCAAGATTTACTTTGTTTTAGTTACTTTCAAAACTTGCAGTTTAATGATTTTGATTGCCACTTGGCTATCTATCGTCTAGTGTGGACCCTCTTAATGTTTGAGTGAGTTAGTTCTACCATGTTGTATGTTCTTAAATGTTTTCCATCGATCTGATACGGTCCATTTGTGGAGTGTTGGGTATGCCCAAAGGTCATAGGATTGTTTTTCCTGGGGATGCATGTCACTAGACATTTGGTTTTTCAGGTGGCGGAGCTCTAGGTGTTCATCTCCATAGAGTGACCCAACCTGGTTTTGTTATTATGTTTCTCTTCTCTTTTGGGAGGTTTATGGAGTAATTTTGGGAGGCTTATGGAGGATGGTAGGTATATGGATTTGATATTTATGATTCATGATCACTCATGTGAGCTTGGTTATGTTTTGTGATGTTGAGGATTTATGCTCCTCATTAATGACATGATGTTGATCCCATCTTGCCACTGTGTAGTTACAATTATGGTTTTGATTTGCGTGAAACATGTGTATGAGTATTGTTAGGAATTCCATGTTGTTATATTATGGTTATGTTACGAGTAATATTGTAATGGGGGAATTTATGTGTAGAGTGTTATGTTGTATGGATTATATGTGTTCTTCACATGGTTGCGTTAAGGTCTTGTCCTCAGTTACTATCGTGAAAATGTGTTAGCGAGAAGTCTTGTGGGTCAATAGTGTTTTGTTTGGGACTTGTGTGACATCGTTATGCCAATTACTATTGGGCACCCACAAACATAATTCAATTGAAATTCTAAACAATGAAATATTAAGAGATTGAAATTAAGAAAATGTGTAAAGTAAAATAGAACTACCAATCTATACAGAACATTAAGAAATTGTCAAACCTTTCTTTCTTCCTTGTGGTCGTGCTTTAGCAATAAGTATCATTTTTTAGTAACATGAGTCATTGATTGTTTCCTCATTGATCACGAGTACCTCTTCTGACCTTGCCATTGTGTTGCATCGAGGACGATGCTCTTATAAGGGGAGGGAAATGTAGTGCCCTCCTCCATGGTGTTAGTTGGCAAGCCTATTCTAACACCTCGTTTCACACCTTTTTTCGCATTGGTAGTATCTTCTGCTTCGAATTTGAATTACGTATCGCTTGTATCATAATTACGGAAAATTGTAATATTAATATAATCAAAATTTAGCATTATAAACTAATAATAATAATAAATGGAAATAATCCTTAATTAAGGTTTTAAGATGGTTGTCGAATGACTCACTTGATTGGTTTGGTTATATAGATATAGATGCATGATTATAACTGGTCCATTAAAATAATACAAAAAGTTCGGTCATAATATTAGGAATAATTTTAAAAGCGAATTGGGGAAGGAAATTAAAAAACAATATAAATAAAAGAAAATTGATACTTAATTTTATTAAAGATATCTGGAAATAATATATATGGAAGTGGAATTCTCGTAAACGTAAGTGAAAATAGGTTATATAATATAATTAACTAAAAGAATAAAGTTATTAAAAATAAAAATGTGTATACGTGTTCAAAATTTAAAATAATAGAATGATATTTTAAACAAATAAATTTTAAAAGAGGGAGAAGTAAATACATTTGGTGAAGAGTGTTAGATTGTTGAGTAGTTAAGTGGATGTGGGTGAGGAATTGATGGTGAGCATGTGAGAAATTAAGGATGAGGTTGAGGTTTTAAGGCAGGCTTAGTGGAAGTATGGTGGGCGATGGAGTTCCTGAAATTTCTTTGCAAAATTTAATTGTTGAGAAGACTTGGAAGCTCTCAAGAAAATGCATTTGACAAGCTTTCACCCTTACCAGTGTGTCCTCTCAGACGTGGAAAAATATGCGTTTTGGGGTAAATCTGGTTTGCCATATACACTTGGCACGTGTGGTTGTTTTAGAAGGCACCAAAGAGATGTGGTTTCATGGAATGTGTTGATTGCTGGATCTGCACATATGGCTGTTGAAATGCCTTGGGAAACATTTAAGCGAATGCATTTGACAAGGTTAAAGATAAAACGCCTCCACACTGCCAGCATACTCCTGCATATGCCAAAATGGGAGTTGAGGAAAATGTTGGGCGCCCTTCAAAGCATAATGAAAAGTGGATTTGTAGTTCTTAGTATGTGTAGCGCCTTCTTCATCTCATTCTCTCTACCTGAGTATATGAGATTGATATTATGATTGAGATTGGTAAGGAACGGCATTGGTTTTGGCTGTCATGTTACAAAATGTGGATGCACAGACGAGGCACGCCAACTGTTTGACAAAATGCCTCAAGCTTAATGGCTGCTAGGACTAAAAGGTTTCCTATGCACGCTTGTTGCTTGACAATATGCCTGATGTAGAACCGAGCTCCACAAATTTAATTGATTCATTTTCCCCTCAGGGATGGTCTTTCTACCCTTGTCTTCCATAATTTTCATACTTTTAGTTCTTCATTTGCAATGAAATAGAAATATAAACCCTTATATTATTATACAACTGGGTATTTTAAACAAACTTGTAGTGCAAAATGATAAAATTTTATCTCGTGTTTTACCTAACCCAATTTATACTTTGACCAGCAATCATACTTACAACAAAAATATTATTCATTGTTAAAATAAGGTATCAAAACTAGGTGTTTGTGCCCTCTTATACGAGAGATATTTAGATGATTCTTCAACTAAAACAACCCTTGTGTTTACTTTGGAAAGTTATAAAAATGTGTTTTTCGATGACTCACGAAATGCCCTTCTGAACCCCATAAATGAGAAGTCAAGTTTTTTTTGTGTTCTTTATCATGTGGGGTATCATATCAAGCCTTGGAACAACCTCGAACAATTGTTTGTGATCTTTTATCCGCCCCTCTAGGATTCTTTTATCTTTATTTTGCAGTTTTGGGGAGCCGTTGAAACTCAAAAGTTGGGTTTCGTTTTCGCTTTCCGTTTGGACCCTGAATGAAGAAATAGTTACCCGCCTTCGTAAGCCTCTAGTATTTATACATGAAAATTTCCTACAACCCTTACATTAGAGAATGGTTAGTTTTTTAAAGGGATTTTTTAGGCCACCGGTTGCTATTTGACCAAGTCAAAACTAGTCCAATTACAACTGGTGGCTTCAGAAAACTAGTCGCCATTTGAAAACCGTTCGCCAATTATAAGTTTCGTCAACTCCTTTGAGTTCTCGGTATATAGGAGAGCGTATAGGAATTTCCATGTTTTGTGTTCACCCATCAGAATTCACTTTTTGAACGTGGTTTCCTAGCCCTCAAACTAAAATTGGATATTTTCACAAACTAGTGGGAAAATGTGAAAGAAGGCCATAGGACCCTAGCCATGTAAATAAACCGACGAGAAACTTGTAGACATGTATAAATGACTGTATGGAACTCTATTTTGTGTTGTTTTTTGAGGAATTCAATTGTTAGAAATTAATATTTTCTCTCTCCTCACTCTTTATTCTCTCTCTTTCTCTCTCTTCCCTTAGTTAAGAAATGAAGTGAAATGAAATGAATATATATCTCTAACCCCCTCTTGTTGTGTGTGAAGTATTTTGATTATGTGAATGGAAAACTAAAAACATAAATTATGCTAGATTAAGTAGATGTCATGCCAACATAGGTGTTGACCATTTGATGGTTATAGGTCCCGAGACAGGGAGAAAGAGAAGTTTACTAGTGATTTTATAGTAACATGTTATTTGGAATAATATAATTGTCGAGGCTAGATTACCATTTTGTTATATATTCAAATGTTAATTATTGAATTTTGTGACAAGTAAGAAATTGTTAGCATTCTAAGGTGTTTGGGAAAATGGGCATTTCATCATGGGTGTTAAACTGAGTCTGGATCATGTAATGAAAAAGAGTGGATGTTATACTATCTGAAATGGATTGATCTTTAATAGTGTGTTTCAGTGTGAAATTCATGATTTAATCTTTTTTGTATTGTACGACTTACTTAAAATTGTAGGAAAGGAAACTACATAAACGATCAAAGTCATAGTAAAATTCTTGTGTTGATTTACCTTTTTCATGCAGTCACCTTCTTACCATATGAAATTGGAATTGTAAGGTTGAGCCTACTCTCAATGCTCATTGGCACCTCCTATCTTAAGTAAAATAAGAACCCAAATCCAAGTTCTCATTATACAATCTACACTTAGCGAAATTGTCGCAAAACTATTTGGTAAGAATGGTAATGGTCAAATATTGTCTTAAGTGTGTTACCTTCCTCCTAGGATTGTATTCATGCGTGTACGAAGGTTAATAGGTTCCCTTAAGTTAGAACCTCATGTGAATCCATTTAATATTTAATACAAACACTCTGGAGCCGGCATGTGAGTAAATGAAGGGTTTTAGGTGACAAGTTCAAACATGCTCTTGAAAGACATTTTAAGGATTGTGTTATGGATGAATTTCACTCCTTATTGCAATTATTAGAATGGTTTTCTATAACACGATATTAAGAGTTAAGTGTGGAAAATGAAAATATCATAACTGACGTTTGGTCTTGAAAGAGTATTCATGATAATGTTCTAGGAGAGAAAGTGCAATTTAGGTCTTTCTTGTAACTTGATTAAGTCTTCTTATGTTGTGAGAAAAGGAACTCATGATGTGTAAGCTTAAATGTGATCCCAAATCAATTATTAAAGTATAGATAAAAAGATAGAATCGTGGGCCTTAGTCCTTTAAACTATAGACTTTTCTCCTCTTGTTTTTACACTAGTTCCTATTGTTAAATGAAGGTACGAAGAAAAACTAAGTAAACACGCCCTTTAGAAACAAACCCTAGGGACAAGGACTAGTACCCTCATCTGTGTACAAATGTCCCTTTTAACAAATGATTTATACAATTAATTGCAATAAGATATATGAACCAAATTAAATTAAACCATTTTAAGTTGAATATTTAACGATATAAAGGAAATTTACTCTAGAAACAAAAAGGAGAAATTATGTTCACATATTAAGTGTCCTTCAAATAATTAAAATTAATATTTGAAACATGATTTTAATAAGTATGAACCATAGAAATGTTTTATCGGGGGAAGAGCCTAATTGTGAGTTATACTGTAGTTGGATCATTGTTTGTCCTTTTCATTTGGGAAATGTGATCGTTGTTGTCCTTTTTTATTGGGAAATGTAGTTATAATGTGCATTATGTGGTTCATGTGGTTGTGTTTTCTTCTTATTGGGGTGAGGTTCATCATTATGTATTGGAGGAATAATGTGTAGCTAGTGAAAGGAGGAATAATGAAAATGTGTGTTTGTTTTTTAGGAAACAAAGGAATTCATGGCTAGTCTTAGTGGAGGGATAAGCATGTGTTATAATGGAGGGATAAAGGGCCTGTTGAAGTTGATATGGTGTATGCTTTGGAGGAACCAAAGGCTATCCAAGATTCCTATTTAGATTGATAAGGGGTTGTTGCAATGATTACCTCTCTCCTATTTAAGCCTCTTAGGTAGGTTTGGCAGTATGTGTCATCTTTCCTTGTGATGCCAATCACTTCTCATCTTGTGGAACATGTGGGTCCATGTTGGTATAAATTTCTTGTGTAATGTTGAGTTATCCTAAGTGATCCCATGTGGTATCTTGTATCAAGTAATGAAATTTAAAAAAATGGTATTTTTATTGTTGTATTTGGGTGTTTTGTATGTGAGCATTACATTTGGTATTTGAACAGAGGTTCATGCTCTCAAAACTTTGGGATAATTGGAATTGTGACGATTATGCATAATGGTGGAGTTGGAAGTGTAATGTGATATTATGTTATGATGTGACAAGCGTTTTACTTGTGAGTGTATGAATGCACATGTGGTGCAAACCACTTAGTGTGGATTTGTTATGACGTTGATGTGTTTCGTGATGATAGTATTCATTCTCTCTTCCATGAATTCAATGTGAATTTCACGTGTGTAACCACCTTATCGTGTGAGAGAAATGTCATTGTGGACTACGTAAGTGTTGTAGTGCTTCATTATTCTGCGATATTGTATGTGTGCTAATGTGTTGTATGATAAAAGAGATTCATAGTGAATTGCATCTATTATGATGTTGCCACCCGTGTTGTGATGTATCGTATTATTGACACTATGTTGTATTGTAATTATTTGTATGTTGTGATGTTAGTCACTATGTTCATCGTACATATGTCTCATGCATTATGTGATGGATTCATATCATTAATTAGGGGAATATGGTGATATTTTGACCCCTTTTGTATTGTACTTGCAATTTTGGGTGTGTTATGTTGAAACGTGATGTGTTATAAGCTATGGAAAATAATGTTGTGTTGTACCCTGTAAACATACCATGAGTAAGACACAATGGTTATTATGCATAAATCACCATTGTGTTAGTAATATAGTAATATGTTATGTTTTGTACACTACACTCGCTGACCCTAAGGGAAACAATTGGAAAAAAAATGTATGTGTAGAGTGAACAAATGTGTACTATTGTTATTTCTCTTGAGCCGAGTACAAGATAGGAAGTGGAGTCTTACATAGATTGAAAACCCACTTCTGTCCATTTTGTATGTATGGCCCTTGTTCAAAGGGTGCCGTGTATATTGTGTTTTGTGCACACCTTAGGCTCAATAGAAGGCGATATGTTACTTTTTTTCTCTCCCCATATGGTTGTCGTATAGATGACCTATGTGCAGTAATGACTATGTTGAGCCTTGTGGGAGTTATGGAGGATGATTTAGAAAATATTATGGCAGTTGCATTAGTTGATCAGGTATTATATTATATTCTGAGATGGATTTCTCGATGTTGAGATGTGCACTCAATGATATATTACCTCAATGAGCGGTCTCATTTAGAGGCTACTATAGTTTTCATTATATGAATCTTTCATATGTTTTTTATTTGTAAACTCGATTGTACTTGGAGTTAACAATTTTAATTGATTGATTCCAAGCTTCAAGACTCTTTATCTATTTTGTGTCCCTTTTTATATTTGATTATGGATACTTAGCCATTCTTATTTATTTTTCAAGATTTCCTTTGTTTTAGTTGTTGTCAAAACATGGGGCTTAATGATTTTGATTGCCATTTGGTTATTTTTCGGTCCAGTGTGGACCCTCTTAATGTTTGAATGATTTGGTTCTGCCATGTTGTATGTACTTATATGTTTGTCATTGACCTGATACGGTCCATGTGCAGAGTGTGAGGTATGCCCAAAGGTTGTAGGACTGTATTTCTTGGGGTTGCATATCGCTAGACCTTTGGTTTTTTTAGGTGGCAGAGATCTAGGTGTTCATTTCTATAGAGTGAGATGACTTGGTTTTGATATTATGATTTTTAGGTGGTAGAGCTCTAGGTGTTTATCTCCATAGAGTGGCTCGACCTGGTTTTGATATTATGTTTCTCTTCTCTTTTGAGAGGTTTATGGAGTTATTTTGGGAGGCTTATGGAGGATGGAAGGTATATGGATTTGATATTTACGATTCATGAGTACTCATGTGAGCCTGGTTATGTTTTGTGATGTTGAGGATTGATGCCCCTCATTGATGATATGATGTTGATCTCATCTTGTCACTGTGTAGTTACAATTATGGTTTTGAGTTGTGTGAAACCTGTGTATGTGTATTGTTAGGAATTCCATGTTGTTATGTTATCCTTATGTTAAGAGTAATATTGTGTCAGGGGCATGTATGTGTCAAGTATTATGTTGGTTTTTAGGGTAGCTATATATGTTCTTCCCATGGTTGGGTTGAGGTCTTGTGCTCAGTTACTATCATGAAAATGTGTTTTCAAGATGTCTTGTGGGTCAATAGCGTTTTGTTTAGGCCTTGTGTGGCATCATGATGTCAGTTATTATTGGGCTCCCACGAACATAAGTCATTTGAAATTCTAAATAATGAAATAGTAAGAGCTTGAAATTAAGAAAATGTGTAAAGTAAAGCAGGGTAAGTGCAGCAAGTTGGTGGATAATTAAGTGGACATAAAAACTTGAAATTTAGGTACCCGCAATCACGTTTTTAAAACCGTGCTCGTGGAATTGTTTTTTTAGGTTTGGTGATTTCTGAACCCAAAACCGTGATCGTGGTCCTTTGAGACAAAAAAATAGACCCACGACTCCTCATTTTCTCCCATTTTTCCTTTCGAACCGCAATTTTTCCTAGACCTTTGGCACTCACGCTT
This sequence comes from Taxus chinensis, assembly GCA_019776745.2. Taxonomy (NCBI): domain Eukaryota; kingdom Viridiplantae; phylum Streptophyta; class Pinopsida; order Cupressales; family Taxaceae; genus Taxus; species Taxus chinensis. Next base: position 696,141,968 of record CM034154.1, on the reverse strand, counting down.
TGAATACCCCCTAAAAATTGCTCTTCAGACTTCTGGATCGCGATAGTTTCAACCATGCCACCAAGACAAAGAGGTAAGCCCTCAATTTTGATCATTTTTTTGCATTTTAGGTTATTTTTTGTGATTTCATGGGTTTTTCAATTTTTTGTTTATAAATACAATTTTTTTTGTTTTGTTAGTTACTTGGCAAGCTCGTAATCGAGCAAACCATCTAAATATTTCTCAAAACCCTCCTCCAAACATAGATCCACCTCCTGTGGCTCTTTCTGTCCCCATGGAACCAATAACAACACAAGATGATATCATTGGAAGAATCCAACAAAATAAATTTGTGCTTGAGAACCTTATTCAGACTATAAGATAAAATCATGTCAGAAATTTGTCCCGCATGACTTTAGCCAACACATTGCAAATATTGCTTGGTGAAGTCGACTCTGAAACCAACCAAATAGACAGATGAAATATATTTAGAGGTGATTGTAGGTGGTGGTATGCAAATAAATTATCCATGTGGCCGTAAAAAGATAATTTTTTTTTAAAAAAACCGCATTTGTGCATTATTTACTAACCTGATAACCAATGCTCCCCACAGCTACTTGTAAACGTTTCCCAATCTATTGGTGCCACGATGACCGAATCAAGAACAATTTTTTAGACCGATGGTGGATGATTTTTGATTATCCACCATGCAACAAAAATGAGGTTCCTCTCTATTTTTTGAAGAAATTATATTGCGAGTTCATGCTTAATGAGGTCTCCAATTATTTTGAATTTTTTGAGTTTTACGGGCGAGGAGGTGGCTCTACACAGAGTAGACCTGGTGTACGCATAGGTCAACCAAGGATCCCTCATGCACCAAAACCCCCACTATCTTCAGTTATCCCACCTACAATAAAGGAGGTTGTGGAGATTGACACACTACATGCATTGAAGGAGCTCATTGACACTCTGACCCAACATAGTGACTAGATTGCATCTAGTGATGTTGGTGGAGGTGCCAGTTCTAGCACACCACACCACTGTGGATCATGTGGTGCCGTATGCACTACGGACGAGACATCATTTGCTGAATCACATGATTTCTTTTCTCTAGATGAGATGATGGCGGATGTTTTTGGAACTGGTGCAAATGATCTTGGTTTTTCACAGGTAAATATCAAATAAATATTATATATATACAATAGTTTAATTCATGTTTGAGATTTTAATATATATGTATTTGATTGTACGTTATGTATATACATGTAAAAAACTAATTTTTTAGTTTATTTTTAAATAGCAAGAGTCAGTGAAGGAAACATCCGGCATCAACATGCTAGCTACTGTAGCTGGGCGTGTTACAAACATAAGTTTCAAGTTGTACTTACATTTCAAATTTCATTTGATTGCACTTTTATTATTATAATATTTCACGTGTACATGTACATATTAATATATGTTTGTCTTTTATACGCAGGAGCCTGGCGGGTCATCATCTGCTCTGGGAACTGAGGCTACTAGCATGCCTCACGTGACTTGTACGTAGGTTAGGTTCTCTTTATACTTTGTTTCTAATTATGGAAGTTCACGTAGATTATGCTTTGGGTCTGTTATATAGCAGTCATGTAGATTAATATTGATTTTTACATGTTTTTTGTATAGCTTATGACTACCAGAGAGACTCCTCCATATATGCAAACTGTGGAGGCTACTGTAGATACTGCCATAATATCTGCATATCCACTAACTGAGGTACAATTTTTTAAATTTGTTAAATTTTGGAGGAATTATTTCTTATTACTTAAATCTAAAATATTAAATTTTGTACATGAAATATTTAATTTGAAATTTAATTATATGTATGTAGCTTACCACTCGTGAGTCTATTATTGTCCCTATGACACGTCGACGACAAATTGATAGGGATCATGACATTACGGTAAGATTTCACCTGCATTTTAACTAAATTCTAAGTTTCTAAATTTTGAATGTATTTTAAAAATTTGGATGTTAAAAACTTATTGTTTATGAATGTGCAGGTTAGGTTGCAGGCCTATTTAGAGACGCCTAGGACCACACAGATGAAATCCGTAGTGGCATCTCCCTCCACTACATCCTCAGGTCGTGGACATGTTATTTCTAGTAGGGCGAAGAAAGGAATTTTTTTTCATGATTAGATTCATAGGACCTGGATGCACATACACACACACACACACATATATGTCATATGGTCCTAGTTCATGATTCTTCATATAATCCATTGTATATATAGCTTTATGCGACTGCATGTGGTCTTATATGTATGACACACTTAGTTCGAGATGTACACATATTATGAACTTATATTTTCAGAGACATGCGTCCAACACACTTAGTTCGAGATGTACATATGTTATGAACTTATATTTTCAGAGATGTGCGTCCAACACACTTAGTTTGATACATTATATATCCATGTGTCAGTTTTCATAATAATATTACTTCTATGTTTGAATCAATTTCATTGCACATGATATCATTCTATGTATGTTTTCATAACCATTTATTAGTTCTATATGTATGTTTGATTTAAAATTAAAAAACCACGTCCCGAAACACTACATGGTACAATTGTTAAGCAAACCTATTCCATTAAGCAAAACCTATGATAACCATGCTAGGTAAACTACAAAAGGGCAATACATAATTATTTTTTTCACAGTAATTACATAGGGTGTATGTGCAACTCTAATTATTTTCGCGCCTCCTAACAATGTGCACATCTTTGAAATAATGGTTGTGAGGGAATTTCTATAACTAACATTTTTTATTTTAAAGCTAACACTCATCTGTTGCGTATCAACTAATGCGAACATTGTTAGAAATAAGTGAGGTAGAGTTCATCTTGAACTATATGAATATAATGTTACTATGGTGCAACATTGCATGGTACAATTGTTAAGAAATTAAGGGAAACATTTACATTGTTTTAGAGATTATCCCATTAATAGGGCTTATCCCATTGATCAGTAGATACACCTTATCTCTTTATAATTTGGTACTATGCCAATCAACTAAGAAGTTACACATGATTTGATTATCGTAAGTAGATTCACTTCCCTATTAAGTCCTATATATTTTTGCATTTAAGCACACACTTTAAAAACCCCATCTTTTGTATACCCTACAATCCTTCTAGTCCAAAATACACATTTTTATGAGGGGGTTTGGCAAATAATTCACATCCTTACCATTCCAAGGTATTTGAAAAAATTTCAAGGTTCTTCAATAAATTTTAAAATGATATATCAAGGAATTTGTGAACATTCTTTACATATTTATTTAGGATGTTTGTACATACGTTACGACATATCAATCTAGATAAGAACACATAAATATGTATGTAATGTATATTGTCGAATAATTCACATCCTTGCATTTTAAAGATGATACACTGACAATTTTTTAGGCATTTAAAATGTTAGCAGGTATCCTTGTCATATTTATTTGAAACCCTAACATCTAATAAAAATCTATTTGTTTAACATTTAATTTTGAAACTAAGATATAACAATCAACACATATCATATATGATGTTATATGTTATATAATGGTAAATTGAAGGTTCTTAACTTAGTTGGCAAAAGATATGCAAAAAATATTCTTAACAAGTTTTATTGTGTATTAACATGCTTGAAAAAAGATCATTTAAAAATTTACATGGTAATGTGTTAACCTTGTTGCAATCTCATTGATGTTATCCGAGTAGCAAGAGAAGGCATGCCCCGGGACATTGTGGTCCAGCAAATTGTCATCGCCAACACGTTCGATAGGAGGGGTATATGCCTTCAGGTGCTATAGCGGGCTCTAGGGAGGCCCAGATTGGAGTCAGACCACCCGATCCGGAGCCTTCCTAGCATTCCTTGAGCCTTCGTGACATAAATGTTTACAAATTGTCTTTCCTAGGCAGTCTTAGGAAATGAACGGAGGCGAGTATTGAGAAGTCATGCCTTGGTACGCTGTGGCATCAAACCGACTGTGCTGACATGTCTGGGTGGCCAGGTGAACGCTATAGAAGGTGTCGTTTTGGTGCGCAACAAATTCGTTGCTTCCGGGCTACTTCGTTCGGGCGTAGTCCCTTAAGAGTCCTAAGACCAAAAAATCGTTCAACTTTGATGGGTGACTACGTCAACTCCGTGGTATCTAGAGACATCTCGTCTGATCCTACACCTTGATGTAAGGACCCTCTACATTAGCCTGTCTTGGTGTTTTCCTTCTCTAATTGGTGCTCTCGCTGCCCTATTGTTTGCAAACGCGCGAAATAGTGTAGTTTGAGCCAATGTAAGGCTGTCAAATCCTATATTTTGCAAATGGTGGGTCATGGCACCGAACCGACTACGTCAACACGTCCAGGTGGCCAGGTGAATGCTAGAGGAGGCATCATTTTGGTGCGCGACAACGTTGTTACTTCCATGCTACTTCATTCGGTGTAGTCCCTCAAGAGCCCTGAGACCAAAAAATTGTTCAACTTCGACGGATGACTACGCAGACTCCGTGGCACCTAGAGATGTCTCATCTAATCCTACACCTCGGCGTAGGGACCCTCTACAATAGTATGTCTCAATTTTTTCCTTCTCTAATTGGTGCTCTCGCTGCCCTATTGTTTGCAAACGCGCGAAATAGTGTAGTTTGAGCCAATGTAAGGCTGTCAAATCCTATATTTTGCAAATGGTGTGCGACAACGTTGTTTCTTCCGGGCTAGTTCGTTCGAGCATAATCCCTTAAAAGCCATAAGACCAAAAAATCGTTCAACTTCAATGGGTGACTACTCGGACTCCATGGCACCTAAATATGTCTCGTCTAATCCAACACCTTGGCGTAGGGACCCTCTACAATAGTATGTCTCAGGTTTTTCCTTCTCCAATCGGTGCTCTCGCAACCATATTGTTTGCAAACGTGTAAAATAGTGTAGTTTTAGTCAGTGTAAGGCTATCAAATGCTATATTTTGCAAACAGTGGGTTGTGGCACTGAACCGATTGTGCTGACACATCTAGGTGGCTAGGTGAACACTAGAGGAGGCATCGTTTTGGTGCATGACAACGTTGTTGCTTCCATGCTACTTTGTTTGGGCGTAGTCCGTTAAGAGCCCCGAGACCAAATAATTGTTCAACTTTGACAGGTGACTACTCAGACTCCGTGGCACCTAGAGATGTCTCGTCCTATCCTACACATTGGCATAAGGACCCTATATAATAGTTTGTCTCAGTATTTTCCTTCTCCAATCGATGTTCTCATTGCCCTATTGCTTGAAAACGCATGAAATAGTGTAGTTTGAGCAAGTGTAAGGTTGTCAAACACTATATTTTACAAATGGTGGGTCATGGCGCCAAACCGACTATGCCGACACGTCCAAGTGACTAGGTGAATGCTAGAGGAGGTGCCATTTTGGTGTGTGAAAACGTCGTTGCTTCTGGGCTACTTTGTTCGGATGAAGTCCTTTAAGAGCCATGAGACTAAAAAATCGTTCAACTTCGACGGGTTACTACTCAGACTCCATGGCACCTAGAGACATTTCGTCTGACCCTACACCTCGGAGTAGGGACCCTCTATAATAGTCTCTCTCAATTTTTTTCTTTTTCCAATCGGTGCTCTCGCTGCCCTATTGTTTATAAATGCAAGAAATAGTGCAATTTGAACCAGTTTAAGGCTGTCAAATGCTATATTTTGCAAACAGTGGGTCGTGGCACAGAGCCGACTGTGCTAAAAAATGTGGGTGGCCAGGTGAACACTAGAGGAGGTGTATTTTTAGTGCGCAATAACATCGTTGCTTCCAGGCTACTTCATTCGAGCGTAGTCCCTTAAGAGCCCTGAGACCAAAAACCCATTCAACTTCGACGGGTGACTATGCAAACGAGACATCTCGTCCAATCCTACACCTCGGTGTAGGGACCCTCTATAATAATATGTCTCAGTTTTTTCCTTCTTCAATCGCTGCTCTTGTTGCCCTATTATTTACAAACATGTGAAATAGTGCAGTTTGAGTCAGTGTAAGGCTATCAAATGCTATATTTTACAAACGGTGGGTCATGGCACCAAACTGACTGCACCAACACGTCTGAGTGGTTAGGTGAATACTAGAGGAGGTGTCATTTTGGTGTGCAACAACGTCGTTGCTTCCGGGATATTTCGTTCAGGCATAGTCCCTTAAGAGCCGTGAGACCAAAAAATTGTTCAACTTCGATGGGTGACTACTCAGACTCTGTGGCACTTAGAGATGTCTCGTCTAATCCTACACCTTGGCGGAGAGACCCTCTATAATAGTTTTTCTCAATTTTTTCCTTTTCCAATCAATACTCTCGCTGCCCTATTGTTTGTAAACATAAGAAATAGTGTAGTTTGAGCCAGTGTAAGGTTGTCAAACACTATATTTTGTAAATGATAGGTTATGGCACCGAACTGACTGCTTCGACAAATCTGGGTGGCTAGGTGAATGCTAGAGGAGACATAGTTTTAATGCACAACAACATTGTTGCTTCCAGGCTACTTTGTTCAGGTGTAGTCCCTTAAGATTCCTGAGACCAAAAACTCATTCAACTTTGACGGGTGACTACAAAGACTCCATGGCACCTAGAGACGTCTCGTCTAATCCTACACCTTGGTGTAGGGACCCTCTACAATAGTCTATCTCAATTATTTCCTTCTCCAATCGGTGCTCTTGTTGCCCTATTGTTTGCAAACGTGTGAAATAGTACAATTTGAGCCAGTGTAAGGCTGTGAAACACTATATTTTGCAAACAGTGGGTTGTGGCACCGAACCGAATGTGCACACGCGTAGGGATGGTCTTATAAACACTTAGGAAGGCATTGTTTGGGTTCTCTAAGCTCCAAATGCTTTTGGGCTACCTCCTCCGGAGCCAAGAACCCCCTCCACAAGTACGTAAATCATTATTAATTGATTATCTTTTCTTGTAAAACAATGAAATATTCTCTTAGCTTCAATAATTTACAATTCTCTACTAACAATGTCAACCACGTGAAGGTGGAAGCTTTTCTGGCACAACTAACCTACACATAAAAGTGTTAGTAAAAGAAATTTAAGTTTCAAATCAAAACCATACTAGATATATACAAAATACAAAAATTTAATAAAATATATGAACTTAAATTTATCTAACAAATTTATATATACCAAAGAAATTATATATACCAGACATGAGCATTGTAAATTCATTCTAATGAACCATCAGGATCAGATCTACTCTGAATAGCGGACAAGATTGCTTCATGATCTGACTCTCGAACCTTCCAAAGAATCTTATTATTAGGCATTCCTCGATATCTATACAACTGAGTATTGTCGCTAGAACTAGATGAGAATATAAGAGTATTTTTCGTATGTGTCTCAAAGTCTTCAAACACCTAAACACATGAGTTTTTTAATGGGTACCGCCGAAGCCAAGTTCCAGTAACTACCATTGACCCCGTAGGGTACTCAATATCTTCGCCATCTATAATAAGAGAAGTCAACTTCTTTCTTTCCTCAATGCAATGACATAAGAAATAGTCTATTCCTTCTTTGTCTTCTATCGCAATAACTGCAAACACATGTCCTACAAAAAACAAAGGTTTCAACTCAAATTTAAATTACATATTAAAATTTCAATAGACATAACTCGATACAAAAATTGTAAATAACCATAAATACCTTGTCACACCAAAATCAAAATTTTGTCAAAGTCCTTGGATGTTGCAACTTCATTTGCAGAAATAAGTTGTAATGCTTTTGGAGGTTGATAACTAGGTAGCAGAGTTAGAGGCCTATAAATCCATCCATCCACACATTTTTATGAAACACACTCAGCAATGACAAATTCGATACAAGATGCATAAAAAATGTCAACTTTCTTGTCCACGTGGCCCACAAAGTAGCGTCTGAGCTACAAAATGAGTGCATATCACTGGACCCAGTGAGTTTCATACAATCCTTGTAATTAGTAATTTTTTGTTCCTCTATCAACCAAAAATATCTACGAACTGTAGAATTTTCTTGAGAACCTCGGGCCATGTTGGCAATACACCATTCCACTATGCTCTTTGCATCTTTCAATTTAGCACCATCTTCGTATTTCAAATCTTCTCTTGCAAGAGCTCTTTTCACACATGTCCCTGCACCGTCATGCTCTCATTTTCCATGTCCAGCCTCAGTGAAACTCTAAATATGTTGCACACCCATCTTGACGTGCATCCTTCTCATCCAATAAGACATTTGCGAATTCTTAAACTGAGACGTGTAATTATCTGACCATATATAATGTTGTTTGAAGTGGATGTCCCTATCAGACAAGTTTTTATAAAATAACTAGAAACACCTTTGTACAAATTCAGTAGAATGAGTATGATCATCATTGATATAAAAGTGATACTCTCTTAAAAAAATTCAATCATTTTCTTTACTATGAGAAGAATGTATAAATGTTATATGCACAAAAAGGGTAACTTGTACTGAGTTGTAATATCGCGATTAAACCTCCATTTGTGGTTGCAATGTGTAATTATCTACAAAATCGACCACTGAAACAATAGTACCAATAGGAAATGTGTCCTTGTATATCTTTAATTTTTCATCCAACCATCAAGCTCTATGTGTAAGCCTAGCATACTCATAAACAATTTCATCCTTAAATTTTCTCATAAATTGAAAAATAGGCATATGTTCTATAACTAGCTCACACCAGTTAAACTCTTTTCCATCTTTCAACTGGTATGCAACTGATTTATATTTATAAAATTCAACTAAATTATGTCTTATTACATCTTCAATTTGTTCATGGATGCAAATTTCTAATTTAGGTAATCCACCGCATGTACCACAACTTCCATCTAAACAATCCTGACTATAAAAATTGTCCAACTTTTTTTTCACAAAATATCATAGGAATGAAATCCCTAGAAGATATTGGTGGAACTTGAACACCACATTCCGATAACATAGTTCAGAATGAAAATTAGAACGAATACATAAAAATTTAGTATAATGCATAGCAAATTCAACATGTTGCCTACAACAAGTGGTGCGAGCATGGTTGATTTTCACATAGAATGATTTCAACCTTTAAAAAAATGTTGACTAATTTTAATTTCCAAATGCGCTTGTTCAAACTTACGAAAAAATTGAGTTTGAGTCATATCTAAGAAATGTTTTGGATGTGGTTCACGATTAATAGAACCAACTCTCTGTTTTACAACATCTCTTGTATTAGGTGAAACTCTAGTGTTATCATGCCAAAATTGAATAACAACTTCTCTTATAGCATCAGAATTATCTTTTTCCTTAAGTGGTGCTCTAGCAAAAAATTCTCAAAAATCAGTGTTATTGAGTAATTGAAGGATATTACATCTTTCAATTGTTTTCATTAGATTTTTTTTATTAACTTGCAACATTCGACTAGTTTGCATAATCAAACGTTGTTTTTTATTGATTCACTTACAACACTAGTAGCAAGTACACGATGCACACTATTACTATCCCTGGTGCGTCTCTTGATGCCAACCGTGTGATATGCATCATGAAAGTTTTCAACAATTGTATAGGCTTGACCACGTATATTAGATGTTGTCAATCCTGAGGTGTTTAATGTAGGTCTCATTTTAATCAATTTCATCAAACTAACCAACAACTGACATCTTTAGGAATCATTTAAATTTTCAAAATGATTATCCCAAATTTTAGTGGCTTTTCTTCTTATTTTTCATTTAGAAAGTTTGTCAGACATTGGTTTCAAAATATTTTTATCAATTTCAATAAAATAATTAGGTTGCTTACGGAAAATTCTAGGAGGTGTTTTTATCAAATTTTGTTTGTCTACAGTTTTAACCTGAAATTCCTTATTCACATTTTCATTGTCTCCTTCAATTTCAACATTTGCTACATCATGAGTATTTAATTCTTCTTCAATATTGACAGAAAAAACATCTTCATCACGATTATTTAATTCAACTTCAACATTAACAGTAGAAACATTACTTGGTTCCTCATTGTTTACAATAGTTTGGGTTGAAGATAAACCTCTTCTTGATTCACGAAGATTCCACATTCGCTCAGCATTTTGAAATCTGTTTGCCTCTAATTCATTTGGTGTTTTTTTACTTTAGACTTCCTTTTTTGACTTCGTTGCTTGTCTCCCATGATGTTTTGCTTCCGGTGATAAGAAAAACGTGCAAAAAATGACATAATTTCACAGTAATTTGTATGGTAAATTTAAACAGTAAACATCACATGGTAATTAGAACATTGGGATGTGTGTAAATATGATTTAAGAACCATGATCGTGCTTTACAAAGCGCGCTCGCGGTTTATAAATCACGATCGCAGTTCTTGTTATAAAACCCCACGATCACGGGTCTATCTGTATCATCAAATCCAACCCTAAGGCTCAGGAAATATTTGTTTTTCCCCAACCAAAGCTATAGAAGGTCATTATGAAGTGTAAAAGGTCAAAAAACTTCAAATTTGCTCTTCCACAGACTTGAACCATGCCGAAAAACTAAAAACATTTCACATAAATGGTGCCATTGTGTAGGGGAGACTGTTAGTTTTGTAGAAATATTGATTTTAAAGTGAATAAAATAAAATAAATATCATTTTATAATTTTTTACTAACAATAGGTCTTTAAGACATTTTTTCTCACGAATGATCATGTCTACGTTTAAGATTGCAACTTTTGTTTCGCTTATCAAAATGTGATAAAACTTATACCATCTCAAGCGTGGAGAAATTTTATACACGTTAAAAAATAAATTTTATTTCGATATTTTTTGATATAATTATGGTAGGAAAACGAAAGGTACTCTGTTTTCAAAATATTTTCAGACCACTTTCATGGAAAAAATCATTAAAAAAAAATATTGCTCAAAAAAATACAAAATAAAATCCATCCCAAGATAGACAACTACATCTAATTTTTTAGCAAATGAAAAAAAATAATAATAAGATTTGGTCATCCAAATCACGGGCAAACGGACTACAATCTTATAGGTGTTTAAAAAAAAAAACCCAAGTCATATAATTTTAAGTGTTTAATATAGCTAAACTTGTCCATTTTTTTAAAAAATTAGTAGTTTAGAAACTAGATTCCAGATGCTACGATTCATATTCATATAAATGTTTCTAATTTTGATTGCGCGTATTGCTAATAATCCCTACAAGTTGAGATTTCACTATTTTTTTACAATATGACATCCACTTATGGCCCTTTTTTTGTTCACTCAACTTGCAACACTTACCCAACAGAACTACCAATCTTCACAAAACATTAAAAAATTGTCAAACCTCACATTCTTCCTTGTAGTTCTGCTTTAGCAACAAGTATCCTTTTGCTGGTTACATGAGTCGTTGATTGTTTCCTCCTTGCTCAAGAGTACCTCTTCTAACCATTGCATTGTGTCGTATCGAGGAAAAAGCTCTTATAAAGGTTGGGAAATGTAGTGCCCTGCTCCATTGTGTTGGTTTTTAAACCCGTTCTAACGCCTCATTGGACACCTTTTTCTGCTTTTATAATATCTTATGATTTAAATTCGAATTAGGTATCGCTTGTATCCTAATTGCAGATAATTGTAATAATAATATAATCAAACTTTAGCATTATAAACTAATAATAATAATAAATGAAAATACTCCTTAATAAAGGTTTTGATATGGTTACCGAATGACTCACTTGATTGGTTTGCTTATACAGAGATAGATGCATGATTATAACTAGTTCATTAAAATAATACAAAAAACTGGGTCATAATATTACGAGTAATTTAAAGAGCGAATTGGGGAAGGTAATTTTAAAAACATAAATAAAAGAAAACAGATACTTAATTTGATAAAAGATAGATAGAAATTATATATATATATATATATATAAGTTGAGTTCTCGTAAATGTAAATGAAAATAGGTTATATAATTAAATAAAATAATTAAATTATTAAAAATAAAAATAAAAAATTGTATACGTGTTTAAAATTTAAAATAATAGAATGAGATTTTAAATTTAAATAAATTTTAAATGGGGGAGAGGTAAATACATTTGGTGAAGAGTGTCGAGTTGTTGAGGATTTAAAGGGATGTGGGTGAATAATTCATGGTGAGCAAGTGAGAAATTAAGTTTGAGTTGGTTGAGGTGTTAAGGAAGGGTTGTGGAATTATGGAGCAGGATGGAGTTCATGAAATTTCTATGCAAAATTTAATTGTTTAAAATTTGTGGAAGCTCTCAAGAAAATGCATTTAACAGGACTAAATCCACATGCCTCCAACCCGGTCATTTCACCCTTGCCACATTGTATTCTCCCAGGCATGAAAAAATATGATTTTTGGGGAAGGTCTTGTCTACCATATAAATGTTGGATGCCTAAACAAGGAACATGAACAATTGACCATACACATTTCAGAAAACATGGTTGCATGGAATGTTTTGATTACAAGATGGGTTTAATGGAGGTGTTGAAAAGGTTTTAAAAACTTCAAGAAAATGTTATTGGCATAGGTGAAGCCATCTCTGCAACCTTTGACTAACATTCTCTCTATAGTGCTCCAATGGAAGTATACACTTGGCACATGGTTGTTTAGCAAGGTTCCAAATAGATGTGATCTCATGGAATGCGTTGATTGTTGGATCTAGATCTGCACAAATGGATGTTCAAATGCCTTGGGAAATGTTTAAGCAAATGCATTTGACAAGGTTAAAGAAAAAATGCCTCCACACTGCTAGCATACTCCTACATATGCCAAAATGGGAGTTGAAGAAATGTTGGGCACTTGTCAAAGTAAAATGAAAAGTGGTTTTGTAGTTCGTATAATTTGCAACGCCTTCTTCAATTCATTCTCTCTACCTAAGGATTTGAGATTCATATTGTGATTGAGATTGGCAAGGGACGACATTGGTTTTGGATTTTAAGTTACAAAATGTGGATGCACAGAAAAGGCACACCAATTGTTTGAAAAAATGCCTCAAGCTCAGTGGCCGCTTTGAGGAAAAGGTTACTGGATGCACACATGTTTCTTGACAATATGCCTGATGCAGAACTGAGATCCCCAAATTTGATATATTTGTTTTCCCCTCAGACATGGTCTTTATATCGTTTTCTTCCATAATTTTTTGTATAGAAATATAAACGCTTAGATTATTATACAACTGGTTTTTTAAAATGAACTTTGTAGTGCAAAACAATAAAATTTCACATCGTCTTTTACGTAACATGATTTCTACTTTGACCAGCAACCATACTTATAACCACAATCTTATACATTGTTAGAATAAGGTATTGAAACTAGGTGTTCGTTATCGCTTGTATGGGCAACGGTTAGATGAGTCTTCAACTAAAACAACCCTTGCGTTTACTTTGCAAAGTTAGAAAAACACATTTTTTAGTGACTCGTAAAATGCCCTTCCGGACCCTGGAAATAAGAAGTCAATTTTTGTTTGTGTTATTTATCATGTGGGATGTCGTATCAAACCTTGGAATTACCTAGAACAACCATTTGTACTCTTTTAACCAAACCTTTAGGAGCCATGTCAGCTCTTTTTGCAGTTTTGGGGAGCCACTGAAACTCAAAAGTTGGGATTCGTTTTGGCTTGCCATTTGGACCCTAAATGAAGAAAATGGTTACCTTCCTTTGTAAACCTATAATATTTATACATGTCAATTTCCTGTAACCCTTAGATAAGATAAAAAACACCTCACTGGATATTTTTAAAAAGGGATTTTGTAGACCTCCAGTCATTGTTTGACTAGGTCAAAACTAGTCTAATTACGACTGATGGCTCTAGAAAACTAGTCATCATTTGAAAACCATTCGTCAGTTCTAAGATCTGTCAACTCCAGATGCAACATAGAATTTCACTAACAAAAGCCTAGGCGCGTTGGCACATCACTCAGCCTAGATTGAGTGCACACTCGAAGCGCGCAAAGGTACCAGGCCCCTCTTTAAGGTTGTTATTGCAAGATGTTAGAATGATGAAGACTTAAAGCATTCTGATCTATGATTAATATATCATTCCACAGTACATATTCAGATCCAAATCTAGATAATATCAGATTTAAGAGATAACCATGATGAAATCAAGCATGCAAGAACCAATTATTCTCAGGATTTGATACTCTGATTCAGCCAACACATTTCATTGCATTAAACATGATAAATACGCAAAAGCTGATTACAATAGATAATATCATAGTCTATGCGCGTATCAAATTTGGCAGCATAACCTCATAATAACTCAGTTCTCACATGCCACCCTATGCTACATAGTTCACTACATATTTATAAGGGTGGGGACTTTCCCTTCACTGCTTATCTAATCTCAAAATAGGTCGCATGCTACTATTAGCCACACACCATTACAAAAATAGTCACACATGCAAGTGCACTAAAAATAGACTTCTTCTAGTTAACTGTCAGTCATAAATCTATTCTCAACCTGTATCCATGCACAACATTTCATATCCGATCCTCCAAAAATATCCAATGCATGTCGCGCAAGTCTCTAACCAGTTTGTGTGCTCCACATGCTATCTCCAAAAATAGATCCTCATCATGAAAAAGACTAAGTCCCAAATCTGTCTTTGTTCCTAGCGCGTGATTCCTTTCCGATCCTCCTGCGCTTTTGAATGCGCTCTGCTCTTCCGTGTGAACCTTCTATACGTTTTTCGATAAGTGCCAAATTTTTTCTGACCAACATTACCCCATACTAGTTGCATTGCTGCCCCAAAAATGGTTTATCTCCAAAATGAATCAAAGAGTGTGAATAAAGAGATAGAATTTTATGAATAAAAGAATGCCTTTACCCTGCAACCTCCTCTGCTTTAACCAGAAGAATCAATTCTGGATATTCTTCTTTTATCTCTGCCTCTAAAGTCTGCTAATCATTAAGCACGACTTCTACCTTTTTTGGGATATCCACTATAATTGATTCTAACTCATCCTTTGCAATCTCTCCTTTCTCATTATGCAAGACCAACACATTACTAGACATGGCAATCATTCTTCCTTCTAATAGGTCCATATTTTGCGTGATGAGTTTCCCAAGCTCATCCAACCTTTCCTTGTGTGGTTCTTGACTATTGTAAGGGCCTCATGCTTCTGTTTGAAAAGTGCTAATCGTTCTGCGTAGCCCAAGGTCTCATCTTTCATGGCCTTCAGGACCTCATTGTCTTCCAAAATGGTCCTGGTTCTTATAACGGCTTTTGGGGCTCTACAAATATTCAACACTTGATTTTCTTTCTTTATTTCCTCCTACAAGCTTTGAAGCAACCCCTCATATGATGCAATCTTTCTCATCACCGAAGCCTTTTCCCACTCTGCTTCCTTTGTTGGATCCTTTGGTTCTGGCATGCGCAGAGGTTCATCTTCAAGCACTAAGTCCACCAAGGTACTTACATAATACATTGTTGAAGGAAATGTTTTGGGTACCTTTGGCTCTAAGTGTGGCTTTGCTTTCATGATATTGTCCCCAACTTCCTCTGCCATGCTGATGAAAACAATTTTCTTCTTCTGTGCCAAGTATTTTTCTTGCTTTAGGCATGTTATTTCTTCATCCTTAGTTTTGAGATCTTCTCTAAACACCCAAATTGTTGCAACCTTATCCATATTTCATCATGCCACCTCTATTGAGACTTTCACTAAAACATTGCTCACTTGTTCATCTGACATAACAATAGGCTTTACTGTTAGGTGTCTGGCTTGAGGTGCCTTCTTCAACCTTGATACACATGACTCTTCACACACATTAAAATCCGGTTTATCCATGTGCGTGTGCAGCGACCACAACAGTTACTTCCTTGTGCACATGGTTGTCATATCTTCATCCATTAACTCCCAGCCATAAAAAAATTTTTGTGTCACTGTGCTCTAAAAACAAGTGCGAACAATTTTACCTGTGTCCTCGGCATAGCCCATGACTGGTGGAACATATTATCCACTTTTTCTTTTTGATCTTGGCCCCTGAGGAACTTGGGCTTCAAGATTTGGAGCTTGTTCTACCGTACCCTAAGCATTCTTGGTCGTTGTCTCATCTTCCTCCTTTTCTCCCTCTTCTCCATTCTTCATTTCTTTGTCCTTTGGTTCTTCCACGTTCTCTGGAGGTGTAGGGGAATTGGGCGCACTTTCCTCATAATCTACCACCTCTTCATTTAGCTTCAAATCCCTTCTTATTTTCTCAGTTGTCTCCTTCTGTGGAGAGATTCAAGGTGATTTACACACCAATTTTGGAGTATCACAAGGGTCCTGGTTCTCCTGAATACTCTTTTGAAGCGGCACTCTCCTTGGACTGCATCCAAGTCCTCATCATATCCCTCTTATGGTTGGGGTGAAGTAGTCGCGCACTCAGCTTCTTCCTTATTTGGAGGCTTCCTCCTGCCTCTGTGCTCTAAACCGCCACTATCCTCATGCTCCTCTTCTTCATTATCTACTTGTATTGTCTCTACAGGTTTAAGTGTTGGAACATTTTCCATTGTATGCTTACCTTTTGGTGGCCCTGGGAGTGTGAAATCATTCTCCACATACTTATGTTCTCTAGCTTGGGCTTGAGTTTCAAGTACACAAGTGCTGCTCCAATGTCCCCAACTACCAAGCTTACAAGCTTCATGCTTATAATATCTGAGATAAGCCTCTCAATGTAGGCATTCCACCCTGGATATACATATTTGTTTCTCAAAGTGTGGTAGTCACAATCTACCTTGTCTGCATTAAATATTATGTGGCATGCATCCGAAAACCGGTGAACTGATTCCTAAATATGTCTTTTTGTGAAGGAATATGGCAATTTGCACCATGGGTTCCAAGCCCTGTCCTTTATGGTGAACCACGTGATGCAAAAGTGTTGGTATACTGCAAATTGCACTACCTTGCCTAATACCAAAGGTAACTCCTTGGGTATGTGCCATTCTTCTTCGAACATTGCGCGGAGCCTATAATACCAATTCTTCGCCCTCTGCTTGAATGGTCTACTCATTGATCCTTCACACAAGTATTTTTGAAATCTTTCTGCCAGAGATTTGTGTTCTGTGGGGTACTCCCAAATCTTCTCTTTTGGCCCATCGGGCACTCTAATCTCCATAAACACCAAAGACAATAAAATAGCACCAAAACTTATTCTGTCACCTTTCCACGCTTCTTCAATTATTGTCTTTGCTATGTGATCTAGGATATTGTAGACCACTCCTTGAGACATCTTCTTTGCAATGTGCAACCACATTGTGTTTACCTATGATCACCTTTCTTGGTCATTCAGCTTTGTTACAAGATGTGCAGCTTCTTGCACTACTGGGTACTTTTTCAATTTATCAATGTCCATATCACGTTGACCTTTGGTATACCCTAGCTCCTTCCTTGTCTCTAGGATTGTGGCCTTATCAGTTAAATCGCTCTCTAGATCCGCTCTTGAGGCCCTTAATCCTGTCACTGTTGAAATCAAGGCAGCTGTGATTCTAACCCTCCGTCTGACGAAGTAAAATAAGTCCTCATGGACCCTGTTCATCAACCATTGATACAATGGTTCATACTTCCCAAAATATGGTAGCTCGTACAACTGGTAGAATCCAATCTTCTTTAGTAACTTCTCACCAACGTCATTACACACTGCCATATCTTTTGATGTGCCCTTATTCATTTTTGTGCTCAACAATGCATCAAGCTCCTTCTTATTATCTAATGTACGATGGTTGTAATTGCTGATTTTACATTGATGAATGTGGGAATTCCATTCTTGTCCCATGATCACGCCCTTTGGATAATGCATTTATGAGAAATTACTCTCGGGATCAATTTCTTCTTCCACTTCAACCTTCTTCTTCCCTTTTACGCCTGTTGCGGGTGTTTTCTTCTGTGCCATTTGAAAAATATCTCTTTTCTTCCCTCTACAATCAAGCAAGTTGAAACCCTAGTTCAAATCTTTGTGCCCTAGCTCGTTTGTAATGCCTTTTCTTTTCTCAAACCCTTCACCTTTGGGAACGCAAGCTTCTCTTATGCACAAACCTTCTCTCCACATTTGGTTTCACACTCCTTGTACCTCAACACGATTTCTCAGATCATTTTCACTTAGCTCTTTTCAAATTATCTCAATTGCAATGGTAAAAATGAACTGGCATCCCACCCTTATATATATTTTCAAAAAGTTAGTGTATTTATTTCTCCTCCACCTACCAACAATGCTCTCATTAATTGACCATTTTTGTTCCTTCCACGCGTTACATATTCATGCCTAAGCTATAACCTTCTAGTGCTCCTTCCTACCTTCTAGCTGAAGACTTCTCTTCAGTGTGCCTCTATGTGCCTGAGTACCTCACCACTGTGCCTTCCCTTGGTATTTCTCATGGCCTTTTCTTATCTCACGTTATACTTGTTTCTTCATTCATCTCCATCTATGGTTCTCATTTCTAGAAGCAATGTTTTTCAATTCTCCAACTTGAATAGCACCCGTAGCAGTTTGTTCCTTTCATGTGGACTTATTTTCATCACTCCTGTACCTAGATAACAATAACCTACCCCACACTAAGGGTATGTGCATTCCTCTGCACATAAAAATTCTTCATATAGTAATTAGCTTCTAATGCGTAAACATGCTTATTACACAAAAACACCAAATAAATTGGAAAAGCATAGCGACAAAGAAGGAAACACATTAAGGAAATACATAATTGGAAACCTAATCTAAATGGCAACACTACCTTATTACAAACACAAGAAGACGTATTTATTGTAGGGCTTCAGCCTACTCCCGTTGAAGTAACCGGGTAATTGTGTGCCATCAAGCACCTCTAATTGAAAAACACCTGATTCGAGTATGTGAGTGATAACATACGGCCCCAACCAATTTACTTCAATTTTTCCTGGATGGCGCAAAAAATTAGAATCATAAAGGACCACAATCTGTCCAATTTTAAGCTTTTTATCCCTGATGTGCCTACCATGCCATGATTTCTACTTGACCTTATCTTGTTTCTGACTCTAGTGTACTATTTCTCATCGCTCATCCAGCCGGATTTACTTTGTAATTCGTTCTTCTAATGCTTTCTCATCAACTAGACCTCCAGCGTGTGCTATAGGTAAATATGGTAACATGAATTCCATTGGAAGAACTACTTTTGCACCAAACACTAACTGAAAGGGTGTGGCTTTGTTCAACCTTTTATATGTCGTTCAATATGCCCAAAGTAATGTAGATACTTTATCATCCCAATCCTTTCTTCCAACATCATAGATTTTTGTCAATGTCTAGCTTAAAAGTTAATTGAAAGCCTCAACAGTCCCATTTTCCTAAGGATGATATGGTGTGCATTCATGAATTCATCTAATAAAATTCTAATTGTCTCATTCAAAAAGTGTGTGACCCTATCACTATTCAAACTTAAATGACATTCATACCTTGTAATGATATTTTTCCTATAGAAACCTGGCTACTGTAGCTTCTGTACAGTCCTTTGTAGGTGTTGCTTCTGTCCACTTTTTTAGATAATTTGTGCAAGTTATGATTATAGCATGATCTAGTTCTACGCGCGGCTGGTGAAATAGGACCCAAAAAATCTATAGCCCATTTCTCAAACGGTTCTATCCGAGTAATAGGTCTTAAGAGGTAATTCATCTCGTTGCCCTAGTTTCCCAAGACGCTAAAAGTGATCACAAGCCTTGTAATAATTCTTACAATCTTTATACAGGCTCTCCCACCATAATCTAATGAGTAAAATCTTACACGAAGTTGCATTACCTACATAGTGGCCACTTGCAAATACCACCATGATCTTCCTCCATGATA
The DNA here is from genome assembly GCA_019776745.2 of Taxus chinensis. Taxonomy (NCBI): domain Eukaryota; kingdom Viridiplantae; phylum Streptophyta; class Pinopsida; order Cupressales; family Taxaceae; genus Taxus; species Taxus chinensis. The sequence continues at coordinate 696,122,211 of CM034154.1, read as the reverse complement.
TCTGTGTGCTCATGTTCTAATATGCAACGATGTAATACTTCATCCTGACCTAACTTCTACAGGTCACCACTAATCAACATATAGGGTGCCATGTGTATAACAAGTTGTTTCTTTTCTAAGGATTTAATTGCTTCTTGTGCCATGCCCATTCGTAGAAAGACATCAATGTCCTCTAATTGTGATGGCACTTGTTATAACCTATATAATTGTGCATTTGGCATGATATCCTCAATTGCCTGTGCTTTTTCTCCTGACTGTATTCTGGATAAATGGTTTGGTCCAGAATTACTTTTCCCTGGTTTTACCACAACTGTGAAATCAAATTCTTGAAATAAGAGTACCCATATGCATATGCGCCCCTATAAAATGGGTTTGTTTACCAAATACTTTAATTTCATGTGATCTGTATAGAAGAAAAATGGTGTAGCCAGCAGGTATTGGTGTAATTTAGTAGTGCATAGATCATTGATCAGGCTTCGCACTCTGTAGTTGTGTAGTTATATTATGTAGGAGTCAACTTTCTACTAGCAAAATAGAAAGGATGATCTATAATACCTTCTCCAGGATGAGCCAATACTGCACCAATAGTCATGCCAGAGGCGTCCACATGTACATGAAATGGTTGTTCCCATGACGGAAAACGTATAATAGGCGCGGTAGTAAGTTTCTCCTTTAATGTCTTGAATGCGGGTTGTTGTGGTTCTCCCCAGTAGAACATACCTTTCCCTTTCAGTAACTCCTCCAATGGTGCAATAACTTTGGGCATATCATTCAATAAACTTTCTGTAATATCCTGTATGACCCAAAAATCTGCACACCTCACTTTGACTGGTAGGCTCTTTTAGGCCTATAATGACTGCAACCTTAGCTGGATCAACTAACAAACCTTCTTTGCAAGTTATGTGGCCTAATAGTATTCCAAAGGGTGTAGCAAAATATGCACTTCTTGATGTTCAAAAAGATACTCAACCATCTAAATATTTCAAACATTAAGCACATATTGTTACAATGATGCTTAACTAATCCATACACCCTCCAATCATCCAAATAAACCTGCAAGAAGTTATGAATAAACTCCTTGAACGCTTGAAAAACTATGCACGAAAATACATACAAGTGCATTTTTCATACCAAAATGCATCATAGTATAGGTGAAGCTACCCCCATTTAGTAGTAAAAGTAGTCTTTTCCTGATCCTCCTGGGAAATCCTAACCTGGTGATACCCAGAGAACCCATCTATAAACAAATAGATTTCGCGCCCTGCAACACCTTCTAGTATTTCCTCATTGAATGGAATAGGAAAGAGATCAGTCACACATGCAAAATTCACCTCCCTGTAGTCCACACAGATCCTAATCTGACCATCCTTCTTGATACTGATCACCATTGGGACTAACCCATTTTGACTCTTCGAGTGGCTTGATAATCCCAAAATTAAACATTTTGTCAATATCTTCTTTGACCTTTTCATGCAAGTTGGGGTTCATCCTGTAGGTTCTCTTTCTAACTAGGCATGCACCCTCTTTAAGATTTATCTTCATCTCCCCTAATGATTTATGCATGCCTTTAAGCTCATGGTACCCTCAAGGAAATAAGTCCTAATAATCCCATAGTAACTCTAATTTTTTCCACTTCAGGGTCTAACCAATAGTCTCCAATTATGGCCTCCTTAGGTTCACCATCTGATCCAATATTCACTATCTTTGTATTCATAGTTTCATGATAGGTGCGTGTGGTCTTATCTACAGTCCAACACCTCACACCTACCTATTTAATGCTTTACATCCATATTTTCTACTTCTTCGTAGTCCACTAAGTAGACCATTTTTCCTTTTTCTTTCTCAATGCAAGCGTGCTAAAGTAGTGTGGAATCAGCCTCTATCTCTTCAACAAGACGTGCTCCTGAGTTTCCTTCATCCAATAATTCCTGAAGGAGTTTTTCAGCCTTAGCACTATCTCTCATAGTTAAGTGCTTTATGACTTTTAATGTTGCTTCCACCGGAGGCTTAGTAGAGAAGAAGTCAAATGTCTGGGCCATTCCTGTAATTAAATCCTACCAATTTCTAGTCTCTCTATGAAGTTTAGCATAGACATACCAAGCATGCATATAACCTTGTAAAGTGGAATAAAATTTGTGCACCTAGAGCAAAGGTGGTAAAGCTTCCTTCCCCTCTGTCATGATTCTCTCACACTTCTAAACATGGTGCTAAACAGGTTGATTACCATGATAATTACATATTTGAGTAGGTGCATTCCTCCTATAGAACCTAGTGGTAAGAACAATCCTAATTTCATTCTATCCTATAAGATTATCCTTGTGGACCATCCACCAGCGCTCTGCTATCCCGCGTAGTGTATATGCTAGCATATTTATTCTTTTTAGCTGGTCTATCCAATGTTCCACAATGGCACACATGAACACCATAGGATCTCTATCTCTAGTGTAACAAGGTACTGATTTGTTACCTATCCTCATGATATAACATGGTTTGCAATCTTTAGAAAATATGTTCTTTACTACGCACCCTACCAACTCATATGTGCTATGAGCCCAATTATCACAAGCAACACTTGTAGTATCGCTAATAGATTGTGCATCCTCCCACTGAAGGATTCCTTCTTTACATGGCTCAAGCACCTCTAGATCTTGGATGGTGCATACATAAATCCTTTTCAGGTATTCTTCACTCAAGGGCTCAACATAGGGCGCAAATTTGCCATCTGTTAAAGGGATAATAACTCTTTCCTCCTTGTTTTCAAAACTAATATAACCCCTGTTGAACCGAAGATTAGCATTATTTGCATAACACCAAGGATGCCCCAATAGAGATGGAAAGCTATCTGACTCTGTCAGCACTAAAACCTCAAAATCTCCAATGAACTTGGCTCCATGTATGGTAATGGATGCATCTTTTAAAACTCCGATGGGAGTGGCTTTAGTCTGATTAGCCATGAACAATACATTAGAGGATGACTGCAATGGAGGTCTCCCCATTTGTACCCATGCATCTAAAGTAACAAAATTAACTTCCACACCTGTATCAATCAATATATTACTCAATAACCACCCATCCACAACAACATTCAGATTTATTTCCTTGTCATAATCTAGGTTATGAGGAGGAAGATTTGCATGTAGGATCTACCTACTAGTCCCAGTACTTATGTGTGGATTGTTTCCTTTTAACTGATTCCCTAACAGTGGAATGATATTCTCCTGACGCAATAGTTTGCACACTTCTATCAAGTCATCCATATCAGTTTGGACCATTTCTGATGCTTCTTTTGCTCCATCTTCTGTGATTGCTCCTTTAAATACTATATCTCACCTTGAATATTCCTGAGTACCTCCATGGTTTCCTAATAAACCTCCTTCTGATGGGCAAGATCTGGGTACCATGCACGTAGAACATCCTCCTTAGTGATAGTAGGATTCTACTGTAATGCTTCTTTAGCGCGTGTTGCTTCAACACGAGTCGTGATATTTACCTGCACTGCCTGGGAGTCTGTTCCAACTTAGGCATCCACTAATTTTCCATAGCACGTTGTATCCTAACCATTCGTGTGCTTTTTTTTCTTGTTTATGTTACTTGCTAAGATGTTAATACATGTCTAGGCATTCCTCATAACTATGATTCTTTCCATAGAAAGAACATGTAATATTCTTGGGACATTCACACCTGTAGTGGTCAGGAGATCCACACGTATAACATGTTCCACGAGGGGACTCGCCTCTTCCACCACCATGGCCTCGTCCTCCAAATCCACCATGGTATGCTCGACCTCTGCCACAACCGCCTTCAAAACACCCTTCATTCCGGTCATAGCGCGCCTAATTGTGATCCCAATCTTGATGTTTGTTCTTTCCTTTAGAGTTATTTGAAACTCGTGTCTATCGTACACCAATATTAATAGCATCCTGGATCTGACCAATTAGCTGGAAATCTTCTATGTCATGAGTCGTGGACCTGCATATTTTACAGTAGCTTGAAACGTTCTTCCTTATCACGTGTTGTAGTAATGGGAAGCGGCTAGCATCATGGTTTAGATGGAATATCTCATAGTACAACAACAACAAGTGCACTAATTTGTGGGGACAACTATCCTTTGTGTGACCTTTTACTTTGCAATCTGTGCACCAAATCCCTGTGTGCGTCTAATGTGCCGAGTTTGTCGATATTTTCTCCAATTTCTTTTCCATAGCTGACAATATGTGCTTCTAAAAATGGGCTCACCCTAGTGTCTATACTTCTAACTGCCTCAGCGCATAAGGTGGCTTCAAGTGCTTCATGCGTGGATCAGTGTATGTCTTATGTGATAGTTCCCTTCTAAAAGGTGTAATCAGTCCTCTAACATACCATTGTGCACGTTGTCTTGCATGAATATCATAAGAAAGCTTAGATAATAGTGTTTTGAAATGGGCATCATACTCCCTGACACTTTCAGTAGTGCCTTGCTTGATATCCTTGAGCGCACTTATACATTTCTGTTCAAACTCAGGGGTGTGAAACTCTTTAAGGAAATCATCTTTTAACGCTGCACAGTCTACTCAAGTCTGATCAGGGTCAAACATTTTATACCAGTTGTGTGCATGCCCTTGTACTGTAGTAGCAAATTGAATTTCCCTACGCTCAAAAGCAATGATTCCTTTTGCATGCGCCACAGTATTTCACACATATATACGTGTTCAACAACATCTTCTATGCCTCTATTGTAGACACCTAAAATATGCCTACAATTAGCATTTCATCCAATTCAACCAACTGAAAACACTTCGTTAATTCCCTATTCTTCGCTCCATTATTGGATTCCCATTTATGACACCTTCTTGGTCGTATTCCTCCTATAATCATCTAATTTGGCTAATATCTCTCTTATTAGCTAAACATTCCTTCTTTCCACCATCCAGAACTGCCCTAACTCTCTCTGAACCACTTCTATTAGCTTCGTAGGCTATCTATCAATCACAATTGGTTATCTAAACCCCTCCCAAATCTCAACGAGTCTCTAATCACTTGCTAATCAAGTTTAACTAGCCTAAACCCTAGTTAACTAGCCTAAACCAAGCTTAACTAAGCCTAAAGCATGTTTATCCTAATCTAATCTAAAAGAGATTTAGTCCCACATGCACCCAAATTCCAAACTCTTCTAAACCAGAAACTATAAATACAAGCCTAAGGCTTTCCCTTCAAACGGTCCTTCTCTCTCAAGCACTTTGGAAAGGCATTAGAAATCATTTGTGATAGCTTTAAGCTATATAAAATTTAGATCTTGGCCATACTCCATTGTTGAGAGCTCCTCCATCTTGCATCCATCCATTCCAAATATAGTTAGTAAGGGAATATCTAAAGCTTGGCCATGTAGCCAACTTGGAGAGATCTCTTCACCATGTTTGGGGAGTAAACAACACACAATTTGATTGCTTAGAATCTAATTAGGTTCACTTTCATTAAGATTTCATGGAGTAGAGAGTAGTATACATGTTAGTTTTTTTATGTTTTTGTCAAAGTTATAATGCTTTCATGTTAGTTTATCTTTTTTAGCTCTTATCTCATGGTGCATAGTTGAGTTAGCAAAGCTTTGAGGTTCTTTAGCCTCATTCCATAGCTTTTGAAACTTTCCATTGCATACATTTAGCACGCCCGGAGGGAGATGAAGTCCATCCTCCATTAATGGAATCTTTTGAAGCTATTTATTTTCAGTTTTCTAACCACTTTCATGTTTTCTAGGATAAATAGCTTGTTATTTGCATGATTTCATTTTTAAGTAGGCTAAATCATCCTTGATCATGTATATTTTGTGGGTTTGAGTTAAAAATACGCTTCTTCGACTAACCTTCAACCTGTTTGCTTTTGAAAATTTTCAAATTCCATGATTTTTACAGGTTTTACAGGGGGTGCATGTAGGTGTCATTCTAGGTGCATCTACGTTGAAACAAGGGCACACATGTCAGTACTGGGGTGCATCTGTGTCGAACTGTATTCACCACCAATCTTCTGGAGGCCATAAATTTTACTCCCAAGCTCGAAATGACACCATTTTTGTTGTGTTGGAAAGGTATTGAAGAGAACTACACAATGGAATAATAAATTTAGGATTTTGATATACAAAAAATTTATGGTTTACATTATTAGGTAAATAGTCATTTTCTAATGTATCTTAAAGTCTAAAAAATTGTTTTCTTGGCCATTCTAAAAAGTTGAAAGGTTTTGTGACACTAATCATTTGTTTACAGGGTTATTTTGGTCTTGTTTTTAACTAAATTAGTTAAGTGTTTCATTTCTTAGTTGATAGAGGTTTTTTGAAGTGCGTATGTTTTTCCCTCACACCTTTTAGGTGATCTTGGGAACCAAAACACTTTCAAAACCCTCTTATTGCTTTCAAAAACACTTACTTTACGTTTCCTAATCAATCTTAATGACTGAATCTGAGGCAGAAGTGTTCCCTGTGTCACTTAACTCAGAGTTTTGGATAGGTGTCAAAAACCATTCATCACTTTCTAAACCAAAGCAAATCTTAAATTTGGTATACCAGTTGGAGTATGTCGATCACACCACGCTCTGGGGGCACTAGCGACTCTTAGTATATACCCAAATGAAAATATTTCCCATAGATACCTCCACCATTTATTCGAAGGTATTCCAATCAACCAAAACCACAAAACCTAAACTAGTCATATCCATTCCTTCTTCATCAACTTCACCTTCACACCAATGTTCACCTGTACCCAAATCCTCATCAACATCCAAATCTTCAACTAAACCCACAGCTACACTGGGGGTCCACCCTATGCCTAGTCTAGTGCATACCACCTTCAAATTAGACTGAAGTACTACACAACCATCTGACATGAAGTCAACTTCTGTGTCTAAGAAGAAGCCACATTCTCCTAAGCCTTATTCGCCCTCACTTCTTCCATCGATCTTAGGCCCACATCAATTAACCTTGGTTAAGCAACCACTTCACCAAGGCAAGTATAAGTTACGACAACCTACATCCACACCTTCACCAACCCCTTTTCCCACGCCCTTACCTCTTCACCAAAACAAACCCCACATTTGGAAGCCCACACCCACACATTTACCATCATCACACCCTTAACCCACACGTACACCTATACCTTCATCGCCACTTCAACCCACATCCATACCTTTACCTGTAATACATTTTAAGCCCCCGCACCTACACCCTCATCATCATTTCCCTTTTTTCATACATCATCTACATTACCTACTTCCACATCACTACCAACACAGTCACTTTCACCATGGCTCTTCAAATTGCCTTCATCTTCCACATCCTATTCTACCTCACATGGCCCACATGCACCTTTACCCATGAAGGTGTAAACTAAATTAGAACCAAAAACAAAATATATGTTACCTTCCAAAAAGTTAACTCCACGTACACCACCTCAAACAACACTTGTTTCAAATCCATCACCTGTGCCTTCAACCAAAACCACTATTAATTTTCATTGTGATCCATTGACATGATCTTATGTTAATGTCCTTGCTAGGTTGTTAGAAACCTCGGCTATAACATTGCCTCCCATCAAACCTTATGATTTGCTCAAACCTAAACTAGAAAGGTTTGACCTAAGATTTGTGCATGTCATCGTTCTCTAGGACATGATATTGAGGATTGTAAGGTGCTTAGAAATGTTCTCTTTCAACTTTGTAATGTAGAAATCCCCTTGGAATAATATGACCAATTACATGAGAATGTCATTCCCACTTCGCCTATTGTCATAAAACCTAAACCCATAACTATTCAATGACCTTCACCTCCACCTCCACACTCCTCTTTTCCTCCTCACACCTTTGAGATTAACATGGTCCGGATTAGAGAGATATCCTAACACCCTCCAAAATGCCAATGCACCATACTCATTTCACAAGGTTCTTATCCAACACTAGGTTTTTTTCCATCCTATCATTATACCTTTCACGACTCATCTCCCTATCTTCCTCATATCAATATGGTTCGAGTTGCCACTCGAGTGTAGAAAGATAAAGGGAAAGAGATGATAGGAAACCCATCCAGTACACCTTTTCCCAACATTCCATCTGCACTTGCACCCAAGGTAACCATCCTTAGGCCGACCTATCCTATTTCTGATGGCGTTACACATCGCACCATGATCAAACAACTACATCAATCACCTTTAAAAATGTCATTATATGACTGCATCCAAACCTATGAATCTCACCAGCATGACCTTCTTGAAATCCTACAAACCATTGAGGTGATACCGAATGACCCTTCACCCATTTCCACCATTTTCACCCCTCATCACATGGCTTCTCTTACTACTCCGCCCAAGACCTCCATTCCCACTACCACTCATTAGATTTCCTTTGTCAGTTTCTCTAACTTGGAAATTTCTCCTTTCTATTCAGAGGATCTTGACCTTGCCCTCTTCATCTATATATACATCGATGATACTTGCATCTAACGTGTTATGATCGATGAAGGTGCCAACATCAATATTATTTATTCTTGTGCATATGAATAAATGTGCATACCTTTCCATTGCATGCATAATAACCCAATTATGTTGCATTCATTCAACGATGCCATAATCACTACCCTCGGAAACTTCATTCTCCACATCCACATGGTGCCCCATACCATTCCCTAATTTTTCTCTGTTCTCAAGGGGTAATTCTAATACAACATATTGTTGGGCTGACCTTGGATTTTTGCCATGGGGTGTGTACCTTTGAATTTACATCATTGCATCAAGTTCAAATATGAAGGACACCCTTATACTATTCAAGTAGACCCCTCACCTTTGAAAACCTGTAACATGTTGTATCGACCTAATGATGTTCTTATTCCAGTTAAGGAATCTATCACTGCCACTGCCTCACCTACTTCTATTGTTGCTTCATCTTCTACTTCTTCTACCGCCTTGTCTACTTCTACAGTCGCCTCATCTTCTACCACATCCGCTTCATCTTCCATTGTTTCTTCCTCTATCGCTTCTACTACTACGCCTTCATCAAATAACACACCTCTCTACACTGTTGCTGTAGCTTCCAAGGTTAACACTTCTTCTTCTTCTTCCATTCCCGCCATCCAAGTACCTACTTCTGATCCTTTGGAAGGTGTTTCTCAATGCCTTACATTAGGGGAGTATCGATTGTGCAATATCGATACCTTCCAAACTCCTCAAGAGTATGGAAACCATCATCAACACCCACATTATGACCGTCTTATAGGATAAACCTTTCTTTATGGTCCTCCTCACCTGTGAACCAACCTAACATTTGAAGGACTTGATACTTCTTCCTATTCGCCTGAACCACCTACGTAAACATGACCTTTTTCATCTGACTTTCATTACCTCACCAACCACCATTTCACCTGAATATTTCTTTATCATTGTTCTTAGAAAGGCTTCGTCTTTAGTATTTACGTAACACATTTATTCCTTGTACTACCCTGTAACACCCTGTGGTTTCACTACTGTTGTTAAAGGAATGTTAGGACAAATGGTTTTGGACTTTGCTACTTGCACCTTTGTGTATTAATAATTAATGTGAACCTTGATTTAAACAGGTAATCAAGATAACCTGAATAGCCTATGGATGATCTCCTTAGATGTAAACCCTATTGATTTCGGGGCCTATCGTAATGATGAACTGATTTGTTAAAGGGACATTAAGTCGTTTGTGATGTAGTATGTCATGAAATCCTTGGCATAAATTTATGCCTTGAAAGTGATTAGTGATGTTGTTTCTTATCTCTATTAAATTGTTAATATTGTGGTTTTTAACTAAGTTATGTTAAGGCCTTGGTATTTCGGCTAGTCCACTTAACGACCAAAATTTGGAATGCGATTAAGACTTCCTTTTGACTAATAATTGGTCTTGAGCCAACCATCCAATAGTCTACCTAACCTAATGGCTAATTCTATCATGGTCGTATTTCCATGGATGAAGGACTACAGTCATTAGTCAAGGAATTATTTATTGAACTTAAAGGTATCAATTCCCATGAAGCATACACAAGCAACTTGCATGATCAAAGTTAAACATTATTACTGCTATATATATATATATATAGACATATATATATATATATATATATATATATACACACAAACATATATATATATATATATATATATATACATACACACACACACACACACACACACACACACACACATATATATATATATATATATATATACATACACACACTAAAAAGGGAATTATGCAAAGTATAAAGTAGTTAAATAACTACTATTGGAGATTTATTAAATTTGAATAAGCAGGGAGAGGAAAATCTAATTTTAGTAGTATGGGTTTAAAACCTAACTTGTGAACCTATTATTTGAGAAGATATTTATGGGTATTCCTTTGGATATTTGAAAGGATCTATAACATATTAAATTGTGTGAAGCCTTAAGACATACAAAGGAAAGGCATCTGAATTTTCTATCTCATTGGATATTTTATGTTCTTTGAAATACCGTTACATAATCTAAGGTTGTCAAATTGAATAATGAGGTGAGTTGGCACCCCACCACCTAAGTATCTATACCAACAATTATTTTATTATTTTATTTATTATTCCGCCAACCACATTTTACGGAGGAGGTATTTTAGTTTAACTAAACTTAAAGTGCTTTACATGGTATGAAGAGGGACTTCACTAAAATTTAAAAGCTAAAAATATTTGGCTTGATAAACATGGTAGAAAGATCCATTAACTCCTCTACATTAATGTCATTTAATACGCATTAAAATTCCCACCTTCCTCAAGAAATGCATGGACAGTTTGAGGGAAAACAAGGTCAGTTTTTGGTGTTGATTCATTTCATTGCAAGAAATTCATAGAATCTCTGCATGCAAGGAAAAATTGAACTATGTGTTATTGTGAGATTGCATGATAAAAACAACAGTCAAATCGGTGGGTAGCAAAGTCTCCCAGACTCAATAAATATTGAGAAAGCATTGTGTTCTGTTGGATGAAGGAATTCGCTTCAAAATTTGGGGATTTTGAAAGAATCGTGCAAACTTTCAAGGAAGGAAGACAGGCGTAACATGCATGATATGCCCTAACTCGTTATAATATCTTGCTCCATTTAGTCATTTCACAAAAAGAACATTATCTAGAATGAAATCTATTTTTTAATTTTGGTGATGTGGAATCGATTTAATCTTTTACTTCTATAGAGTATGATTTACCATTGATTTGTGATGAATGTTGCTTGGAAATAAATTAATGGGTGTAGGCTTCAATGTAATTTATTATTGTTAAGGAACAACGTATTTCTTGAGTTTGAATAAGTGATGTGACTATAATCATTAAATGGCTTTTGGCTTGATATGCCCATTGTTGTTTGAATTCTTAATACATTTGTGGTTTGGTAATTATCAATACTATAGAAAACTTTATTTAAATTTCTACCCATCTCTTCTGGGGTTATATAAAAATTTAGCAAGATGTTGTGGAAAACTGGAAGTTGGTGTTTGTGAGGTTATGTTGTAGATGAATTTCCATTTCCAGGTATTTGTTAGATTGATGTAACTGGGTTTGATTTATTTTTAAGAAATCTATTCTTGAGGAATAGTGCTTGTCTTGTTGGAGGCATCGATTGTGCTTTTAGTCGACCTAGTTTGAGTTTAATAAGTAACCATACTGAGGAAAACAAAAATTGTTTTTAATATTTAATTTCAACTTGTAGGGAATAGAGGGAAGCTGCAATTAATACGAAGTCTGCCTCTTCAACCCTTGAATGGGCATCTTTGAATGACATTTATGGTCTAACTCTAGAGCTACGTATGATGGATCGACAGAATTTTTGAGTTTCCTAACATCAAACTGTTGTATTTTTGTTTGTAAACTAGGTTCATGTTGTTTTTCTCATCAGGTTTGTTTGTGTTCTAGTTACTCCATCGTTCTATTAATTCATATTGATCTCCATTTTTATTCATCAATAACTCTGGTAGTATTCGACTCTTTCTGGGTTCAATACAGGTTGAATAAATATTATGTTTTAGAGTTGGTTTTTGTGAAAGATAAAGTCCATCTCACTTTACACTCAGACGCTTCCATTTTAATCATTCCCCTTGATAACAGGAAATTAATTGTGCTCCTATGAAAGTCTTGTATGATATTTGGAGAGGCTAGGTTATTGACCACTATTATAATGTTTTTCTTAAAGCTTGGCTTGTTCTACTAATAATACCATGCTGAGATTTGAAAGTAAAGTTGATTTCAACTAAGAACCTCCTTTTCATTAGAAGAATTGTAGTATATTGTTATTCATTAGGAACTAATCCTAAATAGGTGAGCTATTCTCCTAAAAGCTTATGCATTAGATCTTGTGGTCAAAAATTATTGAACAATTCCTTTTAGTGGGTACTTCTTATCTCAACGTATGAGCTAGTAAGATTAGTTGTGATTTTTGAGATCCTTATGCTCTTGTCTATGCTTAGCCTAGTTTATTGATTACTGGGATTAAAAATATGTAATCAAGTTTGATGGTTATAAACACTAGTAGTGAACTACTTTAAGGTTGCATAAAGGTTTATGGAAGACATGGAATATTCCATCCTCTCGATGGATATGTTAGGTGTGTTGTTTAGTTTAATTTGAAATCTATTTTTATGAATGTGATATGATCCTTGAGTGGGTGATTAGTGTTGACTGAGATAGAAAGCCTCTTGGCTTATGGGTTCGTTTGGTGCTATTCTCCCTCATAGTAATTGATACAGAAAGGCTTGACTGGTCTTGAGGACCATACTATGTGACTTTTTTGAAAACTTTTGTCTCTTAGTCAAAACCCATTTAGGGACATAACATTTTAGTTTCCTCCTTATTAGATGAACTTTTCTTCATCTAACTGAATCCTTATGAACATGTTATTCCATTGACATCTAGATTCATGTAGGATTAGGTGGTATTCCAGTTCACTTGGAAGTTTGAATCTTTATTAGATCCTGTTTCCCTTAGGGATTACATTTCATGACATAAAAATATTCCTTATCAATTTCAATAGACTGTGTCATTAATAAAGTTAGGAATGCTCTAACCTTATTCAGTGGAATGGGTTAGTAGATCATTTTAATGTTCTAATGAAGTTCTTGACTCACCGTGGAATAATGGCACATTATAGTTATTTGAAATTTGTTATGAGAAAAAAAAATCATGGAATAATGAATGTCCAGTTGGGCTATTTGGATTAATTATTGTGATTATCACGACTCCTTTATTTATGACTTCACATGATAACTTCTCTCTTAGAGGACTGTAAAATGCTTATAGTGTTTATGGGGTCTTGATATGTTTGATAACAACACTAAACTGTGGAATTATGTTTCCTTTTTCCTAAATCTTGGAATGTTCAAATGATTTATTAGGTCAAGTTAAGTGTTGGCTATGTAACTTTTTGTTGGAATTTAATACTTGTTATTAGCATGATGCTATGATTGTTCTATCATCCTACAGGTTAAGCATTGATTATCTTACCTTTTATTAAATACGCTTGAGTCTTGACATGAATACTTGGACCTTAGTTGACTTAAGGTGATGTATGAAATCCCTTGTTGGTTCCACTTGAGTAAGATTAGTGATATTGCTTGACTTTGATACTTTGTATATATGATTACTGAATTGTTGAGTAAACGATTTTAGGCATACAAGTATGGGATTGCGTTGACTGAAATCATGTTACTCTTATAATTTAATCTATTGAATTCTTAGGATTTTCATGTTTATCTTACAACTTAAGTGACTGATTATTAGTGACTAAATAAGTTGTATTAAAGTGTAAGACTGGAATTGATTTCTTTCATGGCTCATTATATTGGTTGCTCTTGGCATGTTTTAGAATAATTTTTTACCTTCTTAAGTTCTGTAATATTAATTCATAAAAATAATCTAAGTTCCTTTTATGAAATAACTAATTATAGAATGTCTTTATGAATAGTTGGTTCTTATCATGCTCAGTTCATGTGAACTGACTCATGCTAACAATTTTATAGATAGACGTCAAGAAATAAGGGTGAAGTGTGTAGTCTCATTTATTCTTTTGATCGAGGAATTTTTGAAGATATGACTGATTTTAGGTGTTCTTAAATGAAATACGTCTTCTCATAAAAGAGAAAGGCCTTGGCCATTTAATGTAATTGTTTCAATCATTGAAAGGAAATATTGTGATCATTCTTATAAACATGAATTGTACTTATTTCTTGAATGAATTAAAGTCAGATTTCTGGTTGCATTATCTTGATTTAAAGGTGATTAATTGGCAAATGATGAGTTTATGAATCTGTAATTTATAAAGATAGGTAGTTAGTATCTAAGTTACTATTGTATTAAGCATTAGTATAATCATTTAAAAAGTGTTACACACAACCTATGTGTGGATGCTAGGGAGAAGAAAATTAATCTACGAATGGAATGTTTTCATATAAATCTTATGTTATAATTAATCATGTGTTAAATATACTTGGGATTAGATCATGTTACCAGTGGGTGACTGCCTAAGTATTTAATGTATTATATCAACCTACTAATTATACGTGTGTTAAGTTCATCAAAGGTCATGAATAGAATGTACTTAACCAGTGAGAAGTTCCTATTAGTAAGATTGTCTATCTGTAATGGTTTCTTCTAAGTAAGCAGATGGATGGTCATGGAACCATAGGAAGGTTATGATAAGTGGGTACATTGTGCTATAGCTGATTTATAAACATAGCTGATCCTAAACCATATCAAAAGATATGATAATGTAATAGAGAGTTTTTGTGAAAGTGATACTAGGTCCCTTATAAGGACAATACACAAAAGCATTAATAAAAAGAGTTTATGGTGATCTGACATAAATATATAATAAGAATGGTTTCATTGTTTGGGAATTGCATAAATGTGATAATTTGTGCTATGAGATGATAATGTGTTAAAAAAAAAGGGGTTGTCCCATAATGCGTCATTATGAACATATAAGTAAAACATTCGGTTGCAATGGAAGTAAAAAGGGAACATACTTACTAAGTTAGAAAGAACATAATAATTGAACCCTAACCCTATTCAACATTGTTTTATCTCTAAATAAGACTAATAAAGGATCATAGAAATGTGGACTAGAGATCATATGTCTAAAGGTTGTGACAGGGGATGAATAGCCAAGTAGTGCATATAATCTAACATATCAGATACTCCAAACCTATCATACTAGATGGATATGATAAATCAAATGAATGTTCCTAATTAAGCTAAAACTAAGAAAAATGATGTGCTTATTCTAAAATTTTGTTTGGTGTTGATAATTCTTGGTACTTGATAACAGTATGAGACGTACCTAAATAATTAGCTATATGTAGATACATATCTCTAAAATGTGAAATATAGAAACATGGGCTTAATTAATTAAGCTGGGGCAATATTTAAATTGTAATACTAATCTAAGACCTAGATAGTACCATTACCATTTATTTTTATCTTGGGCATGAGATCTAAAAAGGGGTAATTAAGTGTTGTGAATATTAAAAGTATTGGGATCAACTTAAACCGGACTTGAATTTCGACCCATTCAAGAAGAAGGTGTCGTGAGGCCTAGAATTTTCTTTAATGATTAATAATTACCTTGAAAACAATAGAACCCATGTTCCAATACAGGATTCTTGGTGGTATAAATCACTACAATTGTTATGCATTTGTATCCCTATAAAGACGGTATTCACTATTAGGATACTAATGCTTAGCAGTTGTACTAAATTTTCCCATCAAGAGACTGGATTGTGGTACGGTGTGGCTTTAAGTATAAAACTTGATAGAGTTACAAAGAAAGAATGGACCTCCTGGGTATGAACCCTTATATAAACTTATGATGGTTACGGGAGGGGAAGTAATCTAGTAACAAGGTGATTTGTTACGAAGACACTTACTTTTTCATAAGCATCATAGGATGACATAGATGTACGTCTTCTTATAGGTTAAATTGGATTGGTACCTTGTTCAAGACTTGTAGTTGTTTACAGCATCTAAGTTATGAATCCATATAACTGAATTAAGTGATTAAGGTGAGATGAAAATTTCCTAATGACGAGTGTGTCGTCATGGAATTGAGCATGGAAAACAAGACTCTGAAACTTTTCACAAAGTAGTATAAGTTGTTGATTACACTGTCTTGATTTCACTATAACCTAAGTTGTCAGATGCCTATGGCATTCATAGGTGGAGCCTAGGTAGGACACTTAGGAGTCTTCACTTATATATCATATCTTGATAAAGGAGAACCAAATGATACATTTAATGTATTTGCTCGTACAGAGCGTTGAGGGAGAATGAATAGGCTTAGTACTCCCTCAGGTAGTTGCACATGGTTCATAGCAAGTTATCGGAAATGGATTGCATTAAGGTTTATGTTGGATTTAAATATATGGGTATTTAAATTAGTTGCATAAAGTAATCTTATAAAAAAATATCCTAGATATGAAGTGACAAAAAGTGGATGTTACATTTTGGTATTAGAGCTGAAGGTTGCAACTCTTGGAATTATTGGGTCCTTACGCTAATTAAAACTTTTATTTTATTTTCAGAATAATAATGGAAATGAGAAGGATGCACAAAGAAGAAAGAACAAGGTCATATTTTGCTGTCGGGTTCCACGGTGCAAAATTTAGACAAAATACTGGCAATCCTTTGATATACCTAGAACCAAATAGATGCTTTGGAGCAGCTAGTGATGGGTGAAAATGATAAGTTGGAAAAAGAACAACTTGAGTTAATTACTAACAAGTAATAGGGGAGTAGTTTGAATGATGAACTGATCAATGGTGGCAATTTTTGGACTTATAAATCTAAGGATGAGCTAAACCCAAAATTGGGGGAAGCATTGGATGAACTTGGACCTTTTTCCGATAAGATGATATTTGGAAAATCTAGTAGGCTAAAACCAAATCTGTGAGACATTCCCACTCATAAAAATGAAAATTATCATAAGATTTATAATTATTCTTCATCTCGGAATGCTAAGAAAATTTAGTGGAAAAAACATAGCAGGAAAATTTGTTCTGCCAAAAATAAAATTACACAAAAAATTACGGTGATAACCTGCACAAAAAATCACAATACTACTACAAATGGAAATGTTAAATGCAGTCAATCGGGACCTATTGGTGGATGTTTCATGTGTGGTAATGGGCATTATTCCAACAAATGTCCTTTAAATAAGATGGAAAAGCATCGAATGATGAAGCATATTGCAAGGGTAGATAGTAAAGGGAAGGAATGTGTATCCTAACAGGATATAGAGGAAATTGTGAAGGGATTCATGAGGTTAGTATTATACAATACTAAAATAAAAAAATATGGATTTGTTGTATTCAATGAAAAATTGGTCAAAAATTGTAAAACCTAACTCTTCCTTGTGATATGGAATAAAAATGTCCAATTTTTGGCTTGTGTAGGATAAAGTAGCATTTATCTGAATGATTTTTCAGTTTTTCTGTCAAATATTTGACGTATATAATTACTATTTCAACTCCAAGATACTCAAATTGTCATATTTCAGTCTACTGACTCTTAAGAGTGGTATAAAAAGTTTTTAATGGAAAAGTCTATAGCTTATAAAGTAACTTTGTTACTTAACACTTCGTTAGGTTTTAGGTAAGCCAGTTTTCTTCGAACTTCTATTAACTTGTAGACCTCTTGCTTAAAGATAGGTAAATAGGATGTAAGTACTCATTTGAGTCAATATTTGTTAAAAAATTCCTTAATAAACAAATATGATGGTTCCATAGGCTTGGATAACCAAGTTGACAGTATTCTTTGATCGGACTAGGATTATGAGTTAAAAAGAGTAAGATATGTTGATGTGGTAGATAGCTTAAATATGAAATATTAAGTTACAATCGAATGAATGATTGCTTGTACCTTTGCTTATAGATTAAATACTGCAAATTCTTGACCCTCCAATCAAAAAAAAATTAACAGAACAGGAAATGTGATCTGTCTGAATGAAACATCATAGATACACACACTGTAATTTTTGGCAGAAAAGAACAGATCTTTCTTAAAGGGATACCAGGTAAGCTTATTAGGACTGATTGTTCCTGTTTTTTTTTTTTTAAGTTTCCTTGTTGGATTCATTTTTGTAAAACTTGTTTTGACTATATCTTCTGTATATCTTATATATATTGAATGAAATGATTTATTTTAAATAAAGGAATCATGTCATAATGCAAATTGTGTGACCATTTGCAGTCTGATAAGATTGATACGGCTACTAAATTTAAGTTTTGAATATAAAAACTATAAACTATCCTGGGAAATAGTGACTATTCTGCAAGGAATTATTATTATAACCTGTGTGGAATTATTTTGATTTCATTTAACAAAGACCACATCATCAGGGAGATGATGCTTTTAAGAGGGGAGGTATGTAACACCCATGGTTTCACTATTGTTGTTAAAGGAATGATAGGACAAATGGTTTTGTCCTTTTTTTCTTGCACCTTTGTGTATCAATAATTAATGTGAACCTTGATGTAAATAGGTAATCAAGATAACCTGAATAGGCTAAGGATGAGCTCCTTAGATCAAAACTCTATTAATTTTAGGGCCTATCTTAATGATGAACTAATTTGTAAAGCGAACATTACATCGTTTATGATGTAGTATGTGATGAAATCCTTGGCGTAAATTTATGCCTTGAAAGTGATTAGTGATGTTGTTTCTCATCTCTATTAAATTATTAACATTATAATTTTTAACTAAGTTATGTTAAGACTTTGATAGTTTTGATAGTTTTCTTAGTGACAAAAATTTGGAATGTGATTAAGACTTCCTTTTGACTAATAATTGGTCTTAAGTAGACCACCCAATAGTCTACCTAACCTAATTTTATGATGATCGGATTTCCTTGGATGAAGGACTACATTCGTTTAGTCAAGGACTTAATTATTGAAATTAAAGGTATCAATTCCCATGAAACATACACAAGCAACTTGTTTGATCAAGTTAAACGTTATTACTGCTACATATTTATATTACAAAAAGGGAATTACGTAAAATCTAAAGTAGTTAAATAACTACTACTGGATTTTTCTTAACTTTAAATAAGCAGAGGACAATCTAATTTTAGTATTATGGTTTTAAACCAAATTGTGAACCTATTGTTTGAGGAGCTATATACATGGGCATTCCTTTAGATATTATAAAGGTTGTATAACATATTAAATTGTGTGAAGTCTTAAGACATATAAAATAGGGACATCTGAATTTGCTATTTCAAAGGATATTATATGTTCTCTTTAAATATATTATATAATCTATGGTTGTTCAAATTGAATGAGAAGGTGAGTTGGCACCCCACTGCCTAAGTATCTATACCAGGAATTATTTATTGTATTATTTATTATTCCCGCCAATCAATTTTAAGAGGAAGTATTTTGGTTAACTAAACTGAAAGTGCATTTGCATGGTAAGAATGTGGGACTTCGCTAAAATTTGAAAGCTAAAAATAGTTGGCTTGATAAACATGGAAGCAAGCTCCATTAACTCCTTTGCATTAATGTCATTTATTACGCATTAAAACAACCCACCTACCTCGGGAAATGCATGGACGGTTTGAGGGAAAACAAGGTGGTTTGTGGTGTTGATTCATTCCATTGCAATATTTTCGCAAAAGCTCTGCATGCAAGGAAAAATTGAAGCTGTATGTTATTGAGAGGTTACATGAGGGGAATAACAGTGAAATCTGTGGGCAGCAAAGTCTTTCAGACTCAATAAATATTGAGAAAGCATTGTGTTCTATTGAATGAAGAATTCACTTCAAACTTTGGGGATTTTCAGAAGAATCGTGGGAACATTTCAAGGAAGAAAGGACAGGCATAACATGAATGATATGCCCTAACTCCTTATAATTTCTTGCTCCATTTAGTCATTTCACAAAAAGAACATTACCTCAAATGAAATTTGTTTTCTTAATTTTGGTGATGTGGAATCGATTTAATCTTTTACTTCTGTAGAGTATGATTTACCATTGATTCGTGATGTATGTTGGAAATTACTGGGTGTAGGCTTGAATGTGATTTATTATTGTTAAGGAATAATGTATTTCTTGAGTTTGAATGTGTGTTGTGGCTGTAATGATTAATGGCTCCTGGATTGACATGCCCAGTGTTTCTTGAATTCTTAAGATAGATGTGTTTTGGTAATTTTCAATACTTTATAAAACTCTATTTAAATTCTACCCATCTCTTTTGGGATTATATGAAAATTTAACAAGATAATGTAGAAAACTGGAAGCTGGTGTTTGTGTGGTTATGTTGTAGATGACCTTCCATTTCCAGGTATTCGTTATATTATTGTAACTTTGGTTTGATTCTTTTTTTAAGAAATCTTTCTTGGGGAGTAGTGCTTTATCTTGTTGGATGCATCTATTGTTAAATTGGTCAACCTAGCTTTGAGTTTAATAAGTAAACATTCTTGAAGAAAACAACTAGTTTGACATTTAATTTTGAGTTGTAGTGAGATAAGGGAAGTTGTTATTAACATGAAGTTTGTCTCTTCTTGACCTTTGAATAGGAACCCTTGAATGACATTAATGATTTAAATCCAGAGCTATGTATAGTGGCTCGATAGAATGTTGTGTTTTCTAACAATAATTTGTTGTAATTGATTACAAACTAGATTTAATTGTTACTCATCAGACTGTTATAATCTGGTTGACACCATTTTGTTTATTTCTTTTTGGTCTCCAATTTTCCTTGTCAATAACTCATGGTGGTATTTGACTTTATTTGGGATTAATACATATTGAGGAAATATAATGCATTAGATTTGGTTTATTTGAAAGACAAATTCCAACTGACCTTACACTCAGATGCGACTGTTTTAATCATACTCCTCTTACAATGGGGAAATTAGTTGTGCTCCTGTGAAAATATTGTATGATATTCAGAGAGCTAAATTATTAACCACTATTACTATGATTTTATTAAAGGTTGGTTGTTCTACTAACAATTCCATGCTGAGTTGGAAAGAAAAGTTTATTTCAACTAAGAACCTCCTATTCATTAGAGAATTGCAGTATCCTGTAGTTCATTTAGAGCTAATTCTAATTAGGTAATTTGTTCTCCTAAAATATTATGCATTAGACCTTGTGGTCGTAAAAGTGTTGAACTATTCCCTTTGAGTGGGTACTTCCTTATCTCAATGTATGACCTTGTAATATTAGTTATGTTTGATTTCTGATATCCTTATGCTCTTGTCTATGCTTCGTCGGGTTTATTGATTACCCTTTTGTTGTGGATTAAAAATATGTAATGATGGTTTGATGGTTATTTAACACTGGACGTGAACTACCATTTAACAGTTGCAAGAATGTTTAGGAGAAACAACATGGAACGATTCCCTATGTTTAGATGATACTTTTGATGTGTTGTTTAGTGTTATCCTAAAATTGGTTTTATGTTACAATATTTGTATTTGAGTCATTGAGTATGATTGGAAAGTAGTGTCGATAGAGATAGAAAGCTTCTTGGCTTTTGGGTGTATCAAGTTTGAGTTATAACCCATTAAGGGACGTAATGTTTAAGCAATATAATCCTCCTCTTATGGATACATTAGCTAGTTTTTCATCTAATTGAGATCATATGAACATGTTAGATCCTTGACGCGTGTTATGATCTTTTATAGCATTTGTGTTATTCTAGTTCACTTGGAAGTTTGACTCTTTAACTCTTATCAAACTTTATTCCGTTTCCCTTAGGGATTATGGTGGTTCTTTACATTAGAAAGAATCCTTATAGATTTCATTAGACTATGACATTAATATAAGTTCGGTATGTTCTAACCTTTTTCCAAGGAATGGGTTAGTAGATATTTTTATTTTTCTAATGGAGTTCTTGTCTTACCTTGGAATAACATTTATATTCATGCTAATATATGTGAAACTCATGGGATGATGAATGACCAGTGAGGCTATTTGAATTAATGACAATCTTGTTATCATGACTCCTCATGGTAACTACTCCCTTAGGACTATGAAATTCTTATAGTGTTTGCGGGATTTTTCTATGTTTGATAACAACACTGAACTGTGGAATTATGTTTCCTTTTTCCTGAAGCTTGGAATGTTCAAATGAATTCTTCAAGTCAAGGTAAGTGTTGGCTATGTATTTTTTTGTTGGAATTTAATCTTCTCGTTATTAGCGTGATGTTTTGATTGCTCTATCATCATGTAGGTTAAGCATTGATTATCTTATCTTTTATTAAATATCCCTGAGTCTTGACATGAATGTTTGGACCTTAGTTGACTTAAGGTGATGTATGAAATCCCTTGTTGGTTCTATTGAGTAATATTAGTGATATAGCTTGACTGTGTTACTTGGTATATGATTACTAAATTGTTGAGTAAATGATTTCGGGCATGAAAGTATGGGATTGCATGACTGAAATCATGTTACTCTTATACTTTAGTATCTGTTGAATTCTTAGGATTTTCATGTTTATCTTAAAACTTAACTGACTGATTATTAATGACTAGAATAATTTGTATTAAAGTGTAAGACTGGAATTGATTTCTTTCATGTCTCATTATATTGGTTGCTCTTGGCATGTTTTGTGACATAATTGTTTACCTTCTTGAGTTCTGTAATATTAATTCATAAAAATAATCTGAGTTCCTTTTATGAAATAACTAAGTAGAGCATGTCTTTATGAAGCGTTGGTGTTTATCATGCTCAGTTCATATGAACTGACTCATGCTAAAAATTTTGTGGATAGACATCAAGAAATAAGGGTGAAGTATGTAGTCTCATTTATTCTTTTGATCGAGGAAAGTTTGAAGATATGACCTATTTTGGGTGTTCTTTAATGAAATACTTCTTCTTGGAAAAGATAAAATCCTTAGACATTTAATGTAACTATTTCAATCATTGAAAGGAAATATTGTGATCATTCTTATAAATATGAATTGTACTTATTTCTTGAAAGAATTAAAGTCATATTTCTTGTTGCTATTATCTTGATTTAACAGGTGATTAATTGGAAAATTATGAGTTTATAGAATCTGTAATTTATCAAGATAGGTAGTTAGTATCTAAGTTACTATTGTATTAATACATTAGTAGAAATTAAATAAAAATTTCTACACACAACCTATGTGTGGATGCTAGGGAAGAATAAAATTAAGCTATGAATGGAATGTTTGCATATAAATCTTATGTTCTAATTAATCATGTGTTAAATATACTTGGGAGATAGATCAATTTACTAGTGGGTGACTTCCTAAGTATTTAATGTATTATATTAACCTACTAAGTATATTTGTGTTAAGTTCATCAAAGGTCATGAATAGGGTGTACTTAACCAGTGAGAAGTTACTAGTAGTAAGATTGTCTATCCTTAATGGTCATTGATAAGTAAGCAGTTGGATGGTCATGGAACCATAGTAAGGTTATGACAAGCAGAGTACATTGTGCTATAGCATAGGTGATCCTAAACCATATCAAAAGATATAAGAGATGTAACGGAGAGTTCTTATGGAAGTAGTACTAAGTTCCTTATAAGGACAATACTCAAAAGCATTAATAAAAAAGGGCTTATGGTAATCTGACATGAAGATATAATAAGAATGGATTCACTATTTAGGAATTACAGAAATGTGATAATTTGTGCTAGGAGATGATAACGTGTTTAAAAAGGGGTTATCCCATAATGCGTCATTATGAGCATATAAGTGTGATATCTGGTTACAGTGGAAGTAAAATGGGAACATACTTACTAAGTTTGAAATAACATAGTAATTGAACCCTAACCCTAGTTAACTCTATTATTACCTCTAAAGAAGATTAGTAAGTGAACATTGTAAAAGAAATTAAAGATCTTATGTAAAAGGCTATGTTAGGAAAATATTAATGGGTAAGTAGTTCACTCAATCTAACATATCAGATACTCCAAACATAACTTACTTGATGGATATAGTAAAACAAATGAATGCTATTAATTAAGCTACAACTAAGAAAAGTGATGTGATTAAGCTAAAATGTTGGTTGGCATTGATAGTCTATGGTACTTGATAAAAATTATGAATCATACCTAAATACTTAGCTATATGTAAAGTACATACCCCTTAAATGTGAAATAAAGAAACATGGGCTTAATTGATTAATCTAGGAAAATATTTAAACTTGTAATACTAATAATAGACCTAGATAGTATCGTTTTCCATTTATGGTTAGCTTGGGCATGTGATCTAGAAAGGTAATTAAGTGTTGTGGAAATTGAGGTCTTGGGATCAACTTAAACCGGACCTTAGGTATGATCCATTTGTGGAAAAGGTGTCATGAGGCCTAGACTGTACTATAATGATTTATAATTACCTTGAAAACAATAGATTCCATGTTACAATACAGGATTATTGGCACGTTAACTCACTAAATTTGCTACACAGTCGTATCCCTATAATGATGGTTATCACCATTAGGATATTGTTGTTTAGTAATTGTACATGAGGTTCCTCATCAAGAGACTAGGATTGGTGTATGGTGTTACTTTAAGTACAAAACTATTGATAGAGTTATAAGTATGGATTGGACCTCTTGGGTACACACCCTTATATCAACTTATGATGGCTATGGGAAGGGAAGTTTCCTGGTAACAAGGTGAATTGTTATGAAGACACTTTCTATCCCATAGGCATCATAGAATGACATAGAGGTATGTCTTCTTGTAGCTTAAACTAGATTTGTACCTTTTTCAAGACTTGTAGCTTGTTTACAGCAATCTACGCTGTGAATCCATATAACTGGATAAGTGATTAAGGTGAAATGAAAATTTCCTAATGACGAGTGTGTCGTCATGGAATTGAGCATGGCATACATGACTCTGAAACTTTGCACAAAGTAGTGTAAGATACTTGATTACACTGTCAATATTTCACTATGATCTAAGTTGTCAGATGCTTGTGGAATTCATAGGTGGAACCCAAGTAGGACACTTAGGAGTCTTCACTTATATATATATCATATTCTGATAAAGGAGAACCAAAGGATACATTTGATGTATGGACTCGTACAGAGCATTGAGGGAGTATGAATAGGTTTAGTACTCTCTCATGCAGCTGCACATGGTTCATGACAGTTATCAGAAATGGATTGCATTAAGGATTATGTTGGAGTTAAATATATGGGTATTTAAATCAACTGCATAAAGTAAGTTTAAATTTTAAAAAAAAAAAAATCTTAGCTGTGAAGTGACAAAAAGTGGAAAGGCTTCGTCTTTGGTATTTACGAACAAGGTCATCACACATTTATTCATTGTACTACCCACAAACATAAGGATCGTCGTGGTATTGGATTTTCTAAACTACCTAATCCTAAGAAGGAAAGAGTTGAACTCATAGAGGAAGATCAGCCTTCTTCACCTTCTTCACCTTCTTTACCATCTTAACTTGTCGCACCGCCATCACCTACGGAGTCAATGGATCCATAATCCATACCTCCTAACTTTTTTTTCGTGAACACTATTTCCTTGGGACCTCTGACCTATCATCGTGATGGTGAGGCATCCTCTTCCCTTCCTCTTCTTTATCCTAACATGTTAGACAAAGACACACCTTCTATCGACGTTGTTCAATGTTAGGATGATGATTCCATTCTCACTTATCTAGGTGCGTAAGATTCTTACATTCACTAGTTATTACCTTCTGAGACACAAACCATGTTGAATGAATCAACCATAGAGATCAATATTGACACTCAGGACATCCCTCACATGTTGAACATAGGCCAATCTTTATATTCCACCAAACAGGAAGCCTTCACCTCTTTTCTCTGAGACCATAGCAATGCTTTTTCTTGGTCTTATGTTGATATGCCTGGTATTGACCCAAATATCATGGTTTACAATATCGTTACTATCCCTGATGCTGAACCTGATGAAATAGAAGCTACGAAAAATGCATCCACGCATTTCCCTTCTTGTGAAAGAAGAACTCCAGTGCCTCCTTTATGGTTTCTTTCATTCTACCCATTGACTATCCACAATGGATCTCTAACATTATACCTGTCACCAAGGCAATAGGGGGACTCCGCATCTACATGTACTTCTGTGACCTTAACCTCGCTTGCCCTAAGGATGAATTTCCTTTACCTAGCATAGACCAACTTGTTGATCTTACAGCCGGCCATGAGATGTTATCTCTCATGGATGGGTTCTTTGGTTATAACCAAATATTACTCGCATGGGAAGATCAACATAAAACTACCTATCATCACCCCTTCGGGTACTTTCTGTTATCATCTCATGCCCTTTGGCTTGAAAAACGTTGGTGCCACTTATCAGCACACTATGACCTATATCTTCCATGAAATTATGCATGACATATTGGAAGATTATGTTGATGACCTTCTTGGTAAGTCCAAAAGTCATGTCTATCACCTCCCCGTTCTCAAAATCATCTTTGACCATCTCATCAAATATTGTCTTTTCCTTCAACCAAAGAAGTGTGTCTTTGCAGTCCTCTCTAGAAAATTCCTTGGTTTCATCGTCTCTTTGTCGGGGCATCGAAGTCAATCAAACCAAAATCAAGGCTATTCTAGAGATGCCTCCACCTACTAACCTTTGACAACTCCATAGTTTATAAGGAAAATTATAATCCATTCAATGTTTTATTTCCCAACTTTCTGACCAATGTCACCCTTTTCATCATCTTATTAAAATGATGTTCTCCTTCAATTGGAATGATGAGTGCCAAAAATTCTTTGAAGCGTTGAAGAAATACCTTCTTCAACCACATGTGCTCATCCCACCAAAATATGACAAACTCTTTCTACCTATACATTTCCGCCACTGACCATTCCTTAGGTGCCATGCTCGCTCATCAAAACGAGCAACACTAGGAGCAAGCAGTTAATTACATAAGTTGTATGCTTTTAGATTATGAGACTAGATATACCCATGTCAAGAAGCTTTTCCTAGCCTTAGTCTTTGTCACCACTAAACTTCACCACTACCTACTTAACCACAAAAAAAAATTCATCACACTAACACCGACCCTTTACATTACATGTATGCTAATCCTTACCAACATCAATGTGCTTCATGTTTGCTCATGCTCCTTTCATACCTAGACCTTCAATTCATCCATCAAAAGTCTGTCAAGGGACAAACCATTGTGGATCAACTTGTAGATGCTCCTCTTTCCAGAAACCAATCTTCTAACTTTGATTTTCCTGACGAATCTATCGTTACCCTTTCCATCGACCCTGGATGACCCTACCATTTACCAAATGACCTTATTCTTTGATGGTTCTAAATTTCAATGTGGGGGGTGGCACATGGAGTCATTCCTCATTCCTCTTGATGGTGAGCCTATGCCTTTATCTTTCACACTTAGACTTTGATTATACCAATAACATGGTTGAATATGAAGCACTCATCTTAGGTCTTCAAAATTCATTGTCCTTAGATGTTAAGATCCATTAATATCTTTTCTGATTCTCAACTGGTTGTGAACCAAGTTAATTGAATATACCAATGTTTGTAACAAGGTCCTTCAAAAATATAAGCATCACATGTCAACATAATTTTGACTACCTTTGACCATTACCTCCTTGAGACCACTTCCACGATCTACTAATAAATTTTTGGATCCATGGCTTGTCTGGCCTCAAAAATACCTTCCTCACCTTCAGACTCTAAAATATTTGTCACAATACAATGGTTGTAGAATCGCCTTCCTACATCATTATATGACATTAATTTTTTGGGACGATATTGAAACCAACCCATGCGACATTTGGTATAAGCAAGTACGTTAACTACCTTTCCCTTTCAATCCTACCTCTAGACCTCACTTGCAATGGTATGCGAGCCTTCCTCTAAAAGGTCTCTCGTTACATCATTATGGGAGGTCTTCTCTACAAATGTGGCTTTGATGGTATCCTACTACTGTGCCTCATTAGTTTTGAAATTGCTTACACCATTAAAGAAGTCCATGATGGGATTTTTGGTGGAAATTTCAGTGGCTGCATGTTGTTGCCAAACGTATTCCTTGGCATGGTTATTATTGGCCCACCCTTAACCAAGATTTTTGTGATTACGTCAAACTTTGTGTAAAATTTCAGTAGTACATGTTAACCTTCACCACGCCCGAAGTCATGCCTTACAAGTTTCTAGGGAATTTTGGCCTTTCTAACAATGTGGTTTGGATCTTGACAGAGATATTAACCCTAATTCTTCTCAACATCATCAATGGATCATCACCATGAACTGAATATTATACTAAATGGGTGAGAATTTGTCCCTCTCATTTCAACTAAATCTGAGAAAATATGTGAATTCATCAATCACCACATCATTTTTCATTTAGGTGTTCCTCATCGCCTTATCACTGATAGTGGAAAACAATTCAAAAACAAAACCCTATGTAAACTTTGTGATAACTTCGATATTCAACTCAATTTTTCATCACCCTATTATCCTAAAAGACCAATGGCCAAGCTGAATCTTCCAACAAAACCCTAAACAAAATTTCTTATGAAATTCATTGACGATACTGGAAAGGATTGACATATGCACAATTCCTTTCACCTTATGGGCTTATCACACTAACATCTCATACCTCTACCACCGCTACACACCTTTTTCTTTGGTTTATGGTACATAGGTCATCTTACCTCTCGAAGTCCAAATTCCATCCCTTTGTATCTCACTAAAAGATACGTTATCTGAAGATGAACTTTCACCAAGAATTTTTGGTACCACTTGAGCTATTAGACAAACGTCATTTAACTGCTCTCAACCATCTTCAAATCTACCAACAATGTATCAAATGTGCCTATGAAAAATGTGTTCATGAATGCACTTTCAAGGTTAGACGATCTTTTTCTAAAGGAAAATCAACACGTAGCCAAAGCATAGAAAAGAAAATGGGGAAAAATTTCTCCTAATTGGCTTGGACCCTATATTATTACCCATGCCTATATGGATCAGGGGCTTATCATTTATCTTCTCTTGAAGGTAAACCCAAACCTGAACCCCTTAATGCCTTACATCTTCGACCGTTCTACTATTGAATAAATTACTACATCACTTTATGTCACTTATATGCTTTCATCCCTTGAGTGAACCTTTCCTCCATTTACCTATTTTAAGGACCAATGACTAAACTAGAATTGTGTGATTATCCATTACCATTTAGCCTTGTCTTCAACATGAGTACCACGTCTCTACTCATGGCATGATTCTCATGGATACTTTTTGTCCTTTTTAGGATGGAATCCCATGGTCATTCGTCACTTGAAACTCCTCTTTCATAGCTAACCTCCTTGTGTTATGGTCTTTCCTTCACAAAATAGGCCTATACTCCTTTATAGTCTTGTCCATGACTTCAAGTTCAAAATAAAAAAGAAAAAATATACATGGGATAACCAAAAACTCAACTCCTTGAGTCAAACTTCTTGCAAATAGATGAATCCCTCAAAAATACATCTACTTCTCTTTATTTTTTCTATAAGTAAACTTCTCCCTTGAAGGAAAAAATATGAAAAGTTAACCTCATATTGTATTTAGTCTATCCAAAAAGAAGACTAATCTATACTTCTCAAATAAAATAACTCTAAAGTTTCCCACATCGATTAGCTCCAAGAAGACCTTAAGGAGAAATTATTTATCCCATTATAGACTTCCTACATTGATCAGTCTATATATACAAAAAGAAAATAAAAAAGTCAAGAAAAATACAAAATTTTGGTCATGGACTTGCCTATTCTGGGTTTTGGGTATCTTACAGAAGGGGCATGTTGTCCCACAACAATGTTACACTAAAAAAGAACCCTTCCACCTTACCTGTTCATTTTATTATCTTCTAAACCAACTCAAGGGATGAAGCATGTACTTTACACATTGTGATCACGTAACTTATTTCACCTATAGACCTATCACATCATGCAAGGTATCTAGGGACTTACGTTCAATGAGTCTAAGGATATGACATTTAGGGTATTTTCCAATTTGGGGCATTTCACTTCTATTCAGTTCACTCCTTTGCTTATTTATTGATTCTTATGACATAGGACAAGACTTTCGACACTTAGTTTCTAGGATTGCTTCTCCTTTCACCTACATTTACATTCATCATCTACTTCAATCAACTCATCTTACACATCCTACAACCTAGACACAACCATGCCTAAATCAACCTAGACACAACCATTCCTAAACAACCTCGATACATAGCCATGCCTAATCAACCTAGACACAACCATGCCTAACTTACCTTTCCCATTTAACCATACCTAAACTCACCAACCTACTCACCTACCTCAACTTATTCTTCCCTATCCTATGGGAGAACTACATCATCCTGAGGCCCTTTTCCCAAGGGTTATGTAGGAAGCACTCTTAGGGCATGGGACCCTTTGAGATTAGCTCAGCCACTCTTTTACCCATCATCATTTCCCCCATCAAACTAGTTAGTTTCCATAAAAACAATAATTTAGAGTTAACTCACAAAAAAAACCAAACACTACATAAGTACATTATCATTTATTTTCCATAATACCCATAACTTGGAAATTAAATTGAAACACATCAAATTTAATCATGCCTAACATCTCATTTTCATACAATCAATACAGTGAAAATTAAACCATTCAATTATATTTTAATTATACCTAACATCAATTATCACGACATCAATACAGTGAAAATCAAATCACTCAATCACATAACCAAACCAAGCCTACTCATCTAGTTTCTATAAACACCAAAATAATAGAAATTAAACCATTTCAACCATTCATTCACAAACTATATAGAATCAACCATGCCTAATCACCTAATTTCCATGACATCAATACAATGGAAATACAATTCAAACATATATCACTCACACAACCCATGTCTAAAAATATTTAGATTTCCATCACAACAACACTTACAAATTTTTTGACTCAATCATGCCTGCAACTTCTACTTTTCATGACTCCACCATGGCCTGCATCTGACTCAACCATGCCTAAATCACCTAGTTTCCATAACAACATTAACTTGGAAATGGAACCAAACCATGCCTACATCAACTTTCCATGATAATTGTACAATGGAAATAAAATAACATCATATATAAATATCATCATCAATCTATACATCAAAGGTTTGTATATCAATACACTGAATATATAGGTATAAATACAAGTATCTCAAAAAATCTCATATACAATCTCGCATCTTTGGCACACGTAGGTCTGGTATATATGTCAAAAATAAAAATACAATGTTAGATATCATGAAAATCTATCATCCATCATGAAGGCCTAGCTCCTCATGCTACTCTCTCATGTATCCTCATGTGGTCCTAGTCTCCACTCACTCATCATCTCTCTAGTAGCCTCACTTGACCTCTGTCTCTGTGAATTGGTGACCTCTCTCTCACCCTATTTATGTGGTTGAATGGCTCTCTGAGCTACTCAAACTATGTGTCCATGAGTTGGTCCTAGCACTGGCTTCCTGCTGTGCTCTGTGCTCAGCATAAGATGGAACATGTATACCCACATCTAATAATTATCCTTGATAATACCTCACCTCTAATACCACATCTTTGTAGGTGGCCATAGATATCACCTGGGGAGGAGCCATCACTCTCACCCCAACCTATGGACCATGTCCCAATAAAAGTGGGCCCTTGTACTATACCTAGTCCCTTGGTACTACTACCTACATGGTGGGTGCCTAAGCTGGTGCTTATGTGCTAGCTACCTGTAATGCAGCCTGTGTAATGTAGTCACCTGTGCCTGTGATGTGGCTAATTGCCCCTGTAGGGGTGACTATCTGGGCCTGTAACCCCATCACATGTGCCTACAAAGTTGTTACCTATCCCCCATCATCTATCGGTGGCTGTGAGGGAGCCTGAGCCTGTGCCTGAGCAAGCTTTATCCCTGTAATCCAGTCACCTACCCCTGAAGTGTGACCACCTATGTGCTATGCTTGTGTGAAGCTACAACTGTAAAGTAGTGACCTGCCCCTGTAGTGCATCCCTCTGCACTATCACTGTAGCTATCTTCTATGGTGACCTATATGTGGCAGTGCTTCCTATAGTTGTGCTACCCACCAGTGCTTGTATGCATCTATGGTGCCCACATCATCAATACACCTATCGACTACCTGCTCCTCCTACCCTATAGGATCCACTGGATGTGGTGGAGACAAAGGTATCTCCACATCATCTCTGTGATACTGAGGAAATGGTGGAGGCACATCCTGATGCAGCCTAAACTGGCATCAAAATCTGTCCACTAGAATCATCTCGTGCTCATCGGCATGTCTCCCCTGTATCCATCTGACCAACTGAAGCCCTATCAACTCCTCTGTCCATACCTCATAAGATGGAAAATCCACATACAGCTGCCATACAATGTCCATCACATATAATCCCTCCAACATCCACCTATAATAAGTCACATCACGTGATGCCTCCTCTATCCATAGATGAGCTCCTACGGACACCCATCTCCTATAACCAGCTCATTACATCCTTTATGTCAATCTTGTCTCAAAAGTCCCTATGGGCACACAATAACTATGTGCTCATAGGCCCAGCAGTGCAGTAAATATGTACATTAGATACCATATCTTTGAATCCTCTGATATTCCCATAGCTCCCTATATAGTTGTACTAAGTAGCCGGTGCCCATGTAAAAAAAATATGCTCCTCCATCATGTCCTTGTAAAACCCCCATCAGTTCTCAAGTAAATCTGTCCACCCTCTAATCTAGGAGTGCATAACATCCCACTACCACCATCATCAATACTGTATAACCTGGTCTCCTCTAGATGTGCAACGTACATGGCTCATAGCTAATGTTGGCACTGTGCTCACCTAGGTCACCCACCACCTCACCAAATACTGCGACCATAGTCTCATCACCTCATCAGATGAAATCTAGTATACTGGCTCCCCCACAATCGGTAGCCACAAAATCCTGTACACATCCTCCAGTTTAATTGTCATCTCGTCGGTGGGTAGATGGAAGGTATTGGTCATTGAGTCCCATCTATCGATGAGTGTAACCATCAAACTATGATCTCAAATGATATGCCTATATCACCTCACACCGAACAAGCCCAACATCTCACATATGGTCCCACTCATCCTCTGTGATGTTAGCTCACATCTGTACCAACAATGGTGGTACCATGTCTCGCATAGTCAACTGGTGATGTGCCTGCATCATTACCAATTACACTTGTCAATCACTTCCCTCTTTTTAATCATCTATTCACACCTACCTAATCCCATCCCACACACAATTTTCTTAGCCTATATATTTTCTACTGAATTAACTCACCTACTCTGATTCTATCTTTCCTAAAACACTCACATATTCTAGTTTACTACTTTCCTACCTTCACCAATTTGACATGACTTACACCTAAACCCCAACCATTCATACCTCTATTCACCCAAAACCCCACCTAATTCTATCAGTTTATACACCTAATTTATCTACCACTACCTCCCCGCTTCATCATCTATCCTACAACTTTTCCATTTTTTTCATTTTTAGAACTTAGTCACTTTTTACAGTGACCGGCACCAGTCACCTTGGTAACAATCAGCCTTTATCCCCACTGACATCGGCTAGCCCACTAACGTTGCCGATCAACCTCGACTGATGTCGGTCACTAGTTCGGCCCTAAGGTCAGAACCCCAATGTCCCTGTTTTGCCAAAAATTAACCAAAACCACCTAAAAATCTACCCCAAATTACCCAAATTCCACCCACATTCTTTTTACAACCTAATTAATCTACATTTCACCCTCCACATACCTGATTTCACCCCATTTTCTCTTAAAAAATTCAAATTCATTTTAAAAACCAAAATTCAATATTTTCATACCTTAGTTTAATTATACACACCAAATGGATTGTGGATCCTACCTCTACTCGCCTCTGTTGTCATGGTGGGATCTCTGGTCTCTGCACTGGAGGACCTCCAACTCCCTCTCCTACTTCTGTCATGGCTCAATCACTCTCACCACACTCAACCAATATCATCACTCCAATCAATCTCGTGGGTCCAAAAACTCCACTCCACCCACCTCTCAACTCACTCCAACTCAATCCTGGATAGTACCTCTATCATTTTCTCCATGTCAAATGCCCAAATCCATCCTCTCTATCATTTTTTCACAAGTAGAAAATTCCAAATGAACTTTTCTAAATGCAGGTTTTGTATTTTACTACACCGACTTGACCAACGTCGGTTAGGAGCCCTAGTTGACCGCAATGTGGTTTCTCATGACCGGTATCGGTTTACCTTTAACCAGTATCGATTAGCCTATTTAAGCCCATTTTTCCTAAATTCACCACATTTGAATACCAAAAATCCATTTTTTTCTTGCTACCCTACCCTTACCCAAGCCCTTGTGGCTCACCATATCACCTTATAACCTATCCTATGACCTTCATTTCATTTGGGGAATTTTTTTTCCTGTACCGTAACCTTACCTATAGCCTTACCTATCAACCCAACCCGACCTCACCCATTTGACACTTGAATTCACTTAATCGCTATACCTTGCGACGACGTTACTCGTGTTGTTTAGCCTACCAACTTTTCCTTTCCTGATGTCATGTCATTTATCATGACCAAACCATTTAGTGTTTTGTAACACACCTAATGCCCATTCCTGTGCCTAGCCCATTTATGTTTCAGGACCGTATCATATACCCTGGATACCTAGACCACATCAACCTTGTTTGGATAAACTTATCGACCTTTGACAATGTAGAGTTCGTGAGCTCTTCAACCTAGTGCCTTGTCGCATTCTACATGTGTGTGCATTTGAATTCCCCCTACCTATTACCTACACCCAAAATCACCATTTCCCGCTCCCTCATACCCTACCTTATTTTTCATCACCTACCATTTTATCAAACCCCTCACCGATTCAACCTACTACTTCCTCAATTCTAGGTTTGAGGGGGATCATCTCCACCCATACCTGGGGAAACTTGACTTCAAGCCATACCTAGGGAAACCACTCCTATTTTTGTCAATAGCGTTCGCTCATCAATAAAAGCTACAAGATAAAAAGGGGCAAATGTAGACACCCAAATTTGGGACACATCCCTCTAACCCCTTTCAGATTCATTAATTCGACACATATACCTAGCTATGGTCCCCTTCACCACATTGGTATTAATTTAATCACCTATAATTAAATTAATCCTCATCCTCATACTATTATTAATTTAATTACTTTAATTAGATTAATATCCACCTCATTAATATCCACATCATCCCTCCACCTCATCCCAAGACCTATTCCTAGCCTATTGATTAACTAAGACTAAGTCCCTACTTATCCCAACCAACTGGGACTTAGTCTAGCCCTAACATTAATTCCCTATTTCTTCTCCAACAACACTCCTACTTATCTAAGTATCATTCTACACTTGAAACCTAGAATGAGGATTTAAATCATGCCAAAAATAGCAAAGATTAGACTATTTTTGGCAACTTGGACTTATTCACCTTAACTGATGTCGGTTATCCCTCGGCCGGCACCAGATCACCTAACTGCCATTAGTTAGGTTAAATAAGAGTTTCTAACTCTTTGTTTAGGTTCTAAATCTGACTTCTTAGCTTGTGCAGCTTCTTTACATTCACCACTCTCAAGTGTTCCTTACATGACCTTGTGACAACCACCTAGATCCCTCTCAGCATTTAGATGTCATTCAGTTCATCCACAAGTTCTTCCAGAGCTCTATCACACATGCACCAGGAAGCATCGCTACCACCCTGCTACCATATTCACTCTCAGGATCACCACCTTCTATAACCACCACCACCATCCACCTCCAGGTTACATTCAATAACGTAAGTGTTATCTCTCTGTTTTCATTTATAATAGCTCATATTGTTTTATCAAGCTATCTACTTTAGACACCACCCTTCTACCTTACCTGGATCTAATCCCCAAGTGCCTCTGGCCAATAGTTTATATCTGTTTAACCTACCACACCTTACCTAAACCCTCATATCAGCATCTCTGAGTCTTAAAAAAATCCCAAAAACCTATCCAAATCCCCATCACTCTATGTGCAATCATAGAGAGTGCCCAATTCTCATTTTTTGACATTACCACCAAATTTCCCCTACTGACACCCGGTCACCCAACCAACATCATTCTATCCCCATAGCTGAAATCAATTGCCTAACCGATGTCAGTCTCTGAAGACTGGAAATTTTCCCTAAACCAATAAGTTCACAACTTTCCCAAAACAACCCAAAACCTTACCCAACTTCATCCAGACTCCACCTACAACCATATACCACACCTACAAACCCAAACCAGCCTCCCTCAACCAAAGCCTAACCTTTTCTTGTTAAGTTAAATTCATTTATTGTAGATTTTAGGAGATACCTAAATCTTATAACTACAATAGGAATCATTGCTTTATTATTTCTTCTCTCATTAATTTGTATTAAATAGAGGATTGACAACCATTCGAGGAAGCATCAAGCTTCCTGGATCTAGCCATCACTAGGAAGTCCTTTGACTCTTGCTATTTAATATTCTCTGGTGGTATTATTGTAATTTATATGTAGTTCCTTCCAATCCAAAATGAAGCTCTCACATTTAGTTTTGATCAAAAGTTCTACAACACTTGCAACATCTTCTTCCATCTACATAACATAGGTATTCCTCTTATGCCCATTACCCTTATGTATTTTATCGCATTACTTTGAGGTGAAACACCACCACCCCTTGCTACAATTGTATTGATTGTTCCTTCTTCCTTTGTTGCAGTGTATGTTTAATTCTAGCCAATGAATCTTTGGGTGCTTGAACCAGTACCATGCTTGAAGATGTTTCTATGGTTGGAGCCGATTGTACTATGTTTTTCTGTTTGAGTTCTGTATTTTTCTTCTTCTCTTCTGCCTCTTTTTCCTTCTTCGCTTGTTCTTCTTTCTCTTTCATTGCTCTCTATTTTTGTAATTTTTCTTCCTGTTCCTTTTTCTCTTTTTCCATTTTTTGATTTTTTTTCTTTTTCTTCTTTATCCTTCTTTGATTTTTCTTGTTTTTCTTTCTCCTTCTCTTTTTATTCATTCATCTTTTGTTCCTCTTCTTCTTTTTCTTTCTTTTCTCTTTTTTCTTTCTCTTTTTTAGTTTTCTCCTTTTTTGTTTCCTTATTTTCCTTCTCCACCTTTTTTTTTCTTCCTTCCTCTTCTTTCTTCTTTCTTATTATTTCCTCTTTATTCTTCCTTTCTAACTAATTTTTTTCTTGTTTTTCTTTTTTTTTTCTTTATGTATCTTGTCTTCTTCTAGTTATTCTTGTTATTTCTTGCTCCTTTCAAGTTCTTTTGTCTGTTTTCTTGATTCCTATTGTTTTTCTCTCTCATTCCTCTGTTTTTCTCTCTCATTCTTGTGTTTAATCAACAATCCAATCAATTCCTCCACCTATTTTATCCTATGCAAATCCATCTTAGTTCAGAGTTTATTTTGTTTTAAGATAGTTCTTTTGTGTTGGAGTGTGGTCAAGCAGTGTGTTTGTTCTATATCTATCTACTCATGGACTTCTTCTGCTAGTGCTGGTGTGAGAAAATGGGCTATATCTTCAAGTATAAAGACACATTTATCTAAGTAATACACTATAGCTTCTGCTATGGCCATTTTTTCTCCTCCTATACTGGTGATGTATTATTGTGTAACCTATGAAATTCCACTGGAAGTTAAGCATTTTTTATAATATTTGTATGCTTTTCTAGTGAGTCCTTTCTCTTCTAATGGTTTCACTTCTTCTGAAATATGGGGTTCTGATTGCTTTTGCAAATGTATTGGTGATGGGTTGTATGGAGTTTCCTCTTCATCTAACTCAAAAATATCTTCTATTTCCGCATATTTTGCTTCGTCTTTTTCTTTGTTAATTACGGCTTCTTTCAACTTTGCTTTTTCTACTAAAGCTTTTTGTCGTTTGGTGATAAGTTTTGCATTACTAGGGCCTGTCTTCCATTTTTATGTTTTGGGAAGTTATTTTTTTTATTATTCCTTGTTAGATTAGGCAAAGAATTTCTACCTGTATTCCTACAAAAATTGTCAATTACTTCATCAAAATTACGCAATTTATCTTTTGTAGAATCAACAAGAAGATTTCTAATTGCTTCAACGGATGTAGCCACTAGTTCATCTAAAGCCTCGTAAGGTAATGTAGGTAGTATTCTATGCGTAGAATTGTGGGCTAAATAAAAGTGTAATCGATGTCAGCAATAAAGTATACATCCTCATATTTTGCAACAATATGCTCTGATACCCTTGCTTTATTGCCAATGATTTGCCTAATTCTTTTGATCTACTCTAATAATGATGTAATTTGGGTTACTGCATCTAGGTTGTTCATATGTTCCCAAATTTGTTCTATGATTGGTCTATCTCCATGTCTTCTACTTATTTTGATTTTTAGGGTAGGATTTTTGTAAAGTACATTGCTAAATATATTAGGTTTGAACCATAGAAAATTATGTGTTTTCGTTCTTTTATCTTCCTTGTATTCCCATGGAATTTTTCAGCTACTAAGTCAGAGAGGTTGTACTATGAATGCAACTGGACCATATCTAGGGAAATTTGTGCACTAAGCCCATGGGCACCATCCTCTCTATCGAAATGATAAATTTTTAGACATATGGCTTTAGCGGCATACCTTAATGTATGATTAACAATATCTATTATGAGTACCCTATATTTTGATTTTATTGCTCCCATTGTTAAGGTCGTGCCTTTTAGTTTCATTTTCTTTTTGGAAATTGCTAAGTGCCCTTTATCCCACAATCCCATAACCCTAGCCATTACTTCCATAATGATCTGATATGGTTGGTCCAAATATAGCATTTGATTTTGGAGATGACTAAAACTTGAAAGGCAGAGTATGCCCTAGGAAAACAAGGTATTCGACTCCAAGCATCAATTTTTAACTTGTTTATGACTTAAGCATTATTATTGTATACGAGCTCCTTTGTATTCAGATCATCTTCTAAGAACAACACTCTCTCCACTTCGAGCACCATATGATCATATTCCAAAATTGGTGAATGGATATACTTCTGTAGATCCCTTGTGTGAGTGAATTTATATGGAACATGTGAAAATGTGTCATTTGGGTCATGCATGTATGACTTCATGGAATGCTTCAGAAATTTTTGTTTCGGGAGCTCTTCTTGTGTGATCTCGACTAGAATATCCATTTTTCATTCACAATTTGCCCTAATTTTTGCCCTAGTTTTCTCTTGGCACCTTCACTAATAGATGGTTTGATCTCTTGATTAGATTTGTGTTCCTTAGTCGATTCCATGTTATCACCTTTTATAAGGTTCTCTTTTCACCTACCTCATTTATCACATTTTGGTGAAATTTTTTTTTTTTGCTTTGGCCACAACTTTACCCTATGTATTTTCCATGTTTGGAGTTTTTCTTCATATTGCTGCTTTTTTTTCATCCCACGGCTACACCTTTATTGTGTTCTTCTCCTTCATTGCATGGATTTCATAGACCCCTTTGTTCATGTCACAATATCTTTCCTTCCTTCATGTCACAACTTGTTATTTCTTTGTGATGCGGCTTTCCTTATTTATTTGTTTTGTGTTTTTCTTCTTTTCTTTATGTCACAACTTTTTCCTCAATTCTTCCTTATGTGGTTGTATTTATTGCTAATTTTTGTGGTTTTTTTATTTCCTTCTTTATTGTGTGATTTTGATTTCTTCGTGGCTTATTCCTCCTTGTGGTTTATATTTTTTCTCTAGTGTGCGGGTATGCCCCCTCCGCTGCATCTTTCTTAATATTCCTCATTACGTGGGTATTCTTCCTCTGTGGATTATTATTTTTATACCCAATATTCTTTCTAAGGATAGAGATGCCCTTGCAGATTTTCATCCTACCCCTCGACCTATCCACCGAATTGCCAGTTTTCAAATAGGCCAGTGTTCTTTCTACTCCACGGGTATTTTTTCTCCATGGTTTCTTCTTTCTCCTCTTTCTTTTTTTATAAGGGTAGAGATTCCCTTGCGGGTTTTCATCCTACCCCTCGACCTATCCGCCGAATTTCCAGTTTTCAAATAGGTCGATATATATATATATATATACCTCTTGATTTGTGTCTAAGTCACATATATTTTGAGTCTTGCCCCATTCACATATCCTGGGAGTTCTTTTAATTATAAGGTTTGTAACTTTGTTGCTCCGGAAGGCAATTTATCCTTAATGATGTAAGGTTCTAACCATTTTACCTTCAATTTTCTTGGGTTTATACTTGTTATCATATAAGAGTACTTGATCTCCAACATCAAATTTCTTTATTTTAATGTGGCAATCATGCCACGACTTCTGTCTTCTCTTCTCCTGAGTCTTGTTATATACAGCTATGAATCTTTTTTCATCTAATTTTTCTATCTCTATTAGCCTCTCATGGAGTGAATCATCCTCAGCCATTCTAAATGCAACTGCAATTCTCAAACTTAGAATCATAAACTCTATGGGGACCATGGATTGTAGTTCATAAACTAATCTAAATAGGGAGTATTTTGTGAGCCTTTTATAGGTTATGCGGTACGCCCACAGAGTGGTGGGTATCTTCAAATCCCAATCTATAGTTTGTAAAGAAATTTTTTTCGTTAATACCTTCTCCAATAATTTTTTGAATGATTATGTTGTTCAATTTTCCTCGGGATGGTATGGAGTGCTTCTATAATGGTTGATCATAAACCTGCTCAATAGTTCTTGAATAGATGCATTCACAAAATGTTTTCCTTGTTCACTGGTAATGCTCAAAGGACATACAAACATTGTAATGATGTTCTCATATAAGAATCTGGCGGTTGTTTTTGTAGTACAATCTTTTGTGGGAACCACTTCTGCCCATCTTGTTAAATATTTTTTCCTGGTTATGATAAAGCTTTCTTGAGAGTGTTTAACGCCTAATTTAATAGGTCCGATGAAATCAATGGCCCATTTTTTGAATGGAGCTAATGCCAAAACAGGTCTCAGGGGAATTTCATCCCTTGAATTGGATTTCCCTATCCTCTAACATATGTCATAGGATCTAGCATGTTTATGACCATCTGTAAAAATTGTAGGCCACCATAGACCAGCCATCATTACCTTTCATGTCGTCTACTCTCCTCCATTGTGACCTCCCGCTATACCTTCATGTGCTTCAATCAAGATATTCTTCCTCTCATGATCCAGAGCTACTCTTCTAAGGACATCATCTTGTCCCTTTTTGTATAAATTTCCTTGAATCAGTGTAAATGGAAATGCCCTACTCAAAAAAAATCTTTTATGTTGCTGAGTATAGTTACTTGGAAATTCGTGTGTATGCAATAGTTGTGCAATTTCATCAAATTCCTTGGGTATGGCTTCAATCCTGAATAAATGAGAACCAGGAAAATCATCATCTATGGGCCCCTCATCTTCTCCATTTTCAATTCTTGACAAATAATATGGTCCATTGTTTATTTTCCCATGTTTTACTACCACAGTGAAATCAAATTCCTAGAAAAGCATGAGCCATCTACATATTCTCCCCTGTAAGAATAATATATTTAATAGATACTTTAAGGGATCATGATTAGTATAAAATAAAAAGGAGGTGGCTAATAAGTATTGTATGTATTTCATCAAGGCATAAACCATACTTAATGCTTCCTTTTCTATTGTTGTATAATTTCTTTCTGTCTTAGCCAACTTACTACTAGCAAATGTTATAGGATGGTCCATCTTATCTCTAGGTTATCTCAATACAGCT
Organism: Taxus chinensis; assembly: GCA_019776745.2. Taxonomy (NCBI): domain Eukaryota; kingdom Viridiplantae; phylum Streptophyta; class Pinopsida; order Cupressales; family Taxaceae; genus Taxus; species Taxus chinensis. The sequence goes on along the minus strand of CM034154.1, from coordinate 696,080,428 downwards.
CCAATTATTATCCCTGATGTATCCACATGAACATGGAAGGGTATCTTCCAATCAGGGAAAATCAAGATGGGTGTATGTAAAATTTTGTCTTTTAGTATTTCAAATGCATCTGCACATTCTTTGGACTAAGGGATTTGTTTATTTGTCCTCTTCTTTAATAGTTCTTATAGTGGGGGCACTTATCTCTACGTAATTTCTGATGAATTTTTTGTGATAACCCGTGTAGCCAAGAATTGTCTGCACCTCTTTCTATCTTTTTGGTGGTGGTAGATTAAAAATCAAAGAAGTCTTTAAAAGATCAATCAACAGACCTTCCTTACAAATTATATGTCCTGGTAATGTGTAAAAAGGAGTCAAGAAGATGCATTTCTTCAAATTCAATGATATTTGTAATGCTCTACATCTTTGAAACATAAACCATAGTACTTGTATATGGTTCTTTAGTAGTCCATTAATTGTCCAGTCATCAAGATAGCCCTCTAGGAAATCATGAATGAAATATTTGAACGTGTTAATCATGATTCTATTGAACATTTTTGGTGCATTCTTAATCCCAAATGGCATAATCGTATACCTAAATGACACCCATTCTGTGGAAAAAGTGCTTTTGGGCTGGTCCTTTGGGATAATTTTTACTTGGTAGTAACTGGAAAAAACCATATGTAAATGAATATACTTCTCTGCCAACCACATTTTCTAATACATGTTCTATAAAAGGGGTTGGGAATGGATCATGCACACTGGCTTTATATAACCCATTTAGTCTACACATACACGGATATCTCCAGTCTTCTTGTTTTGAATTACCATGGGACTGGTTCATTCTGACTTGTTAATGGGTTTAATAATCCTAGCATTTAACATTTTGTCGATTTATGACTTCACCTTCGCCTTTAAATTAGGATTCAATCTATATGGTCTCTTCTTTATTTTCTTGAATCCATATTTTATTTGAATTTCCATTGTTTCTTGCATCCTCTATTATTCCATTCAGCTATTTGAAGTGCTTAGGAAAAATATCTTCGAACTCTTGTAGTAACTCTACTACTTTTGCTACTTCTTCCTTCAACCAATAGTCTCCAATCTTGGAAAACTTCTCATCTCCATTCATCCCAATGTTCTCATTTTTGGTGTTTTAAGGGTTGGTAATAATATTTTTCACCTTTGTCTTTATTTTCTACTACTTCTCTTTCATCCTCTATGACCTTGTATCTCAAATTCTCTAGTTTTTCCTCTTTTTCTTGTTTTTCGATAGTAAAGTACCGTGTTAATTCAGGAATCTTCTTTAGAGTTTCTTGTAGCTTTAGAATCTTAGGTTTTGTTTTTTTCTTCTCTTCAAAATGTTGCTTCGTTTCTTCATCTAGTGTCAAAAATAGGAAAGTTTAAATCTTTTGTAATTCTCTTAAGGCATTTAAATCTGCGTCCCAAAAATTAAAGGTATGAAAAATTTCTTTAACCATCTGATCCCAATCTCTGGTCTCCCATCTAATTTCTTGATGTGAATACCAGTATCGTCGTATGGGCCCTAGGGTCCATATTAACAATTAAATCCATAGCAAGGGAAAAGTCTCTTTGTATAGTCACCAATGTTGTTCACAAACTTGAATATGTTTATGCGGATCAGTTTCACCAATGTATTCGGGAATTTTGGCATAGTATCCTTCACTCTCCATATATCTAGCTTTTAGCAACATTGTTACTGAGTTCTAGTGATATACATTATGTTTATGTGTCGCCCACCAACTTGTAGAATTTATATTTCGGGTATCATCTAATGCCTCAATTCTTTCCTTCTCATTGGGAAATATCATTTCCATGATTTTAATGTACCCTTCTAGATCCCTAAATCCTGAATACTTTGGAAAGATTTAGTGGGATGCCCCACGGCTCAGCCTATACACTCTTTTGATTGGAATCTCCTTTATCTCTTCTACCTCAGTAGAAAATCTATCTTGAGCTGACATAAATATATCATATTCTTCTTCTTCATGTGTTGAATAGCATCCATCCTCTTCTTCAAATGTGTCTTAGGTGGGCATAAAAATGTCACCCTTGATATTTTAGTTATCTTCTAGCATGACAACTCTGGGTGGTATTCTTCTCGCGTAGTGTAATTTTCGAGTTCTGGACTCTGGAAACCCATGTATCCAAGCTTCTACCACATTATTTGAACTGTCGGTGGTGTCTTCTAAATTAACTTAAATCTCACCATCTAAGTTTGGTTCAAATTCTTTGTCAATTCTAGAGAATTTTTCCAATGCGTACACTCCTTGTATTTCATCACAATCTTCCCCTTTTGTGTCGTGTCATACTTCTTCTACCCATGTGGCACACATTCTTGCATGTATGGATACATGAACACATATGCCATCTAATTTTAGTGTCACTTCTTCCTCTTTGGAATTTAGTGTTCTGGTGTAGTCTATGACCCATTCCAGGGATAGAATGTCATTTTATGAAGGATTCTCAACCACATTTTTTACTACTTCAAAATTTACCATCTTCTTTATTCCCATAAATTTTACTAATACATTTTTTAGTACTCTGATTCATTGTCCTTATGATCCATCCTCTAACCTAATAAAGTATCTCATGGGTTCTAATGTAGGCCTCCCAAACATCTCCCATGTAGTTTTAGACATCATATTGACATCTTCACCGAGATCAAGTAGTACTTTGGTAATAGTGGTATCAAAGATATCCACTTCTAAGTAAATGGTGGACTTGCGCCATGTTTGTTGAGTCCAAAATATGTTTCTTTTCTTCTTGTTGTGTCCTCCTTCAATTTTGCAGATGTGAAAATTCCTTTCTTCTTTATTCCACTACTTTCTTAATTGTTTCAACTTGTCTACAAACCCGTGATTGAGTGTTAATTTAGCTAGTCCTTTTAAGGCAAGGATCTCTTCCTCTATAAAATAGTTTTTCTCTCTTTCTTCCATGGCTTGTGCTTCCTTTAAAACTGCCCTACTCTTTTCAACTTCTTTTAAGTGCAAGCCTAGCCTAATTTCTCTATCATTTCACTCCTCTTCATTAGAAGAATGTTGTTCTTTTGGTAGCCTTATTATTTTATTCATTTTAGGTGTCACCTCATTCTTGGTGGCACTTCTAGTTGTAACGACTACTCTATATCAAGGGTCTTCAGTACTTTTTCCTATTTTTTCCACTTTTCTTCTCATATAACTTTCTTTTACCTCTTCTTTCTTGTCTTCTTCTGTAGGTTTACTTCCTGAAGCAAAGACCCTTGTGGATTTATATTTTTCTATGGTCTCTTCATCCCAAGGGATCCTGGTGATGTGCTACATGTTTCTCTAAGCATCTACTCCCAAATATTTTGACTTCGTTGTTCTACTTCTATAGAACTAGGAGGCTTTAGGAAAATTGAATGCATCATGTCCTTTCTCATGAAAAAATATAAAAAGATCAAACTCTGTACAATTTCTTGCAAGGTTCCCATCTTGTCCACATTTATAATAATTCATGGGTCTTCTGTCATGATATCCTCCTCCTTGGCTATCTCTGTAACCCCTGCAGTAACCATTATCATTGTAACCTTGATATTATCTACCGTCATGGTAGTTATCATAACCGCCTCTGTATCCACCTCTGAAACCTCTCCTATATCCACCTTGGTACCCTCCATGGTATCCTCTGTCATTATAGCCTTAGTAGTTCTTGTTATAGTAACCTCCCTGATCCTCGCCTCAAAACTAAGGTTGGCCACCTTGTTGGTTTGAGTAATTTAGTGTAGTTATCACTGATTGTGAAGGTGGCACATTTACTATAAGCATCTTTGGTTGAGAAGGGGGAGGGTTTGGTGTTGCATTCTATTTATTGGACATTGCTCTCCTAGAGGCATAGTCTTTTAAGTCTTCCAGTGCATCAACCGAGGGGAAAGTATGATGATAATGATTATATGACCCACATGTAGTACAATACATCAGTTAATTCATATGAGGTGCTACTTCGACTAAAGGACAAGTGTCTTGTGTATGTTGGTCACAAAGTCTGTACATACCATACCATGTCATTTCTAATGGTATTATGTCGCTAGAGGATGCTTTTTATGATGAATGTAATCTTACTATGGCTGATCTTTTTGCATTTTCAAAGTGTGAACAATAAATTCTACTGTTAACTTTTTTAAGTTACCTTTAATGAGAGGGTAGTTTTTTTTTTTAAAAAAACTACTATTTTGTGAAATTTCTTGCCTAAGTTTTTGGGGAACCGATAGTTTTCCATAGTCCGAAATTTTAGACTTCAGAATGTGGAGGTTCTCGTACTTTGGGTTTTGTTATTATTTTGAAATTAAATTTTTTCCTTAGAGTTCTGAAGTTCTCATTTTGAAACTTTTTTCAGTTTTCGTTTCTAGTTGGCATTTTTGGACATTTTAGTGTTCTAGTTCCAAACTCTGAAAGTCAGAAGTTTTGAAAATTTCAAAACTTTGGGTTTTCATTTTTTTGAGTCTCACTTTAAACCCAAAGGGGCTATTTTTGTTCTTGACTTCCAAAGTCTGAAATCCTAAAAATTCTGAAAAATCAGAACTTTGGTCTTTCGAATTTCAGACTTCAGGTTTCACATTAGAATGGTCATCGTTGCATTTCAGATTTTAGACCCTCTGCATAACATTTAATTCCCAACCACCCCACATGTGTTGGCTTTTGGGCATTAATTTCAAGTTTACCTATATAAACTTGGATTTTCACGCGTCATTTTCACTCTGACAACTCATTTTTTACCGCACCATATCATACTTTTAGGCATCAATTTCAAAGTAATTTATGGGTTTTCTTTAATCTTTTTGGTTTAGATTTCCATGGTTTTATTTTTTTTTCTTTCCATTTTCTTCTTGCTTAAACATGGAAGCCACTGTCTATTCATTGTTTGTTTTTTTTCATTTTAAATATTTTATTTGGTCTTTCATTCAATCTTGTGAGCTTTAATCATGCAGGCATCAAGTCTCATTGAACCCAAGGATTTCAAAAAAACACTTCATTTCAAATCTTCAAAATATTTTTATTTCGCTGGTGTGCTTTCGTTGGTGTGACTTTTCAGAGGTCTACTTTCAGCATTTCGGAACTATTTGATTTCAGAGTGCAATTTCAAAGTTCATTTTCGGAGTTAACACCTTTTCGGAACTTCGAGACTTGTTACTTTTCAACTTCGGGACTTTTGATTTTCAGAGGTATGCTTTTCAGGTTTCAAAGCTAAGAAGAGATTAATATTTTTGGAGTTTTGGGCTTCATCTTTTTTCAGAATTAGATTCTTTTCAGAGGTTTTGTTTTCAAACTTTCAGAATTTGGTGTTTCTAATATTTCAAAATTGTTTCTATAAAAAAAATTCAAATCTCGATCGGGATCCGTACCCCAAACTGATGTCTTATTCTTATTCAAAAGGAAAGGAAAATATGAAGTATACCTTATTAGGAGTTTCCCCTCATACATGCATGCCCTCAGATTTGGGAAACATTGGAGACACAGACTTGGGACATGGTGTATATGCCATAATTCTGGGAAAGATTAAGAGCCCCTAATAAAAAATATTGGATGCAAGCCATTTTTAACAGTGGCTTGCTCTCACTATTGGTTTTCCTTCATCCATGCATTTCCCTGAATTTTTTCTTGGCTACAGCAACTCACTTCGATAAGGCCTCTAAATTAGTGAAGGATGATGATGGAAAAGTTGTGATTAGGCTGGACATTAATTTTTTTGAATATTTATTCAAACTTCCAAATGTCAAGGGATATGCAACAATCTCCTCAGAGGCTGCAATTGAATACTAGGATAAGGAATTTGAACTATGTACAAAAATCATGATGAAGAATTATTTGGCCAAGAGTGTTACCAAGCTCCCCAAAACATTTTTCCACTCAAGCTTCATCCAAGAAGTTAATGACCTTATTGTGCTTTTGAGTAGAGTATCGGGTCTCTCTTCAGCAAGATAATTTCAAGAGTGGATGTTTCTTTACATTACTACTCTTAAGAAACATAAGGAATTTATAAGATGGGGAGAACATATTAGTAGTTCAATTTATTTTCAATTGAGAAATTTCTTGACTTCGAAAAAATTCTTCATGGCTTCTTTCCTTGTCTATGCGGCAGCTATCATGGGGGAATTTAACGGATTAAATACAAAGGGTGTTAAAAGTGTTTCACATATTTATGATTTTTATCCTCAAATCACGATGGAAGAAGGGAGTAAACATTTCCACACAGTTAATGATGCCTTTTTTACTGCCTTCATTTATCATTTTGATAAGAATTTATACAATTGTAGAATTTATGATGAAGCTTTCAAGGAGGTAAGGGAATGGGGAGCCATATACCTCTAATTCTAAACATTTACATACATCAGGTTTTTAGGTTTCCTAGGTTATCCTAATAAATTACCAAGATGCCCGACTTATAAATGGGTCTTGTTAGAACTGGTTCGTTAATTGTTGTATTATCATAAGATTCAAAATAAACGACATAAGGTAGGAGTCTAGATTCCCATTTCAATTGGAAGATACACTTGTGCCATCATTTACAAGGAAAATAATGTTGATGGAGAAATGTCTGAAGTTACCTTGCAAAATTTCCACCCTAGAAATAACTTTGATTATTGGGGAAAATTTGGTGAAATAGGGTTGGCTAGTTCCCATGTTCCTCAGTTAGAAGATATTTGGATCCACTATCGAGATGAGGTCATCATTAGATAGTGGGAATTTGAAAGATTAACTCTTGATGAAGTTAAAAAATGTGGTGTTTTAGATGTCCCTGATGGAATCAAAGATGATGATGATGTGTTAGACCCTAGTTTATAGGAGTGATAACATTGTTAATTAACCATTACCATGGATTGATTGGTATCAAGAAGAATTTTCTGATACAAAGGAAAGGGCAGGGACCATCTTGCAAAGAACGTATGATTGGCTAGTACTTTGGGAATCTCACCCAAAGGGTTAGACCAACCTATAAGAATGGAATCCCTATCCAACCCTAAGTTTTCCTACACCTTACAAAAGGTAAGAGGTCTACTTAGAAGGCCACTACAGCTCCAAGAAAGATCTCATTTGTTTTTGGTAGTTCTTCTCTTGCAAAAACCTCTATTGCCAAGGTTGTGTCTTCTACAGTGTAGGTATCTGAAGTTATTGATGTTAGTGTCTCTCCAGTTGTATCACAAGGCTTGTCACTTTATCTTTCACTACCATTATCACCATCCTCAGCTCCACCACCTCCATCATTGTCTACCACTCCTCTGATCATCTCTTTTTTTCCATCTCCATCTATGGCCCAAGTTTTCTCATCCCTTCACGTTCTCTCTTAGTTGGAGAGATGATTGGGTCTCCACTTTCCACTCCATCTTCTCATCATCTTCTATTTCCTTCCATTTCCATTTCCAGTCTTATTTCATCTTCTCCCAAAGCTATTCTAACTCCCACACCATCTATCATTACCACTTCCATTTCAACCGTTATACTCGGTGTTATTTTACTTAGTGCCCCAAGTTCAGTTATGACCATGCCACTTGCATCTATGTCTGTTATACCTGAATGGATATATCACCAGACACCCAAGCAAAAGAAGAAGGTTCCCCTCATAGATGTGATTGATCTAAATGCCTGTTAGAACCCACTCCAAAAAGGTAGGCCAAATGTCCAAGGGTTGTTTCTAACCTATCAGTAAGCCAATTAGGAGAAAGATTCATAGAGATATTCACCCCACTGAAGGAAAAACCAAAGAAACCATTACTGCAAAAGATTATCAAATCTCTCGGTTTTCTTTAGGAAAGGTAACACATGAGGGTGCAAAATAAGATGTTCAAATGGCCCTTGGAATTTCATTAGAAAAGTATGACAAAGATAAGGCTTCTAAAGATGAATTGAAAGAAAAGGTTGAACAACTCACTGCTCTTTTGAATAAATTCACACAACCTACTCCAACCACAGATCCTTCAACTACGACTACTCTAACTATCTCTTCCCATCTTGATGATATCTCATATCATGAAATTGAGAAGATAGGTCAGAAGGGATGATCGGTTGATGGGTGGATTGAGTTTATGCTCCATGAGACTAACCCTTTAATCAAAGAAGTTATGGAATTATACAATGATTTGCAAACAAAGAAATTTTCTATTTGAAATATAGATGAAATTGTCTCTGAGGATATTAATAATTTGAACCTGAATTTGACTACTTGGGAGGAAATTAGAGAAATAAATCCAGATCTACTTCTCCAGGAGGGTGTAATTGATAACGTCTCTAAGTTTTTTGAGTATCAAAAGGCTGTGGATTTCAAATCCAAGGTGTTGTAGGATTTGATCAAGAAACTGGAGGATAAACATGTTGAAATAGTGGATGGACTAAGTGACATTTCAGAAGAATTTTATAACATCAACTGTAAATTCTTCAATGAAAATTTTGATGTTCTTCTGATTGATTAGATTAAAGCAAGTTTCAAAGGTTTAGTTAAGGAGGATGATGAGGTAACTATAACCTTTCAATATTAATTCAATTCACATATTAGTTTCATGTCAGAATTTCATAAGTTAGCTGAAGAAAGTAGTGAACAAATTGAAGAGACTTCCATTCAAGGTTACAAGAGAGGTTGATATAGCAAATGTCTTGAATCATTATGTGTGTGGGCTAGAGGAAGAAGAAATGCAAGGAATTATCAAATGTTTCATATGATTACAAGCACCAATTGGCTATGTGGGAAAAGGATCAGGAGAAACCTGAACAAGAAACAGATGTGGCAAGTCCAAGTTAAGCCTAACATCCATTTTTGGAATGGCTCCAAAGCTCTTGATTCAGTCAAAGTTGTAGGGTTGACTTGGTCAAACCCGTACAAAAACTTTGCTATATTTATGGGAGCATGTTCCCTTGAACTTAATTGCACTCTATTTTTAGTAACTAGTTATTTAAAGGTTCAACTGTAATGGCTCAACCTCTGGAACTTATAAATAGTTAGATGCATTAAGTTAAAAAAGAGACCTTTTAGATCATTTGGAAAGTTACTCTTCATGATTGGAAGAGTGCTTCATATACTTTGAGCCTTTTAGTTATATTCAGAACAATATTTTGGTCGTGAAATATCTGTTTTATTGTGTTAATAATTGATCAATTTATAGCTTGTGAATGTTTAATTCCTTGATGTGATTGGTTAATCTACCTTTATCTTAGTTATATTATTTCAATCTATGTGAAAAGGCATATAGTTACTTTGAATATCAGTTGTGGAAAAGCTATTTCCTTTCTGTTACAAAGTTTTATTATTATTTATAGTCATGGATGGAGGAAGATTGCAAGACATGTGCATATCATATATTGTTGTGAGGAGTTGATTGTGCATTTAAGTAGGTCTATCTATTCAATATACTTGGTGCATCACCTTATTTTTTATTTTTTAATATTTAACTTTAAGCCCATAAATTGAGTAGATTAGAGTTATTTTCAAATGTTTTAGCCTTGCATATTGATCTTAAATCAAGTGCTCCAAGTCTCAAAGGAATTCGGCCTTCTCTATAGATTCATCCCAAGGCAACAAGGTCCCACACCTTGAGGATGTTCAAATGTTGCACGGGATCACTTAGAGATTCAACGGGTGCATGATCTACATGATAACAATTTTTGGCATGCCTTGGTGGGAGAAGAGTTGGTACTTCTCTTCATACTTGCATGAATCAAAGTACTTGGAAACTCCATATCTTTGTATTTCATATCTCTAGTGTGTTAACATATGTAAAGAATAATTCAGACAAGAGATTCTGTGAGACGAGAAGGAAATTATCAGCATATTGAGTTATCCTTGTCTCCTCTAAGAAGAAGAAGAAGAGGCATTTCAACATCACTAGTTACAACGTCAACACATAGAGGTCATTCAAATCCTCCTTATTGAAGGTTCCCTCCACCTAGGAACAATCAGTCTCTTGGTAGAATGGCAAGGAACCAAGTGTTTCATGCATTCAATGTAGGAAAACCTCTTCTATTAGCCCAATGGGGTCCTATACCTGCTGACTGCACTCAAAAGTCTACCATTTTATACATAGGGGAAAGTCATATTACTCTAGTGGAACATATTCTTCATGTGACCAGCATTTTTGTAGTACATAATTTTACATAAGACAACATTTGCAGGTCAGACTCCTTGCTACTTCCTTTAAGGGAAAATCACTTCAATGGTTTTGTGGGTTAGAGGCTAGAACTATAACCACTTGGGATGAGTTGGGGGAGAAGCTCTACAAATAGTTAGAAGACAAGTACATGAGTCATGGAACAACTTCAACCATAAAGAGAGCTCTACATAAGTGATTTCAATTTCTGAAAAAGACTTGGAAAAGGATTCTAGCACTCATAAAACCTTCTCCAAATAATGTATTTTTGTATTATTTACGAGCTTTGAACAATGATATAGTAGTTATGATCCAGTCCATGGGAGGGACCACACTTCCTGATGCCTATGAAGTTGTAATAAGGGCTGAGAACTCTTTGATCCAAGCAGGGAAAATTTCATCTAAGCCCCCCATGCCTTTGTCTACTGAAATTTCAATTAATCAGTCAACCATTGCCCCTATTCCATTAGCTTCTAGCCAACCAGTTGTGATTACACTTGTTCCTTTAAATGATCTGGTCAATGTCAAATCGTTTCTATAAACTTTTTGAAATGAAATCATAGCTATCAAGAGGAAACAATATCAATATGTTTGTCCATACCAATCATAGAATCAACAATATCAGTCAAATCATCCACCATTTCAAGGAAATAATCAAGCCGCAAATGTCAAGACAATAAATTTCAAGAATCCCTTGTTGCTAGTTCTTTTAGAGCTATTGTACCAGTCTAGAATAATCTAGTTCAAGAATATGAATCGTTTTATCCTTGCTCTCAAAATCACAATCAAAATATTTTCCAAAATGGAGTTTTGAGATAGGCACTTATGGTTCAAAGTGTATCTACTCCACCAGAGGCAACAAAAAATTCATCTACACAGGAAGCATCCGATCAAGCACAAGATCATGAGGAAACCACTTTGTTAAATTAGAAAGAGGACCATTTCTACGGTTTGAATATTGATGCTCCATCAGTTGCATCAAATACCCAGTTCTAAAAATATGGCAATGGAATCTCAAGTTTCTAAAGTTGATCAAACATCTACTTCACAACCTCGGCTACAAGTGGTAGTTGATACATATGCAAGAAAGAAACTTCCAAAGTCACAGCCTAGCCAAGCTATGATAAATGAAGACTCTTCGAGCATCATAGTACCCAACAAGAACTTTCCAAAAGAGGATTTTAATGCCCAAAGAAATATCAGAAAAGTAGGAAAATTCATTTCAGTATTGAGGAGCATATGAAGAAGACAAACTTGAGTGTTACCATGTGGCACACATTCTTGATTCCTTCTCAAAGACACTTGTTGCAAGAGGATTTGAAAAAAAATTGTACAACCGATAGATCATCAAGCCATGGAGCAATAACTTCTATGAATTTGTGTCAACCAAAAGGGAAAAGTATTGTCAAGACAAACAAACCACCACCATGTTATATCTCCCTAATCATTGGTGATCATTTGGTACATAATTGCATGATTGATTCTGGTGCCAGTAGCTCAATCATGCCCAAGTAAATTACAGATGTGCTAGGAATCCAATACACACCAATCTCTAAAGGAGTTGTTTTATTGGATGGAATATCAATACAAACCATGGGAATCATCAAAGGACTTTAGATTACTATTCATGCATGCCCCAATTTTTCATTCACACAAGACATATCGGTCATCGAACTTCCTCCCCTTTTTTCCATTTTCCTATAGCAAGCTTTCACTGCCAAAATGGGTGGTTACCTATCAACTGACTGGTCACATATGATTCTCAAGACTCGGTACGAAACCAAGGTGACTATAAGGGAAGAACTAATTTTTGATAATCACGTGGAGCCCCATACCACTAATTTTATTAACGGGAATTACACCATTCATGATCCAAAAGAAGAAGATTTTGATCATGAACCAACCACTCTTGTAGAAGAAATTTTTGACATTGTATTGGATGAGGTAAGTATAAATCATCAGTATGATCCATACGTTGAAGCATTGGTGGAAGAAGAATCTGGCTTGTTGTTTTTAGAAGAGACAAGATTAGGTACATATTGTATTCACAAAGAGGATGCCATCATACCACAACTCATCAAACCCTAAAACAACTTTGAAGGACTTTGGAAACTATTTTTTGATGGCTCAAGGAGTAAAAATGGAGCAGGTGCTGGTGTCATGATGATTTCTCTAGAAGGAATTATAATTTAGATGCACTAATAATGTTGTTGAGTATGATGCTTTGGTACAAGGAATCCAACTAGCCCTAAAAAGGGGTATCAAATACTTGATTTTTTAAGATAGCGAGTGGATAGTGCATTAGGTATGAGCTCATAGTGCATTAAAACATTATCTATTGCAATCTTATAAAAAAATTATGGAGTTTGATTGAATACTTTAAAGATTTTGAGATTCACACAGTTCCTAAGAATCAGAATGAAGACACATATAGACTTGCAATTATCGGCTCACAATATGACATTCCTACTGATGTAATGAAAGAGGGAAAAGAATATGTTAAGATGGTGGTTCATTCAGTAGTTCCTGATAATGCAGGAAATTTGTAGGTTTTTGATAGTGATGAGAAGATCATTTTTTTCTTGCAAGAAGAAGTGGAGTTTGCTGCAAAAAATTAGGCTAGGATAAAAGAATCATACGGTGATGAAATCATTCAATTAAAAATTAACAAATTACCAAAGGTTTTGGTCACTCTTGATTCCATTTTTAATTCAAATGATCAAGTTAGAAGGTAGAATTCTAATATGGTAATAAAAGAGGATGATTTTGAAGAAGTTGAGGTAGTAAATGAAAGAATTCCAAAGATCGGAAAAGTGTGTGCCCCTAAGGAGAAAGAGTCTTTCGTTAAAAAATTTCAATAGTATAATGATGTTTTTTCATGGAGTTATAAATATTTGTGTGGTTTCGATCCAGGTTTGGCATAACATACCATCGAACTTTATTCTGGTTCCAAACCAATCCGTCAGAAACAAAGGTCGGTTAATCCCAAAATTGAGCCACTAATGAGAAAGGAACTGGCCAAGCTTGTTGAGGCATGCATCATTTTCTCAATCAAGAATTCCTCTTGGGTAGCAAATCTAGTTCCCGTAAGAAAGAAGAATAGAGAAATTTGGTTGTGTGTAGAATTTTGGGATTTGAATCACGCTTCTTTAACAGACCATTATTTTCTATCATCAATGGATCAAATCCTCCAAAATATGGCAGGATATCAAAGGTTCTCTTTTCTTGATGGATATTCAAGTTATAATTAGATCCTGGTCAAAGAATCTGATCAATTCAAAATAGATTTCATTACTAAGTAGGGCATGTACACCTATAATAAATTGCCATTTGGGTTATCCAATGTTGGCGCTACCTTCCAGAGGGCCATGGACATGGCTTTCTAGAGACTAATTAATGATATTATCCTGGTGTCTTGGATGATATAACAATGTATTACAAACATGTAGAGGACCACATAGCTCATTTGAGGAAATTATTCAAGAGGTGCAGGGATTTCGGAGTTTCTTTAAATGCCAAGAAATGTATTTTCATTGTTTAAGAAGGTAATTTGCTAGGGCATGTGGTATCCACCGAAGGGTTGTCCATTGATCTAGCTAGAATATGCCTAATATTGTCCTATCTCTTCCAAGTCACAAGAAAGGACTTCAGAGTTTTCTCATAACAATAAAATTTGTGTGGAGATTCATCCCTCAGTTTGCAGCCCTAGCCAAACCATTAATAGCCATGTTGAAGAAAAATATAACTTTCTCATGGAAAAAGGAAGGGAAGGAGATTTTTTAAGCCATTAAGGCATCCATTTCTCAAGCATCTATGTTAGTGAATCCAAGGTTTGACAGGGATTTCATTCTCTGTCTTTTCTAGTCAAGAAATTATTTTTGGGATTCTCGCTCAGCAAAATAGTGAATCAATGGAACAACCGATTGCCTTCTTTATTCAATCCCTAAAAGATTATGAGCTCAAGTATTCATTTGTTGAGAAACAAGTTTTTTTTGTAATTTGGGCTTTGAAGAAATTCAGGTACATGTTTTCTAATAACAAGATACATTTGATGGTGTCTCATCCTAGAGTTAAATATTTTTTGCTAAATAAAGATGTGAATGAGAAACATGTCAAATGGGTCACTAAAGTGATGGAATATGATGTACATATTAACGTCACTAATATTTTCATAGGTATAGGTCTGTGTCAATAGTTAGCTACATACTTGGAGTCAAAGGTAGAAAAGAACATAGTGCTCCTTAATGAATTTCAAGATGATAACCAAATTGATTGGCTGTCGAAAATGAAATTTTTTATTCTTTCAAGAGAATACCCTACAAGCATGGACAAATTTAATAGATGAATTTTCTATCTTCAGTATATTCCTTACATTATTGTGGATAATGTTCTCTTTTGAAGGGATTTGAATGGTGTTATTCTTTTGTGCATAGGACCAAAACAGGTAAATAAGGTACACGAAGAATTTCACAATGGTCTATCAAGAGGGCATTACTCTGCACACACAACTACTACAAAGATCATGAGAGTCAATTATTATTGAGCATATTTATTCAAATATACCCATTTTGGGTAAGGAAATGTAAGGAATGTGCTTTTTTCTAGGAAAGTAGAGATTGGCAACTCTGCCTCTTCATCTAATTCAGGTCAACCAACCCTTCGTCCAATGGGGGTTAGATTTCATTGGGATGATTAATCCTCCATCAAGTGATGGATACAAATGGGTCCTCACCATAACGGATTAATTTACACATTGGACAGAAGCTGTGGCACTTAAAGAGGGAAATGAAAAGGTGGTCCTTGACTTTCTGGAGGGAGTAATTACATGTTTTGGTGTTCCATTTACAATAATTTCAAACAATGCAATGTCATTTCTTAGTTTTAAGTTAACTGAATGGGCCATCAAGAATGGGGTTTATCTCAAAACTTCATCCAATTATTACCCATAGGGGAATGGATTAGCTGAGTCTAATAACAAGAATCTCATACAGATCATCAAGCGTACAATGGAAACCAATAGAAGAACTTGGCACACTCATCTCAAAACCTCCTTTTGGGTAGATCAGATCACACCCAAAAGGGATATTGGGAATTAACCTTTTATGCTAGTATATGGGAAGGAATCAAAACTCCCATTATCTCTAGAGATGCATTCTTTGGAATTGGCACATAAACTGGAACTTATTGAAAATAATTCAATGACAATAAGTTACTCTGAACTAATAGAGTTAAAAGAAATAAGGAACAAGGAAATGAAGACTCTATAACAACACCAATCTCAAGTTAAAATATATTTCGACAAAAGGGCATCCAACAAGGAGTTCGATAAATGAGATTTGGTTCTTAAATGGAATGATGACAGGGCCAAGTCGGGTATGCATTCTAAATTTGATTCCTTCTGGAGAAGACCATACATCATCACAAATTGCAAGGAAGCAAATTCATTTTGTCTTATCCTGACTCAATGGAGAAGAATTTCACATTCATGCAAATGGGATTCATCTCAAATATTTCTTTTGAGAATTTTTGTGTATGTATAGTGTTTGTTTTGTTAATTTCCTACAAGTGCTTCGTACATTGTTTTCTTTTCTTTTCATTTTGTTTTTGTTTTGGTGTGTGCTCTGAATATATTTTTAAGACTCTTTTTCCCAATGGATGGCATAAGGCTATCATCCTAATGCTTAGCAGGCAACCATTCCATGGATGTCACAAAAAATGTTAACTTATTTAAGTTACCTTTAATAGGAGGGTAGTTTTAAAAAAAAAAAATCTACCATTCTGTGAAATTTCTTTCATAAGTTTTCAAGGAGTCAGGAGTTTTCCAAATTCCAAAATGTTAGAATTCAAAATACAAAGGTTTTCTTACTTTGGATTTTGTGTTATTTTGTAAATAATTTTTTTTCCTAGAGTTTCCAAGTCTGAAATCCCGAAGTTCTCAAAATTTCAGAACTTCGGGATTTTAGGTTTTGGAGTTCTCATTAGCATTTTTGGTCGTTATAGTGTTCAAGTTCCGAACTCCAAAAGTTAGAAGTTTTGAAATTTCAAAATTTCATGGGTTTTCAGGTTTTGGAGTCTCACTTTACACCTAGGGCTATTTTTCATTCTCGAGTTCCGACGTCTGAAATCGTGAAGTTCTAAAAAATCAAAACTTCAATCTTTCAGATTTTGGACTTCAAGTTTCACATTAGAATGGTCATGCTTGCATTTGATATTTCAGATTCTTTGCATAACATTTAATTCCCAACCACCCCACACGTGTCGGCTTTTGGGCATTAATTTCAGGTTTACCTATATAACCTTGGATTTTCACCCGTCATTTTCTCTCTGATAACTCATTTTTTACCGCACCATATCGTACTTTCAGGCATCGATTTCAAAGTAATTTGGGGGTTTTATTTAATCTTTTTGGTTTAGATTTCCACTATTTTCTTTGTTGTTTCTTTCCATTTTCTTCTTTCTTAAACATGGAATCCACTGCCGATTCATTGTTTGTTTTTGTTCATTTTAAATATGTTATTATGGTCTTTCGTTCAATCTTACGAGCTTCGAATTATACAAGAATCAAGTCTCATCGAACCCAAGTATTTTGAAAAAAAACCTCATTTCAGATCTTTGGATTCATTTTCTTTCATTGGTGTGCTTTCCTTGGTCTGCGTTTTCAGAGGTCTACTTTTTTGGAGGTCTGGTTTCGGCATTTTGGAACTGTTTTTTTTTTAGTTTGACTTTGGAATTCATTTTTAAAGTTAGCACCTTTTCAGACCTTCAAGACTTGTTACTTTTTGGACCTTCAGATGTATGATTTTTAACTTTCAGAGCTGAGCAGACTTCATATTTTTGGAGTTTTGAGATTCATCTTTTTTCGGAGTTAGATTCTTTTTAGAGTTTTTCTTTTTGTATTTTCAAACTTCGGTGTTTCAGATTTTTCAAAATTGTTTCTATAAATTTTCAAAGATCAATTAGGATCCGCACCCCGAACTGATGTCTTCTTCTTCTTCAAAAGGAAAGGAAAAGATGAAGTTGTTGTCCTCTCAAAATTTTCCCTCTTTCAAAAGTCAAAAAGTTGATAATTTTGAGTTAACACCTTTTTATGATGTTCTAGTGAAGAGAAGGGTTGAGGAGTTAAGGAAAATTCACCTTTTTTGAGTCAGTTTAGTGATTTGCGGTCTGTCAAAACTTTTTGTCCCGTGTGTCCCAAGTTCCGTCGGACCCTCTGTTCCCCGATCAGCCACTTTCCCCGAAGATTTGTTAACTTTCGGTTCTGTCGGAAGTTTTTGTCCCATTTGTCCCAAGTTCCACCGGACCCTCTATTCCCCGATCACCCACATTGGCCGCATCGGACCCTTCGCCTACCTTTGTCTTATTTGTCCCAAAAGTGTCTGTGCATTCCATCCCCACTTTTCCTGCATCGGTTGAATCATGTCTTCGCATCCCTTACGTCCCTCATGTTTCTAAGTTCCTGAGACTGAGCTGTGCTCTTTTGGCCCGCATTACCTACATCATCCATGTCGTCGAGATCGCATCTTTGCATCCCTCATGTCCCAAATGTACCAAAGACCATACGGGCTAGTTTTTTCCACTCTTCCCGATGCTTTCCTTTTTGAGTCGGTGCATATGAATTTAATGTGCATTTATAACCTTCTCTCTCCTAAAATGGCTATTTAATGGGACTATTCTAATGGCATTTTACACACTACTTACTTGCTACCATTCACTCAAATCCTTACAAATAAGACCGTCTGCTCATGTTCCCATTCCCTTTGCATTTTTCATTGCGAATTCAAGCTGTGAAGGTTGTTTCTCTTTACGCTGCCAACATGAAGATCAAATTTTAGGGTCAGGAACATGTTTCACCGCTCGAATCTTATGTTCCTGATATTGGGGATAGTGAGGTTCGTCACCTGGATTTTGGTGATTTCTAGAGCAGGTTGACTAACCCTAATCCTTCTCCCATGGCGCAAATGATCAATGACAGTGGCCTTGCATTTGCTACGGGTTTCCTGATCTTAGTACAATGTGTTGATACTGTGCTCACCTGCAGGGGCTCACTTCAACCCTGACACGAATGAATTATCTAATGTGCACAGGGAACTGATCGCCAAACTAGATGTTGTCGCCATTTCTGCTGCTCTACGGATCCCAGAAGTTGAAAACTCCGTTGTTATCTCTCAAGCTCAAGCACAGACTCTTTTCGAGCAAGACAGTGATAAATACAAAGTGAGGATAGAAAATTCATGGTTGAAGAACCCTAAAAAGGGAGCATCTCAACTTTCCAAGGCACTATTTAGGGCTGATTTTAACGAAGAACTATCTGATTTCATCATCTTTTTAGCCCATGTCATGGGATTACCCTCCACCAATGAATTTCACTTTTGGATGTGTCCACTCATCAATATCATCTATGAAGGTAGTCAGAGCATAAATTGGGAAGAAGTCATTTGCATGAATTTGATAGAACAGTTGTCCAGTGTGCAACAGACCAAGAAGTTCTATATGACTTCTTATCTTATGTATACCCTAGCAGTGTCTCGGTAATGGTTTGGTTTCACATACATCGAGGGTCGGAAGGATGAACCTATTTATGCATACTGCCCTCAGTTCACCCTTGAAACCAGTAACCATAACTTCAAGAGGGTGAATGATGCCTTTACCATGTATATTGTGAGGCTTCTAGAAATTGATACTGCCAGAAAGATTCTCTGATGAGGCCATGAACCTGATAGAAAAATATGGAGCTTTCTTCATTCAGTTCAGAAGGTTTTCATATATCAGGTTAGCAAGTTATGAGAGCACACCTCTTAAACTCCCTATGTTTTGTAATGATAAGATGGCTTTGATTGAAGTATGCAGGCAATTGGATAAGTTACATAGAACCTGCAGAGACAAGAAAATATATAGGCTGCATTTCCCCATATCCTTGGGTAATTATACATGTAAAACAGCTTTGGATGCTCAAAACATAGAAAGGGCCCTTGTTCCCATCACTGTTCACTTCTTTAGGCCCAGGACCTATTTTGATTCAAAGAAGTTCATTGAGCTAAATCTTAGAATTAATTATCATCACAGATCAGATACTGAGGACTACTGGGTAGATTGTGCAGATGACTTTGAAGCAAGGTGGAGGCATTATGGAAGATTCTCTCTCCAGCTGATAAAGGAGCTCAATCTATATCAAATTCCTGAAGGGCTTCAAGATGATTATATAGACCTGTTGTCATATGAATATGATACAGTGATCAAGCATACTCCCTTGGAGGATCTAGACTGGTACAAGAGGGAGAAGGATGACTTGGCTGAGATTCTGGCCCCTGTCCTTGTAAGAACTAAGGTTTGGTTTGACAAAAAGGTCTGAGAGCTTAAGAAGAATCCAAGAGAATCTTCCTCCAAAGATACTTCAACCCCTAGGAAAGAGTCACATACACCTAGCTCAAGGTACCTGGACAAACTCCTCCTCCTTCCTCAAATAAAGAACCTGAATCATCCACCCCTTCTTCATCTACTCAAGTATACCAAAAGAAGGTGAAAGAGGTTAAACAAGAGCTGATTGAGGAATATCCCCTATTAAAGCATTTAGAACCACCTTCAGGGCCAGAGAACGTCATTGTTCTCAGTGAAAGTGATGATAGTGAAGTGTTAGTCCCTGCAGGAACTTCAGAAGCTGCAATGGATAAAGAGAAGGAAGTGCATAGCCCTGAACCTCCAAGTACCACTGATTCCTCTACCCAAGAAGTTCCAGATACTCCACTCACATCTCTACTGGAAGCAACAGTAGTAAGTACTTTAAGTGCCATGAGTTCTCTTGCTCTTGGATCTCTTGCTCCTCCTTCTTCCTCCACTTTTGCATGGGTACAACCCTTGGTTGACAGCAGGAAGATGAAGCCTTCTTCTCGATTGACAGGGCCAAATTTTGATGTTGTGGTAGCCTTGTTGGGCACTACTCCTTCTTCTCCTAAAAGAGAGCTAAAATAACTTCAAGGATAGTGACAAATGTCCAAGGCCAGAAATTTCTTAAGATAGCAAAACCTAAGGTTGATAAGGTAGAGAAAGATCTACTAGCCTCTGATCTGGAGCTTTCTAGGATTCCAATGGGGGAATCTACCCCTGAGAGCGAGGTGCATAACCTCCAGGAAATAGTAACCAAAGTTATTGAGAGAGTAGAAAAAGGTAAACAGACTATAGAACAACTGGAGGAACAAGCTCAAATTCTTTCTAGCTTCATCAAGTCGTTATTATCTAAGGACAAGGTTTTGGATCCTACCCCATTGTCTTCCCTTCCGCCACCTATGATTCTTGGTCAAGATGAAGTTCAAATCATTAAAGACATACACAGGTATTCCATCTACGAGAGAGCTATGGAAGCCATGGTGGATGACATGATCATTGCAGGTTTGAATTTCATTGTAGAAGCCTTCCAAACTCAATGAGAAGGTGACTAATCTGCAACAAAATCTCTCCTCCGCAATTGGGACCATGGATAAAGAACTTAAAATTTGGAGTAGCTGCATAGTGGATCTTCGCCTGATGGGACAAGCTGATGAAAATATATTGATGGCCAACAAGGTTTTTGATGATGCCAAAGACAATTTATCAAGGTCATGGGTTTTCAGCGTGGAATGGAAAATTAAAGTTCTGGAGGAAGCTTTAGGAGAGTTGAGGAACAGTTGGCAGAAAGGAGAAGCCTTCAAAACTTGTGTTGTATCCGCTTTCAAAGATATTCACTGTCACCTTCACGATGAAACTTCAGGTGTTCCTTTCTCCCTCCAAGAAATTAAAACTCAATTCAGGGCATTTGTTAAAGAAAACTTGTTCAAGGAGGAATCAATTACCAAAGAGAAGATAAAGGAGATTTTCTCTCTTCAATCTGCTATTGAAGAGGCTAATAAAGAATACCATGCACACAGTGAGTTTGATAAGGAGATGGAGAAATTCCTAGGTACTTGGACTCAAGCTACTGCCAACACATCAGTCCCACGAGGCAGAGACATAGTGGAAGCATTAAAAAAGTTCAGGAAATGAATCTTCAAGTCGGTGGGCCCTCCTCAGCAATAGGCAGTTGTTTTCCCTTCCGGCTTCTCCCTTCCTTCTTTTTCTCAAATCGGGATTATTGTAATTAGTTAAGAGTTTTGTGTCAAGCATCTTCTTAACTAACATTTTAGTTAAAAGAAGTAGTTACCGGGTGTAACTAATTTGTAAATTATATAATGGGCTCTCTACGCCATTCCTAAGGGGCTGGAACTTGGTTTATTTTTGAAAGTGTTAAGAGTAAAAAAGCAATCAATACAAAAGATCTTTCTTTTTATGTCTATCTGGTCTTGTTCTTTCATTACTATCTGTTAAATATTATTGAATCATTTATCTATGTTACTTCAAGAAGCTTTGTATTCCTGTAGATGTAATTTCTAGAACTTTGTGTCTTTGAAATAACATCTTATTGTCTCAAATGCAAATGGTTTTGTTCCAAATAATTCATTCTAGCATGTAAGTAATTATTTTGTTATCTATATTTCTTGAAAGTGCCTTTCTACCCCTTCCCACTACTTAATTCCTCTATCCTTTTGTATTGATGATCCGTTCTATTTTAACACTTTCATGATATCTGAGTTCCCCATTAAAACTATACACTGTACATGTGTAAATAAGTTTTTTCCTTTAAATAAGGGAACCTCTTCCCATTAAAGAGGAGGGACTTTCTATCCCCTGACTGTTGTTCTCAATAAAGTCCTTTTTGACGACCAATAATTTTTGGCAACTCCGATGGGGAATCATTCTGATGTATTCTAGTTTTATGAACAATTTCTTGATCATTCTTTGATCTAGCGACTCTACGTTTTACTCGCGGAAGGAGGGCCCTTGGTATTGAAGATTCTCAGTTTCAGCTTTTGGAGCAACAAGGTTTCCCTTTTCCTTCAACAGGAAGAAATAGAAGAGCTCATTCAAGAAGCACTCCTCCTGTTGAAGATAGAACCCCTGTCGGTGGTATCCCTCAAGAGCAACTCAGCCCTAATCTTCGCGCTTTGATTCTTACTGGTGTTTCAGTTCCCCTTCAAGTCATCTTTCCAAGGATGGCAGCCCCATTACCTTGGGGCCATCATGTTGGGCCTCTCACCATTCCTCAACCTTTGCATGAGTTACCCAGGGGTAATAGGAAGAAATTCCCCAAGTTCAGAGGTGATGGCAAGGTGCATCCTGATGAACATATCGCAGCCTTCATAGTTGCATGTGGAGTCCTCGGAGTTGAACATGAAGATGTCTCGGTGAGGCTCTTTATAGAGACTTTACAAGATAATGTAGCAGATTGGTTCTATCACCTTCCTGTTGGGGCCATTACCAGTTGGACCACGATGAGAACAAGATTTGAGAACCGTTTCAAACCTAGAGAGGATGTACATGCTTTGCTGGCCCAAATTTCTCAAATAAATCAGGAATCACAAGAACCCATGAGGGAATTTGTGGCTAGATTCAACAAGCTGATTAAAAAAATCCCACCAAACACTCAACCTGTAGATCAAATTCAAAAATGTTTCTTCCTAAACGCTCAATTACCTGAAGTTAGCTACGCATTGAGAAGACATAATCTCGCAACACAGGCTGAGGATCAGGGACTAGATGTTAGCGTTGAAGATGATTTGATTATGTCTGGTAAGTTGAAAAGAGACCCTTCTAAATCTATAGCTTCTTCTTCCTCCTCTTCCACTCTCGGACCTCATATTGATCCATTAGTACAAAAGCTTGCTAATGAGCTCATTGCCATCAAAAAACAATTCACTCAGCACGCTCCCTATGTGGATGTTCCAAGGAGGAATTTTCAACCTAGAAATCGTTTTCCTGCTTCTCAGACAAGGTTAGCAGTAGAGGGGCCACCCATCAAGGTCCATGTTAATGTAACTTGTGAGGTTTAAGAACCTGAAGATGAAGAGGTTAATGAATATTGTGAAGAACTGGAGGAAGAAGCTAATGAAGAGATAGAGGAACTTGAGGGATATCGAGTTAATTTCTTCACTACAGAGGGTGTTGATGAAGAATATGATTATGATGAAGTAGTAGCAGATATGAATAGTGAATCATATGCTATCATGACTTGAGAGTAGACAAATAAAAGGGAGAAAGTTATTCATCCCACTAAAATATCCAAGGAGCATCCCATGACTATCCTTGTTATTGCAAAAAGTGGATCTTTGATTCCCACTATGTCCACGCAGAAGATGAGTTCTACCAATTCTTCTCTTCCTAATTCTACTGTTAAAAATTCTTCTTCTACAGCTCCTAAATCTAATAAGCCGAAGATTCATAGTGATGATAGCCCATCCACCTCTACATCTTTCAATATCATTGATCACCTTAAAAAGACAAAGGTTCAAATTTCAGAGGCTGAGTATTATCAAACTCATCCTAAAGCTTTTGCCAAAATGGTTCACTTTGTCAATTCCCACTCCAAAACTACCTCTAAAGGCCTTTTTCCTACTATGTCCTCTGCACCCCAACCCAACCTTGTAGCTGCAGTCACCTCACCTAATGAGAAGATCAAAGCATTTTATGTGACCCTTTTTATAGCAGGCCATAAACTCAGTGACTGTGTCATAGATTCAAGAGCATCAGATAATGTAATGCATGCCAAAGTAGCCCATGCTTTGGGTCTAACTCTCACATGCACTTATGGGTCTTTTTATTCCATGGAGAGTAAGGAAGTGCCCCTAGTTAGAAGAATTAAAGATGCACAAGTAGGTTTTGCTACTTTACCTGAGAAAAAAGTCTTGGCTACTATTCTAGTAGCAGATATTCCTCACTCATATGGTATGTTGCTAAGTAAGAACTTCTACAAGGATGTGGGAGGAGAAATTCAAATGGATTGGTCACATGTCCTCATACTAGTTAATGGAAAAATGAAAAATTTGTTTCCTAAGAAGCAATCTGAGTATATTGTACAAAATACGGATGATCCCAAAGCACAAATACTTTATGTGGATATTGGGCATGGTAACTATATGATTATGTCTCCGGAGGAAACTCAGCTTCCCAAATAATTACTTCACGATCCTAATGGTTTTTGGAATTTAGAATTTGATGGAGGTTGTTCCTCATCTGGTTCTGGAGCTAGGGTAGTGTTGATATCCCCTGAGGGAAAGGTTCACCATTTCTCATTCAAACTACAATTTGAAAATACCAATAATACAGTAGAGTATGAAGCTCTCATTCTTGGACTTAATGTGGCAAAAGAAAAAGGTTTGAAGAATCTTCTAGCTCATGGAGATGCAGAACTAGTTGTTAAACAAGTCAAATACCTTTTTCAAGTAGAGAATAGAAGGTTGAAGAATTACAGGAATCAGGTTTGGGATTCTATTGAATTTCTTAACGCTTTCTCCATTTAAGTAGTCCCTTGGGACAAGAACACTAGCGCTGATTCACTAGCTATCTCAGGATCGTTGCTATTACCTCATCCTGACTTCTCTCAAGATAGGTTTACCATTGAGATGATCCATAGTCCCAGTGTGCCTGATAATGCAAGTAACTGGCAAGTTTTCAATGATGATCAGAATTTTCTTTCTTTCTTGGAGCTCAGGGATAACTTTGAACAATTTTACTTCAAAGGGAGTGACAATTTGCCTCGTGAGAGTGTATCTTCCAATGAGGAGGGTGTCAAAGAGGAAATAGATCAAGATGGGTGCATCAAACTCAAGGGTAACAAGATTCCTAAAGGGTTGGTGAGTTTAGAAGAATTTTTTGATAAACATGAGAGGTATGTTAAGTCTAAAGCTTCTACTGGATTACAACAATCTGCTGAGTATGAAAAGATTAATATTGGGAGCTCTGCTGACCCCAAGATGGTGAATGTTGGAAAATGTTGTACACCAAAAGAAAAGAAGAGGGTGGTGAACCTACTAAAGAAGTATAGGAATGTTCTTGCATATTCATATGAATATCTACAAACTTTCCAACCAAAGGAGATACAACATTTCATCCCTCTTAAACCTGGGATTAAACCTTTTAAGCAAAAGAAAAGGCAATACAATCCAAAGATTGCTGACACTATTTTTCAAGAAATACAGAAGTTGTTAAAAGCCAAAATTATTTTTCCCATTCACCATTCGACATGGATTTCCAACATCGTTCCTGTCAGGAAACAAAATGGTGAGATTCGTATATGTGTTGACTTCAGGAATCTGAATCAAGCTTCTTTGAAAGACAACTACCCTCTACCCATGATGGATCAAGTTTTGCAAGTTTTTACGGGGTCTTAAATGTTGTCCATGCTTGATGGCTTCTCAGGGTATAACCAAGTAGAATTCAATACCACAGATCAGCACAAGATGACCTTTACCACCCCCTGGGGTAATTTTAACTACAAGAGGATGCCTTTTAGACTCATTAATGTTGGTGCCACTTTTCAAAGGGCTATGGACTTGGCTTTTGGAAGCTTGAAAGGTAAATGTGTTGTTGTGTGTTTAGATGACCTAACCATGTTTTCTAAAACTAGAGCAGATCATTTTCAGCATCTGGAAATAGTTCTCTTGAAATGCAAAGAACATGGGATCTCTTTGAATCCCAAGAAGTATGTCTTTTGTGTCCCAGAGGGAAAAATTTTAGGGCATGTTGTCTCTAAAGATGGAACCAAAATTGATCCTGAATGAGTTCATGTTATTCATCAAATTCCTCTTCCAACCAGCAAGAAGGGAGTGCATTCTTTCTTCAGTAAGATCAACTTTTTGAGAATATTCATCCCTGATTTTGCAGAGCTAACTTTGAATATCTCCCAAATGATAAAAGGAAAACAAATGTTTGGCTAGTCTTCTGAAGGGAAAGAGGCCTTTGAAGGTATTAAAAAGGCTATCACTAGAACACCTAGCTTAGCATGTCTAGATTTTAGTAAATATTTTATTATCTATTGCTATGCCACAGATAACACCCTGGCTGTTGTCTTGACTCAAAAGGATTCTAATGATCATGAACTTCCAATTGCATTCATGAGCTACATTCTTAAAAATCATGATTTTAAATACACAATGATGGAGAAACATGCTTTTGCAGTGGTTAAAGTTGTCAAGTAGTTTCATTTTTATATTCTTAATTCTCACTCCACAGTACTTGTTCCTAACACAACTATCAAGTTTATTCTCACAAAGCAAGAGTTTGGAACTAAGTGAGGGAACTAGGTGGCGAAGGTTCAAGAATATGATATTGACATCAGACCAACCAAACTAGTCCGCGGTAAAGGCTTGTGTGAACTCATTGCTAAAAGAGTTGGACATGATTTACCTAAGGATGAAGTTGATGTTCCTACTATTATGTTTCTTAGCTCAATTGATGAATGGTATGTTGATATCACACATTTTCTTACCTATGGAGAATGTCCTTCTCATTTGACTGCCAAGGAGAAAAGAGCTATCAAGTTAAGATCAGCCCAATATGTGTTATGGGAGAATGCTTTCTTCAAACGTGGGATGGATGCAAGATTTCTGAAATGCGTTGATAAAGAGCAACAGAAGAAGCTTCTTTCAGCTTTCCATGATCAAGCATGTGGAGGCCATTACTAATATACTATCACTGCTCACAAGATTCTTCATGTAGGATACTATTGGCCCACCTTGTTCAAAGATGCATCAAAGTGGATTCATAAATGTGAAGCTTGTCAGACCTTTGTGGTAAGACCCAAGTTGGTTGCCTTGCCACTTAAACTAGTTGTGATTGAAGAACCCTTTCAACAATGGTTATATTGGCTAGATGCTTTGGGAATATCACCCAAAGGGTTATACCAACCTATAAGAATGGAATCCCAGCCAACCCTAAGTTTTCCTACACCTAAAAAAGGTAAGATTTCTACTTAGAAGGCCACTACAGCTTCAAGAAAGATCTTGTTTGTTGTTGGTAGTTCTTCTCTTACAAAAACCTATGTTGCCAAGGTTGTGTTTTCTACAATGTAGGTATCTAAATTTATTGATGTTAGTGCCTATCTAATTGTATCACAATTCTTGTAACTTTCTCTTTTACTACCATTATCACCATCCTTAGATCCACCTCCTCCATCATTGTCTACCACTCCTTTGATTGTCTTTTCTTTTACATCTCCATCTATGGCCCAATTTTTCTCATCCCTTCATGTTCGCTCATTTGGAGAGATGATTGGGTCTCCACTTTCCACTCCATATTCTCAACATCTTCTTCTTCCTTCTATTTTCATTTCCAGTCTCATTTCATTTGCTCTCGAAGCTATTCTAACTCATGTACCGTCTATCATTACCAATTCCATTTCAACTATTGTACCCAGTGTTATTTTACCCAGTGCCCCAAGTTTAGCTATGACTATGCCTCTCTCATCTACTTATTTTATACCTGAATGGATATATTTCTAGACCCCTAAGCAAAATAAGAAGGTTCCCCTTGTAGATGTGATTGATCTAATCATGTTAGAACCCACTCCAAAAAGGCAAGCCAAATGGCTAAGGGTTGTTTCTAACCTATCAGTAAGCTAGTCAAGAGAAAGGTTCTTAGAGATAACCACTCCCACTGAAGGAAAAACCAAATAAACCTTTATTGTAGAAGATTATTAAATTTCTCAGTTTTCATTAGGAAATGCAACACATGAGGTTGCAAAATAGGATGTTCAAATGGCCCTTGGGAATCTGTTAGAAAAATATGAAAAAGATAAGGCTTCTAAAGATGAATTGAAAGAAAAGGTTGAACAACTCATTTTTCTTTTGAAGAAACTCACACATCCTACTCCAACCACATATCCTTCTACTATGGCTACTCTGACTATCTCTTCACATCTTTATGATATCTCATATCATGAAATTGAGAAGAAAAGTCAAAAGGGATGATTGGTTGACAGGTGGATTGAGTGTATCCTTCATGAGACTAACCCGTTAATCAAAACAGTTATGGAATTATACAATTATTTGTAAAGCTAGATGAAATACTCTCTAAGAATATTAATAATTTGATCCTGAATTTGACTTTTTGGGAGGAAATTAGAGAAATAAATCCATATCTACTTCTCCAGGAGGGTGTAATTAATAACGTCTCTAAGTTGTTTGAGTATCAAATTGCTATGGAATTCAGATCCCAGTTGTTGCAGGATTTGATCAAGAAACTAGAGGATAAACGTGTTGAAATAGTGGATGGACTAAGTGAAATTTTAGAATAATTTGATAACATCAACTATAAATTTTTCAATGAAAATATCAATTCTCTTCCGATTGATCAGATTAAAACAAGTTTCAAAGGTTTAGTTAAGGAGGATGTTGATATGACTAGAAATTTCAATATTGATTCAATTCACATATTAGTTTCATGTTATAATTTCATAAGTCAGGGTTGCGAGAGAGGTTGATACAACAGATGTCATTAATCATTATGCATGTGGCATAGAGGAAGAATGGATAGAAGGAATTATTAAACATTTCATAGATTACAAGCACCGTTTGACTATGTGGGAAAAGGATCAGGAGAAACCTTAACAAGAAACAGATTTTGTAAATCCCAGCTAATCCTGGATGCCATTGGTTGATCAGCTCCAAAGCTCTGAGTCAGTAAAAGTTGTAGGGTTGACTTGGTCAAACTCGTGCAACAATTTTGTTATATTTATCGGATCCTGTTCCTTTGAACTTAATTGCACTCTATTTTTAGTAACTAGTTAGTTAAAAGTTCAACCGTAATGGCTCAACCTCTGGAAATTATAAATAGTTAGATGCATTAAGTTAAAAATAGACATTTTAGATCATTTGTGAAGTTACTCTTCAATCTTGGAAGAGTGCTTCATATAATTTGAGCCTTTCAGTTATATTCATAACAATATTTTGTCATGAAATATCTATTTTATTATGTTAGTCATTGATCAATTTATAGCTTGTGAATGTTTAATTCCTTGATGTGATTGGTTAATATACCTTTATCACAGTTATCCTGTTTCAATCTATGTGAAAAGTGATATAGTTATTTGAATATCAATTGTCAAAAAGTTATTTCCTTTCTATTACAAAGTTGCATTATTGTTTATAGTCATGGATGGAGTAATATTGCAAGACATGTGCATATCATATATTGTTGCGAGGAGTTGATTGTGCATTTCAGTAGGTCTATTTATCCAATATACTTGGTGCATCACCTTATTTTTTTTATTTTGTTTATCTCTAACTTTAAGCCCATAAATCGAGTAGATTAGAGTTATTTTCAAATGTTTTAGCCTTGCATATTGATCTTAAATCAAGTGCTCCAAGTCTCAAAGGAAGTCAACCTTCTCTGAAGGTTCATCCCAAGGAAACAAGGTCCCACACCTTGGGGATGTTCCAATGTTTCACGGGATCACTTAGAGGTTCGAATGGTGCATGATCCACATGATAACATCTACTATGACCTTTGGTACAAAAGACAGTGCACCATATATTTGGCCTCATATTGCTCTTTGGCAGTGAACTATTTCTTAGTCCTTCAGTCCTCTGAATCTCCTGTTGTAGTTTTAACTTTGTTAGTTCTATTTTCACCCTTTTTAGTTCAGTTTTCAATGAAGTATCACCCTCTCTTCTCCATATTTGGGCTTCTAGTTTAATTTTCATCTCAATTGCATCTAATAATACTTTATATTATTGTGAATCTAATGTTGCTCTAAGGTAAGGAAGTAGCCCCAAGGTGAACCACTCAATCCTCTACTTATCTATCAAGGGCTCTTCCAATTTTCTTGTAACATTCTTGAATCTGTGAATAAGATCTTTCACATATTCCCCCTCTTTTTGTACAAGGTCTCTCATCTTTCTTAGTCCTTCTTTCAGCGCTTCTAGAAAATGGATGTTTTTTTTAAACTCTCTTTCAATTTTAGCACATGGTTTCTCTCCTTGAGCAATTATCGTCATGTACCAATGTAGTGCATCATCTCTTAATGTGTATACAAAATATTGTAGATTAGTAGCTTCATCTGTGGTATTATTGTTTTTCCAGTAATCTTCTAATAGAAACAAATATTCCAGGGCATCGCTAGAGTCCTTGTCAAAAATTGGCAATTTGATTTTCTTAGACATTGTTGATCGGTTATTCTCTCTTGACTGAATAATGGGTTGTTGCTTAATTTTCTTTACCTTCTTTATCTGGTTATGAACTAGTTTTGAATTATTTCTTCTTCCCTTATCTCTACTTAATTCAATATCAAAGTAAAGTTTACCTTGTCGTTCTTGAAATTCTCTCACTATCTCTTGTCTTTGCTGACTCTCTTCTCACAATGTTTGATATCTTTATCAAAACTTCTTCATTTTTCTATGTTCTCAAATGGTGTATTAAGCGGCACATGGAATGTCATCTTCTCTGGGGGGTCATCTCCTTTGGGCTTGTGTGTTGGTTGGGGGCACGTCTTTATTTGGTGACTTTTTATAACTAATATTTTCCACAACTACCTTCCTATCTTTATTATTCCTTAATCTGTATTTCTTGTAATCCCTCGTCACTCCTTCTCTTCTTATTCAATTTTTCCTCCTTTCTTCCTTGGTTTTCCTCATTTTTTCTTCTATAGCCTCTATCTTTTCTTCTTGTTGTTTATCTATATTTTCTTCCTTTTTATTCTCCTTATCTACTATTTTTATTTTCTTTCTAAATCATTCAATTAAGTCTTTCATTTCAGTGACTTATTTTTCTTCTTCGCCCTTTTCCCTAATCATTAATGGGGTTCTTAACTCCTCTTCGTTCCATCCTTCTTCTTCTAATACCATTTTAAATGTTGGTTTTAATCCTCCTACTAATTGTTGTAGATCCCTCATTAGGATTGTTTGTCTCATTATTGTCTATTGGACTAGACTTTCTATGGTGTATTGAACCATGAGATTCCGTTGGGTAATAAAACCTTGTTAGTCTCCACAAGATGCAGGTATTATAGCTAGAATTGATGCGTCCTCCTCTATTTCTGGGTAAGCTAATTGTTGGCCTCCACTTGATGTGGGTTAATCTTCTTTCTCTATTTTCTTTACTACTTTCTTAATTTTATTCAATTTATCCTTCCTCTCATTCATTTTCTTAGCTCTTTCTTCTTGTGATATCTTTTGTTTTTCCAAATTTTTCTCTACTTCTTTATTTTTTCGGCTATTCTTTCCCTTTCATCCATCCTCCTCATTTTAGTTACTCTTTTTAATTTAACTTCCCTTATTTTTCTTAATCTCCTCTTTGCCAACTATATAATTTTGTCTTTTTCTTTTTCCCCATGTCATCCTATTTCTGCCACCCCAACCAGCACCCCTTTATTTATGATAATTCATGTTTCTTAGATCGCCCCCCTTTATGTATGTCATCCTGTGGTGCATTTCCCCATAAAGGAAATTTTCTGCTTCTCTAATTAATCCCTTTTTGATCATTAACACTTTAATTAAAAATAGAACTAACTGAAGAAATCGACCACAAGCTCCACTTAGAACTTCTTGTTTCTTGTTATCAAAATTGGTCCAACCTTGAAGTGCCCACGTAATTATGTAGGAATCTAGAGTAGTTTCATACCAGTAATCGATTGCTTTGGTCCACGGTTCATCAATATATTTTACTATGGTTAATGTTTCTACAGTCCATTCAAAAGGTTTTCTTAAATACATCCATGACCATTCTGTCCTCTTTGCATG
Source organism: Taxus chinensis (assembly GCA_019776745.2). Classification (NCBI taxonomy): domain Eukaryota; kingdom Viridiplantae; phylum Streptophyta; class Pinopsida; order Cupressales; family Taxaceae; genus Taxus; species Taxus chinensis. The sequence goes on along the minus strand of CM034154.1, from coordinate 696,048,757 downwards.
TGATAATAAACAAGGCCACAAATGATGCAGAAACTGGGCCCAAAATTCTTCTTTGTACTCTCCAAAAACATTTGCTTCTATTGCCTTATAGGTTATCTTCTGCCTTTTTTATTCTTCTTTTACGAATATGTCGATCTGCTTCTCCCACCAGTTTTCAATTTCTAACGATACGGGTTTCCAATACCCTGGTGGTGAAATATTTCCTCACATCTGCTTAACACAAAGGACCTAGGCTTAGACACAAAATGTTTTCCTAAAACCCCAACAGTATTGTGAGGCTTAGGAAATTTGACCTTAGTTAAGGATGTACTTGAGAAATACACCACATCTACTTTAAGAACAGAAACATAAAGAAAAGCATACAATAAATTTCATCCCAAACTCCAAGTTTTATTTATTTATCAATAATAATTACATCATTCTCAAGTACATGCATAATATTTCATTCTATCTGATCTATCTCAACTCTCAAACAAATTCTCTGAAAATGGCACTCACACATATGTTCCTTGTGACATGCCATTAAATACAAAAGTTTAATTACAATAAATATACAAACTCGATACATTCTAAAAGTCACTTCCTTTGACTCATGCTCCTATCAACTTTTGTCTCATACTGGTTCAGTTTGTCTTCAATCCATGGCTTGATGTCACTTTTTGTGATTCTTTCCAATGTAACATAGAATTTTCCAGTTCTTCGTGCCTTTCTCCATATATCACAGTTTTATCTAGTTTATTACGGTTTTCTTCTTTATTGGCGGATTCTTCTAATATTCATCAAACATCTTCTATTGTTTTTGGCTTCTTCTATATGTACGCTGAGTTCCCTTAGTATTTTATGGAATCTTCCTTTCATACGTAGATTTTTTCTTTATTTGCAGCTATCCTCTATTCTTCACAGCTACCTACTAGATTTGGCAGTTATTTCCTTAACTCTGCGGCTTATCCAATTTTTTATGAATAACCCTGTCAACAGGAGTCCACCAATAAACTTCATCAATAGGTCCCATTCTGCTACATTCTTTCCCATCTTAATAGATTTCTTTCGAAACTCGCTAGTATACTTCTGCATAATTTTTGGTTGGATATTTTGTCACACACCAAAATATGAGGTTCAACCACAGTACATGGGATTAAATCCCTCCTCAAAGACAGGTGAGGCTTGCTTATTTATATTGGTTTGAGCTGAGGTACTAGTCTTGGGAGCAGGAGAAGGAGAATAAGAAGAATTTGTTACCTTTTTGGTTGTCTCCTTTTCAGTTTGTGCTGAGATAGGAGAGCCTCTCTTGGCCATGATCACATGAGCTTATTTATTCTTCTCCCTAGAACCTTCAACTGGTTTTCTAGGATTCTGAGATTGGGATCGAGTGAAGACCGCAAATTACTTACCATCATGTTCGCATCCATCTTCCTCGTATTCCAAATACCCAATGCTAGTCCTCGTAGTCACTAGCTGAATCATCATATGACTCATCAGCATATCCTGGAAAATTTTCATGAGTATCTGTTAGGATAAGGGATAAAATATGTGGAATAATCCCTCACAGAATCCAACAAGAAACTTATGCAGAAAATATTGCAGATCTAAAATAAAAGTGCAGAATCACAACACAGAGAGACAATCATTTAACGTGGTTCACCCAATTTGGGCTACGTCCATCTTGCTCTTTTATTACAAACCTAGTTCTCAATATAATACCCAGATCCATTTAGAGCTATGCTCAACTACAGAATTCAAACCCGAATTCAAAACACATCTGTAATACATTTGCTTATCTGTCTATCATATGCATAAGACCATATAAATAGACAACTGCTTAAGCAGTTTGATACAAAACCGTGGGTATCAAAACAATGGGCAAAAGACCGAAAAAAACCCATGGGCCAAAAAACAGCCCATAACGGTTACCCATTACCCATGGGTTAATAAACCACCCATGAAAATTTTCTTCGGGGGCTTTGCCCCCGAACCCCCCTGACCCGCCTACCGGCGAGCGGGACCGCCGTAAAAATACCCGAGTGTAACACATGGAAGGTGTACCATACTCTAACATGAAAATAGGCTCCACAAACATAATAGTATCTTGTTCTTCTGGTTCTTCATCTTCTTCGAATATCTTTACTGTAGTATTAACAAGAGGGGCTTCAATAGCCAGTCTTGGTTGAGCAGTAGTCAACCACGGTCTATCTCTTATGGGAGTGCCATTAGTATTATTGAAATTTTGTCTAGGAATATCCCAATACGGAACGTTGCTCACTTGTTGAGACATTTTCTTTTTCAAAGCGATCAAGTCGTTAGCCATCTTCTAAATCATTAGATCAGTAGTACTTTAAGAAGAACTCTGATTTTTAGGATTGGATGATTCTTTTCTGATCTTTCCAGCTAGAATAAGATCATCTTCTATTTCATTGGCCGTAGCTTGAGCGGTGGCCAAATCGGGGATAACAGATCTTCTCAACAAGAAGCTCACATCTGGAGGTTGAGTGTTGATGAAGAAACACTTCTAATTTTCAAGAGTAGGAACAGTGAGGTCTGGAATCTTGTGGATCAGCTTGTTGAATTTGGCTATGAAGTCCTGCATGGGTTCGTAAGGCTCCTTCTTCATGTGTGTAAGCTATGCTAACAAGGCATGAGAATCTTTAGCTGGTTTGAACCTTGCTTCAAATACAGATCTCATGGTAGCCTAGTTGGTAATACATGCATTCGAGAGATGGTAAAACCATTCCGCTGCCACACCCATGTAATGTTTCGACGAAGAGTCGAACAGAGACATCTTCATGAGAAACCCCAAGAAAACCGCATGCAACAAAGAATGAGGCAATGTGTTCGTCAGGATGTTGTTTTCCATCACCATTGAACTTAGGAATATTCTTCCGTGATCCATGAGGTAGGTCATGCAATGGTGGAGTAAGGGAAAGAGGACCAATAGTTACGCCCCAAGGCACAGGTTGTGCTGCCATTCTTCTAAATGAAGTGCGAACAGGAATATGAATATCTGACAAGAAAAATGACAAGTTGTAGAAACTCCTTGTTCTTGAGGAATCTGAGTCCTTCAGATGGGCAAAGAACTTCTTACCCAGTTAGATGCAACATTGTTGGGTGAAATCCTGAAATTATGTTGTTGAAGCAGATCAAAGAATGGATCAGTTTCACCCTTGGCTTGGCTTAACTGAGTGAAAATCTTCCTGGCCAGCTTGAACTGGAAAATGGATCTTCTTAAAAATAAGGCAAATACGGAGTCACCAGACACCAAATGGATAAGCTTAGTCTTATCAATCCGTATTCCCCAGCGGAGTCACCAAAAACTGTTGGTTGGATATTTTTTCACGCCAAAATATGAGGTTCAACCATAGTACATGGGATTAAATCCCTCCTCAAAGACAGGTGAGGCTTCCTATTTATTACTAATCTAAAACACAGCAAAAATAATATGTACATTATTCACACTAATCTAACCATTGGGGTTGGGATAGAATCCCAAAATCCATATCCACAATAGATGGAGATATTGTTGTTTTCGAAGTAAAATGGATTGGAAAGGGAATTAGGAAAAACACAATGGAAAGGAAATGAGAGGAACGTATTTTCTTTCAAGTAAACACAGAGCACGAAATAATCATACGAGTTTAGATAACAAATGTAACGTTTGAAATGATTAGAATGATCAAGATGCTAAACAAAGAATAGCTTAAGATTATGAACATAAGAAAAATATCTTAAGAAAGATACATCTCACAACACAAAGTTTGCAAAATAGCATCCAGCTTCTATTCCTCAAATGATTAAAAGAAAACACAAAGTCTTTCTTCTTCACAATAGATCTCAATATTCCAAAAATCTCAACCCTTTGGAATGCATAAGCATCCCTTATTTATAATAAAAGGAGTTGAGAGAAAATAGGATAAATCCTAGAAAATAGTCTTTTTAATGAGAGTCCTATTTTGCTTGACTCTCACGCAGGAGACCAAGTCAAAATTTGCTTCCTATGTGACGAAACAAAAATGAAAAAGACATGTCGATTTCAGGATTGAAATGACATGTCACATTGTGCTTATTCTGTATCATCATCTTTGTCTTCCTCCAACAAAGCCTGCTTGTCCCGAAATTCTTGGAATTTTTGGATTATGCCCTGCATCTCATTTTCATCAGGCGGTGGAATGATCACTCAGAACTTCACATGTTTCCTGAGTATCGCTAGCGTTTCCAGGAAGCTTTTTTAGTCTCTTGTTGAGTTTCCTCAGGGTCTCCAAAGAATGTTCAATTTTCACAAACCTGTCAATGATTTCTAGGCCGAATCCATAAGTTGGTTCATGCTGAATTGATTCTTGGATCTGTTTGTAAAGATCATCAATAGGCAGGATACCCGAGCTTTCACTCAACACTTTAGCACAGATCTTGACTAGCTCTTCTTCTAAGTCATTCTTTCCATCGACCAATTGATCTCTTGATTCTCTCAATTTGCTGCAAGCTTCATTGAGAATCTTTATTCTGAATCTGATGGCTTTAGTTAGCTGAAAATGTTTATCCCCATGTGGAATGATGCCTTCTTCGACCAAGATGTGGGATGGAACCTGTTTCAGCATTTGGAGAGCTTCGAAAGTCAACTCTAGGTTCCTGATTTCTGCTGAAAACTCATCATCCATTTTCTCTCCATCCTTCTTTATATCCTCTAAGGATTTGTAGACTTCCACGGTGTCCTCGATGACTTCTTTTCCTTGCAGGAGCAGCCTTTGGGTCCATTCATCGACCATTCTCCCCTTCTCATTAATCTTCTCGATCATGGGTACCGATGAGAAATCAAACCCGATAGGAGTAGAGGATGATGGTGTTGACTCAGGAGGCTTTGAGAGCTTGAGTAGCACTTCTGTTAGCTGCTGTACTTTCTCTTTTAACTCATCTCTATTTACCTTAGTTTCCCTCAGCTTCTGGCACAACACATTCATGGCATCTTGTGCATCGTCTGCTGTGCTCCCTCTATTGTTACTTTCCCTAGAGCCACCCTTGTGATTTGATAATCTATGACCATTATATCATCCTTAGTTTTATCAGCCGCGGGAGTAGAAATCTCTGCAAATTTATGCCCTGAGGCATCCACTGAAATCCTTGAGACTGTTTTGGGTTTCTTGGCCGACTTGGTGGGAGTGACCTTGAGGGAACTGAAATCAAAGGCTGGTAATGGAACAACCACCTTCCTCTTCCTCAGAGTCTGATCTACTAACCATTGAGGTGTATTGGAAGAAGTTTCTCCCATTACAGGTGTTATGGTCACATCTTCAGGTGGAGGAGGGTTAGCTTGTGGAGTGGTAACCACCGTAAGTGTAGCACCCATGGTAATGGATTCAGGGAATGAAGGTGCAGTAGGAGGAGGCATGTCCATGGTTAACTGGGGTCCAGTGGGGAGAGGTGAGAGGCTAGAGAAGATACTAGCCATAGCTGAGGAACTTGGTGAAGAAGTCTGAGACAAGGAAGGTTGAATGGGAGGAGGCAAGGATTCCAGAATTAGAGCTTGAGAGGTGGGAGGAAGACTTACCTCTGATGAACTGTCTACCAAAGGAGGAATGGAAGGTTGAATAATCTCTTCTCTTGAAGGAAGATTCCCTTGTTCTAGTTTGTGGAGGTGAATCAGGAACCTCAACTGTTTGTGGGAGAGTGGCCACTGGTGTAGTTACTTGATCTTCTCCCTTTCTTACAAACTTAACCTTCATTGGCCTTTTGGAAGGGTTCTTATCCTTTTCCTTTTTTCCTTTTGAGGGTCCCACTTCCAAAGCATCTAGCTTTGCAAAACTCCCTTCTTTATAACTCATTCCCCAAGAAATGAGCCACGCCTTAGTATGGGCAAGAATTTGAGTAGCTCTTCCCGTGATAGAAGCTTTCTCAGCAATGGACCAATCAATGGCCATGTCAGAATACATATTGATCTTTGTTCAACCCATCATACGAGGCATCAAGGACACTCTCATTGTCCTTAGTGCCTTTTGGGATGTCAGATAAATCCAACATCTGGATTTCTTCAATTGTCAACCTACTATTGTCCTTTCTTCGGATGGATAACCTCATCCCGAAGATCAACCCAAATATCTTCTAAGCTGGGAACATGTAGATATAAAGTCCCGTATGATTTAAGGACTCCTCGGAAATCAAATCCATCTTTGTGCTTCATGTGCTTCTTCAACTTTTCCTAAAGCTCATGCACCACATTCTTAGCTTTGACCACCATCGAGCACGTGTACCTTCCGATGGAAATAGGGAAGGATATGACAGCCTTGTGTTTACTTTGTTGGAATTTGTGGAAATCCAACAATTGTCTTACCAACTCCATTAGGATCAACTTATCACCTGGGAATCTGGGAAATCGGAAAGGATCACCTGGGTACATGACCACCCGAAGGTATGTGAACTTCTTGAACTGTAAGAAGATACAACCCCATTTTGATACTTCGGCCCATGCTTCATCAGAGACTCTTCTTTTCCTTAGATCAGGGTTCATCCTGCAGATATTTTCATAAAAGAAAGCATCGTTCACTCTTCTAAACTGATCTTCAGAACCTTTCATTGTCAGCTGAGGGAAATACCAATATATGTGTTCTGTTACCCTATCTCCTTTTGCATCCAACCTTGGATAATTTCTCATGCCAGCTGCTGCATAGGTGACATACGACGACATATAGAATTTTCCCGTAGTCAAGACTGTCTTCATCTGGGAATCAATCTCATCACTTATGAGACTACTCCAATCGATCCCTTGTTCATTCTTCTTCATAATAACCATGAATTGATACATCCATCCTTGGAAGTCCCTTGACTCAGGGAGTCCAAATACTCGACTTAGCAAGGTGATGATGTCACTGATTTCAAGGATGAAATCACTCCTGGGGACAAACTTGGGAAACCTTGAGACAACTGGCTTGGCCTTGATCAAGAACTTTTTATTCACATGCCTGATGCAGTCTTCTTGATCTTTGTCCCAGGATTTCTATGCTGACTTAAGATCTACGTCAACATATTCCTGAAAGTTGGGTAATCTTAAGAGGTCATCAAAGTAACCCCCGTCCAACTTCACTATGACTTCTCCTGCTTGATTTTTCACTGAGCGAGAGTCCAAGTCATAATTGGAAGCACAGGCCAAAATGAACTCAGGGCATTGAGTAGACATTGGGAATCCTGCTGTAAGAGGGAGGCCACTGTTGGTTATTGACTTCATCCAGGGACTCTGAGAAGAATCCTTGGTTCTGTTCCAAAAATCCTCCATGTCAATGTTACCAAGCTCCGTATCTCGGATGTCATAATTGTAATCTATGTAGGAGGGGGATTCCATTTTCTGGTACTTGTATTTCATCTTCCCTGACCTTTCTGACTTATCTTTAGATGATCTAGGATCCGACATGAGAAATCTTGAAGAAAGAATGCCTAGACAACTCCTATCTGAACAATCAGACTTGGAAGCTTGCTGAGCAACCCCACAGACCCGCCACACTATCCAGATTTTAGGACTTGCAAAGCACCTGATGAAACCTAACACACTGGAAGAGTGTTGGAACTAAGGTCTTGTCAGACACTTCACAAAACCTGACAGACTACAGAGAGTGTCAGAACTTAGTAGGTGTCAGACACTTGGTAAAACCCGATGCACTGGCGGAAACAAGGAGATGTTGAACACTCGAAGAAACCTGATACACTACAAAGTGTATGTCGGAGACAGATAGATGTATTGAAGAAACCCGATACATTGGTGTATGTCAACTTGATAGATGTCTGACACTTGATAAAACCCGATACACTTGGAGATTGTTGAACAAGGAGATGTTGAACACCCTGCAAAACCCAAAAATAAAGGAATCAGGTTTTTGAGGTGTCAGGACATGCAAAATTCCCGCCATTTCACCAGTTAGGAATTTTAGATTTTTTCAATAATCAACAGGGTATATTCCATGGGATAAAATAAAGAAACTCCCTAGGGGTGAATTCCAAACAAGAAATTTCAATGGAATTCAACACAAAATGAAGAAAACAACCTAAAACCCTAAACCTAGAGGAAAAATAGGAAAGGATGGAGAACATCAAAAGAATATTTCAAATATGAATCCAAAAGACCTCAAATCAGCAAGAAAAGTAAAATACCTTCAGTAATCTCGAAAAATAATCGAAAATGGAGCACGCAATCAATCAAGAAGCTCAATCGGGTTTGGAGGTTGCAGGCACAAGAATGAAAAATCCACGCAGCAAAATTACAACCGGTAAAAATGACGTGTAAAATTGGGCTATTTATAAAACCCTAGCATTTATGACACTTCACCTGACACGTGTGCCAACTACCTGACAACTCAGAGTTAATGCCATGTCATCATGCTTGGAGTGCCTGAAAACCCGATACAAAGGATTAGCTATCAATTCAGGTTTCGGGTTTCAGGAAACAGATGACATGAAACATGAGATGTTTGGATGTTCCAAGGTTCTGAAAACCTGACACAAAGGAACCTATCGGGTTTCAGGTTTCAGAAGTCAAGCGACATGTAGCATGCTTTTTGCAAGTCATGTTCCGATGTTCATGAGTTCTGAAAACCCGAAATACTAACTTGTTTTGGGTTTCGGGTTTCGGGAAACAATTTGCATATAGCATGTAAAAAACATGTTTTCATGTTGTTGAAACCCGAAAACCCAAAAATCTCCTCAAAAGGGCATTTTAGGAGATTTTTCCAAAAAAATTCTATGGTTATCTTAATTTTAGCTGGAATCACTAAAATGAGATAACAAGTAATCAAAGAAAACTGTGTATTTTTTTAACAGAGTGCCCATACATGTTACCTCTCTGACGGAGTAACACCACATAGGAAGAATGGTCAAAGTGGATTACCATCTTATTAACATCCTAGCTTAGTTTATTCAGGTGCAAAGAAAGCTATGCTTAACATACCCAATGAATGAACAGAAAGAAATTTGACATGAAGCCACCGTTAAACTCATCTTCATTGGGTAACAGTGAACTGAGTAAATCTTGGGCACAGATCGATGGATTTTCGAAGACCAGGAGATGTCTACACTAGTAGAATATACCTCGAGTTATTTGAGCTAGCCAAGGAAGTAGAGTCTCCTCAACATCCAAATCTCCACCATGATGCTAGATTTTGATCTTGGCCTCCAGTTACAAAAATTGAAGATGATGTTCCCACAGCATGATGAAAGTGATGATTCAAGAACCTGATGGTAATGATCTGATATAATGTCTCATTTGTAACACCACGAGAACAGTCTCAATGAGTAGTGCCCAAGATGGTACTACTAGTATGTCCTGATGAGATGCAAGGAAATGGACTACTCTATCTCTGGATACATCCACCCTTGGAACACGAACCTCGCAGTAAAGCATTGAGAAGACTCTTCACCACTATCTTCTACATCATCTCTATGAGTAGCCAGTTATTCCGAGTTCTGATGCTTCCACTTCCTACTAGAAATATTTTCTTCGAAAGAAAAAAGGCTACCTACAGTCAAAATTCCCTTTCGGGTAAGATGCATATGGACTCTGAATATCAACACAAGTTAATGACAAAAAAGATTACACTATGGTAACTGCTCTGTACCAATCTTATCTGTAAAGGAATTATAACCCATTAGATGCGGATGGATTATGCTCAAAATGAAGTACAAAAAATATGGGTTATTTATGGACAAGTATAAAGTGCAATGATCTAGTAGTACAAGGGGTAACTGCACATTGAAAAGAGAGAGACATTAGATATGATGGAGACATTTACTCCCATAACTAAGATCAAAATGATCCAGTGGGTGATAAAATTAGCTCTAGCTACACAGTTTGGATCGAAAGTCCATCAGATGGATATAAAAAGTGCCTTCCCGAATGGAGATTTACAAGAAAGAAGTCTATATGACTCAACCTGAGGGTATATATTGCTCACAATAGTCTCAAACAAGTAAGAGGTATGCAGACTCAGGAAATCTCTGTATGGTATCAAAAAGGCAACTCTCCAAGCATGGTACATCAAAATTGATGAGCATCTCGTACCCCAACATGGATTTTTTAGAATCATTCTACATAGCTTGTATCCCATAGTATTCTCACCTTAAAAATGCAAGGAGAGGGAGATTGTGATTATCGATTGTCTATGTCGACAATCTAGTCATCACTAGTAGTTCAGTTCTAGGATGATCATATGCAACATAAGAAAGATCTTAATGCAGATCAGCAGTTGACATGACCATCGCGGTGGTTGGGCTAATGCACTATTGTCTTGGATTGGAAGTATGGCAAAAATAGAATCACATTTTTGTTTCTCACATGGTGGTATACCAAGACGACACTCAAGAAATTCAAGATTACGTGATTGACACACTAATTGTTACACCTATGGAGAACAGATTGTCAGTTAGGCTCATTACAGATCCATCTCCTGAGGTAAATGCAACTCTCTATCGGTAGTTAATTGGGAGTCTCATCTTACCTGAAGCCATACACTAGACCAGATATCAACTTGCAGTAAGCTATCTAATCCAGGTTCATGTAGGAACCCATAGAATGGGCTTTTCCTTATCCATTTTTGGATCATGTATGTTGAAGATGGGTAGTCTTGACATATCTACAGTTGGACTCAGTGGATCACATTTGAGTCTAGAATACAAGAAGAACGACAATGTTCTTCTTGTCATGGATATTCAGATTCATAGACTTATTTCAGTGAAATATTGATGACAAAAAATCCACTTCAGGGTTTGTGGATCTTTATGGGATTTGGACCAATATCATGGGGAAGCAAGAAGAAACTTAACTTATGTTTGAAATTGTTCTTCACATAGAAGTTTTAGTATCATTCTGACCCTTGTGCTTGAAGTTTTCTGTGAAGCGACTTGGCTATGTCACATACTTCAAATTGAAGTAGAATACTTTACAGTTGACAAACTTGACCACCATGTATGTTGATCAATGAAGGTTGTTTTCAAACCTTGTAATCACAATAGCAGAATTTCATTGAAAGAACAAAACACATTGAGGTACAGGTACATTTCATATGCGAGCATGTATTAAAGCCCACAATATACATGCTTCCAATTTTATCTAAGTAGTTGAACAACTTTGCAAATATGGCTTCACAAAGATCACTGTGCAAGTGACTTTTAAGTTTAAACATGTGTTTAGAGAGTATCCTCTCCTCATGAACATGTGAGGTTTCATGATGCAAAATTAAGGCCAGATTGAGACAACTTGTTAGGTTAATTTATGCATTATATTCACCTTATCAGTAATTAGATTATTCTAATAAGGTAATTAGTTTATATATTAAGTTCATAAAGTTTACGGAATCTACAATCCATTTCCCTCATATTATTGCATAGGTTATATTGTTACGTAGTTGTAACAATTACTTATTTGTTTGATACACTAATTATTGTTTCTTCCTGAATGTACTTTTGGAAGCTGTTGTGATTTTGGTTGTACCTGTGCAACCCATTTATTTGTTTGCTATATCTGCTGTCCAATATGTATAAATAGCTCTGCAACACTGAGACATTGTAATAGGCTTTTATTGATCAGTTTTCCACATTAATAAAATATACAGGATTCTATCCCTGTTTATAAAACTACAATTTTAATGTATCACTTGGGTTTTATACTTTGAAATGACTGAATTCATGCACATTAATGGCATACAATAACTATTCATTACTTGGTAGTTACCGATACTATGATCCTGTTAAGGATACAAGAAATATAGATTAAGCTAAATATGAGATCAATTCTTCACCTAAAACATGTTTCGTTGAGCCCTCAAATCTCCATTTCAACACACATTTCTATCTTATGTATAGCTTTGTCTGTGCCTCAGGTTTACTTTGTTGGAATAATAATAGTAAGTGGGGTATTAACCCCTTACTATATTCCTAAAAATACATTATATTTAATAATAAAAAAATATAAAAATGTAACTTTAGTTTAAAGTTAATAAATAAAAATATGAATATATTTTTATTTATTATATATAACCTAAGGTTTATATTAATTGATTTAAAAATCAATTAAATTGAAAGGGTTTTTTTGAAGAAGTCACATCCAATCACCATAAATCAAATAGTGTACACAGGTCTAAGGAAAATAGGTTGTGAGAGATGGTAAAAGGATTACCTTAGATACAGGAAACCAAAGAGATTTGTGTAGCATACTTTGGATCCTGTGTAAAGGGGCGATGTCTATTCTCTCAGTAAAATGTACCTATGCCCATAAAAATTCCATGCACCCATCAAATGCATATGTTTCATGCACTTTTACTTAGTTTTTTTTGGAATTTTTGTTGTTGAAAAATGTATTCTTGTGATTTCTGAATTCAAATATGTGACCTGTAGTTTACTAGTGCTTGGTCAAACCGAGTTGTATAAGACAGATGCAACCATTTGTTGTTAAACTCATATATTAAAGAAATCTGACACTTCTGATGTGACAGATAACAATAGGACCCACCCATAGATTTGATGGGGGCATGGTATTAGATGGTGCATTCTATCAAGAAAATAGACGTCAACATGTAAAGGTACATTTCATACACGGAACCAATAATTTATCTGTGAGTCTTAAAGGAGATTTCATTTCTAACTTAGTATATGTTTTCTCCATATGATTTGATAGACGTACCTCTATAAAGTATGATGTAATGGTTGCAAGATGGGTTTTGGGGGGTTGTTTCGTGCCTCAAATCATCTTTAATGTTTGGGCTAGCATCCAAATTGCCTTCCTTGGGAAATATAAATCATTTTTTATAGAACATTAGTTTCATTTTTTTAGAATCCCATCATAAATCAATGGCACTTCACACTAGATGTCATCATTAAATTTCTTACAAAAACAAAGGCAATATCTATACACATGTATTGGTGCCTAATTTGCAAATCAACCCATATTTACCACAATTTCCATTTGTAAATGACTAATTCCATAATGTTTTTTATCCGCAGTTGTGCTTATTTAGACTTCTTATCCAAAATTCTAATCCCAAGTTGTTGTGCTCAAGTAAACTTTCACTATAGAATAGGAGTAGTAGAAATATAGATTGTTCAAAAGTAATACGATAAATGTTTAGAGTCAAGAAAATGAGATATCCTTAAATTCCAATGCTTTATAAGATATCCTTGAAGCTCAATGCTTTAAATATAATACCATTTGGAAAAGTTTCAAATGTAATTACATATTATTGTTTATCATACCTATATATTTTACTACTAAAATACACAAAACCAGATGTTGCCTTTTAAGGAAGCACTTCATTAACTCCAAAAAGTACATTATCTTTGAACTTCGAAGTGAAATTCAACAGATTCTACTTAAGGTAATGTCCCAAACTATTCTAAGTATGTCCTTAGGAAATATCATATTTTCTCATAATATAACTAAGGCTTCAATATAAAGTATTTAAATAAAAGGGTGTGAAAATTTACGTTTTCAAAGTTGGCAAGGGTATAAAACTTATCACATTAATGAAATCATTTGTATTTGTTTACCCATTTCTCAAATAGTCTTTTATTAAAAATAGATTTTTACATTTTTTATATATATTGAAGTGGTGGATCATATTTTTAAATCAAATTTAAAATAATATAATTAAGACAAATTAATGCCATAAGGTTTGAAGAACAAATTATAACAAATCAATACTATATACATATTCAAATATGTCTATGTGAAATATAAATAGATATCAATTTTTTAAAGACTTTTACCTTGAATTTTATAAATATCAAGTTTTTTTATCAAATAGTTTAATTCTATATATACTTTGATAGTAATATCATTTCTTTTGAAAAGTATGTACTAATAGTTTCCTTTGATAGGTAACTTAATATTGGGAAATCTTTAGAACGCCTTCAAAAATTTGTATCTCCACGAATGCAGATAGAAAATTAATTCAATCATAAAGGGGGAACACCCAAATTTTTGCACGCAACTTTAGATTTATCGCATTTAAATTTCATTTAAAAACTTGTGTTTTAATTTATTTATTAATAGAAAAAATGGGCATTAACAATTTATTTTAATTTTATTTCTGTTTTAGAAGCATAAAATAGTCTGGATATTTCGTAAAACTCTAGATTTTATTTTGAATTTTGTCTTAAAAGTGTTTAAATAATAAATCAAAATGATTTCTAATCATTTTAACATGGATAAGTCATGGATGTTAAATGGAACTAACTACAACAACTGGAAAACTTGGTTGAAAGCAGAATTTATGCCACACAAACTATGGATTGTTGTGAATGGCACAACAAAGGTGCTCGTAGGTAGACAAGTAATCGTGGAAAATGTTTTTACATTTCAACAAAAAGTACAAGAAGTAATTTCGATCATTCTACGGAGTGTGTAGGATGAATTTCTATTACACATCAAAAACCAGGAAATCCCTTGTGAAGCCTGGAAACTGCTACAATCGATGCATGAAGGTACAAGACTTTCTAAAATCATAAAATTTATTCTTGAATTAATGACAAATCCCATGAAGGGGGATAAAAAAGTAATTAATTATCTTGCTAAAATTAAAAATATTAAATTTCAATTAGATGGATGTAATTGTGATTTAATATAAGATAAACTATTATATGTTATCATTCAAATGAACATTCATGAAAGGTTCAGGAACTTTATTTCAATCCAAAAATTTTAATATCAAATTGAAAAAGATATTTTGATTTAGCCATGTTAAGTTATCTCCTGATTCAAGAAGAGAAAGTTATGATGAACATTGATTCGAAGGAGAATACCACTCAGGCACTTCTCACTCTAAAACCTGTTAATATATTCTCTAAGTTTAATAAGAATAAAATGTTTAAATCAAATTTTAAACCCCCTAATAAAGATAAGAAACCATTGAATAATCACCTGAAATTTATTTTGATATAAAATGTCATAATTGTGGAAAATTTGGTCATATAGAGGAAGATTGTAGGAAAAATAAAAGTAAACCAAATTTCAACAATCAGTAAGGAAACAAACCTAATCAAAATAAACGCAAGAATCGAAAGAATAATCAAAAACCTAATATTTTTGCTTTATAAGTTGCATTATTTACTACAAAATAAAATTAATGGATCCTAGATAGTGGTGATTCTAGGAACATGACCTATAGGTCATATATTCTCTCTGATATCAAAGAATGTAATGATCAAATTTATCTAGGAAATCAAATTATATTCTTGATGTTTAAAGTCAAGGTAAAGATAAAGTGTTCAGTGGTTATATAAATGATGTTCTATATGTGCCTAAATTAAAGATGAAATTATTATCATGTTCTCAGTTAGCTCAAAATAACTATAGCATCATGTTACTTAAAGAGAAATGGTACATTTAAAATTACTTAGATATTATTATTGTAGAATGTATTCAAAATAATGGCGTGTACATATTTAAAGGTTTTGCATCTGATTCTTATATTTCTTCACAAAATATAAATGATTTATTAGTATGGCATGAAAAAGTTAGGGAATGTTACCTTTAGGATCATGTATGATATGTCTCATCTTGACCTAGTTATTGGATTACCTCCTATCTTCCATGCTCGTAAAACTTTTGAAAGGTGTTTATGTGGTAAGCAATATGCAAACCCCTTTCATAGCCATCATAGTACAAACTCCTTTGAACCTCTTGAACTTGTTCACAGTTATGTTAGAGAACATTTAGAAGTACCTTGTGTAAATGGTTCATTGTATTAAGTTACTTTCATTGATGATTATTTTGGTATGATTTGGTCATTTTTATTAAAAATAAATATGGCATTTTATCTAAATTTATAGAATTTAAATCTCTAGTTGAAAATAGTTCTTATCATAAAATTAAAAGGCTTAGAACAGAAAATGGAGGGGAATATAGTAGTAAAGAATTTTATTCCTTTTTTGTTCGAATGTGGAATACAAAGGGAACTTACCACTCCCTATTATCCTCAACAGAATGCTATTGTAGAAAGGAAAAACTAAATCATTATTGAAATATCCAAAACCATGATTTTCTCAACACAAGTCCCTAAATTTTGTGGGCTGAAACTATGAATATAACAGTTCTCATTCTGAACAAAGTCCATATTAAAGACCTATTCCAAACAACACCTTTAGAAAAGTGGACTAACAAGAAACTTAATGTATCTCATTCGAGAATCTTTAGTAGCCCAACCTCCATTTTCATTCTAAAGCTAAAAGGAAGAAGCTAGATCATACCTCCCATCCTTACATTTTTTTAGGCTAAGGGGTGTAAAATAAAATTTCTAAGGATATATGATCTTTCTAAATATGAAGTTATTGGGCACATAAATGTTAAAATCCTCGAAAAAAAATATTTGTTGTTCTTCCTGTGGTTGTATTATTTTATAGTGAATCTAATGACTTATAAAATGATGATGTTGATGAATGTAATGAAGAGAAAATGGATTGTAATAATAATACTAAAATTGAAAATAGTATATTTTGTGTCTTCTATAACTAAACAGCCTAAGTGGGATCAATTTATTCTCCAAAACACTAATCATAATAATCTTCATAAGATGACTAGAAATTTTCATACTTATCATGCCTTAGTGACTATGTATGAGATAAAACCCCAACATTTCAAAGAGGATTTCCATGAAAAAAGATGAATGGAAGCCATAAAACCCAAGTACAATGTCTTAATTAAAAATCAAACTAGGGATTGTGTTCCTCCTCTAGAATTATGTATTATTGTTGGATCTCAGTGGCTTTACAAAATTAAGTATAATGTTGATGGGAAATGTTGATAAATTTAAATCCAGGTTAGTAGCTCGTGGGTTTACTCAAAAACATGACATTGACTATGTAGAAACTTTTTCCCCTGTTGCAAAAATGAGTATTGTTAGGATTCTCATTTCCTTAGCTACTCAATATGGTTGGGAAATTCATAAAATGGATGTTAAGAATTTATTTGTGAATGGTGATTTAAAAGAGGAAATATACATAACCCAACCTTAAGGCTTTGAGGAGCATAGAAAAAAACTTTGTTTGTAAACTAAAAAATTCTCTATATGGGTTAAAACCAGCTCCTAGAGCTTGGTATACGAAAATAAATAGTTTTTTCAAAGATATTGGTTTTAATAAATTCTCTTTTGATAATAATATCTTTGTTAAAGTTGAAAATAATCAAATTATGCTTATTGTATTATATGTTGTTACAAGAAATTTGAATAGTTTAGTTCTTAAAATTAAAGCTAAATTGAAACAATACTTTGAAATTATTGATTTAGGATTATTACATCATTTTTTAGGCATGTTATTTTTCAAGATAAAAATTATATTTTTGTATCACAATCACAATATGCTACTAATTTACTTAAATTAATTAATGTGGTTTATTATAAACTAGTTATTCCTATTGAAATTGGTAGTAAACTAGACTCTAAACCTACATGTGAGAAAGCAAACCTTGCTTTGTATGGGCAACTTGTAGGTAGTTTGATCAATCTTACAATCATTGGGTTCGATATTACATACATAGTAGGTATTGCCTCCAGATTCATGAAAGAACAATATCATGATCATTGGAAGTTATCAAAAATAATATTAAGATATGTTAAAGGAACTATTAATTTTTCTTTGTATTACACTTCTTCTGATAATGCTTGTTTGCATTGATATTGTGATTCTGACCATGATAGTGATGTAATAGATATAAAATTTTACAATTTGATATTTTTTCAAGTTTTTTATAAGTTTCATTACATTTAGTAGCAATAAGAAACCAATAAATTCCATCTCTTCTATCGAGATGGAATATAGAAGTGCAATGGAAGCAAAAAAATAATCCATGTGGATAAAGTGGTTGGAAGAAATTCACATGGAAGTCAAATGAATTACTCCTCTCTTATGTGATACCCATAATTTTATTGCTCTTGAGAATAATCTAATTGAGCATCAGCAAAAAAATCATACCGAGATTCATATGCATTTCATCCCAGATAAGTTTCTTTGTGGTGATATAGATCTCTTGTTTTGTCCTACTGGATATCAAGTTACAGATATATTCATGAAGCCCTTATTTGTTGTAAAGTTCTACAAGTTTGATGCAATTTTTGGCCTTTAAAATTTATCATTAAGGGGGAGTGTTCACGATAATGCCATCTCTTAACAGTCGGTCATGTCTTTTATTTTTCACCTTTATACTTCTTCTCCACAAAAGCATTGTAAAGATATTTTATGATCTAAGTAAAATTCTCTATCTAAGTTTACTGTGTAGTTTTGTAACAAAGCATCAATTTGTAAAGGAGGTCCTTACTTTATAAAATGCTCCTAAGGTGCTTATATATTTTCTATGAGAAACTGTAATATGTAATCTCACAAATCATACTTAGCCTAAATCATCACTTATGATTTACATGGATTCCAAATCCCTTTTATACAAAAAGGTAAGTTTAGCATGATGAAGGTGTATAAATCCTTTAAAATTAATAAGCTAGCCTAAAAACCTCATCATGGTTTAAGAATTGTAAATCTTGTTGTATAAATAGGTAATGTTGGCATATGAACCCACTTAATATTAAGGGGGAGTGTTGGAACAATAATATTAAGTGGGTTACTAACCCCTTACTATGTTCCTAAAAATATTACATTTAATAATAATATTAAATATAACTATAAACTCTAGTTTATAGTTAATAACTAAAAATATGAATATATTTTTATGTATTATATGTTACTATGGTGGTGTGCCCCCTAAAGGAGGGAGGGCGTACATCTCCTTTCTGTAGGGATTGGAGTTAGGTCATCCCTAACAAAATGACCAACCCTCACCTTCATTGGTAAGCCCTCTGACATGAGGGGATCCCTTGTCCGATAAGCCCTCCAGGGGGAAGGGGATCCTCTCTGGAAAGGATAGATGTATGGGGATGACTAGAACCATCTACATGTAATGGTATGTGAGACTCACACTATGCATATCAGAAGACAAGACTCACATTATGCATACCGAAGGTGACAGATCAGACCTTCCCATAGATATATATAGGTCAATCATCCATCCATCTGCATATATTTGTAAGGGAAGGCCATATGGTGATTGTTAATTTGGAAAAGAGGTAGGTGGGGGTGAGCCTATCTGATCCATATGGGGAGGGGACGAGTAGAGAGGGCAAAAGATAGGGGCAGGCCGGGGACGAGTCTATATCCATATGGTGAGGGATCATATCACGTCTCTGAGATGATGGTATATGGACACCTTCCCCTGCCCCAAATAAATCCTAGATGGCCCCAACCCCTATCGAGGGGCCACTAGTCGATTCGAGCCTTGTTGGTCGATTTCCCTATAGATCTACCTCTATATGTGGGGACAAGTTACTCTCTCGTTGGTCAAGAAAGGTATGTCCCTCATAGACATATAGTATAAGTCTATCACCTATTGGCCCTCTATATAGTACTATCACATCCTTCTAGAAATTCATCAGTCGTATCATGTATTCATCAGTCATATCATGTATAGAATGGATGGTTTTATCCGTATATGTCTCGAACCCCTTTTTAGATATGTATTTAAGGGCATCTATAGTCAGCAGTCTCGTGCCCCTACCCTATAGATCTCTCCAAAGGGGGGGAGGGGGAGGGGGTCCTAGATAAATATGGATAGTTTAGGGGAGGGCCTGGGAGGACACAATTTCTCATAGCCTTCTTGTTTCTCAATTCTACATATAGAGGCTTTCTCTTTTCTGACATATTTTCCACCTTTCTCTATTTTTCATTTCCCTATAGATAATATAAGATATTTTAGGGAGGTTTCCCCCTATCAATATCTATAACTGCAGCCATCGAGCATTTATGCCCCTCATCCTCCCGAGCATGGACCCTATGTCTATATGGTCATCTAGTGCCTTCATTATCTGAGATAGGGGTGAGTATGATCTGATATATTACAGTAGGTCTGATAGGAACCTACCTACTTACACATCTATATACATATAGATGTATAGATCTATATATCTATATATGGTCTACCCGCCCCCTTATCATGATGTTTTTCCAAAGAAAAAACCTTCTTATTGCATATCTTTGATAAGATATGCTTTAGATGATGTTGTTGTTGCAAATCAGCAGCACCCCTAGATGCAAATCAGGTTTCTAAGTTGATGTTTCAGGCATCCAGTGTGATTGCACAACATTGAAACCTCTCTCCAAGTGTGGGACTTGTAAAATGAGAGAGGAATATCCATATTAGAGGCTGGTTCCTTAAACTCCTCTGATCAGATCTATTATTTACACAATTGCAGAGGTTTGAATCCTAATCCTACTCTAAATTCCAAGGAGATAGAGATAGAAAGTGCAAAAATTGAAACTAAAATAATAGGTGATACACCAAAGGAGTGGTGAACACTTATTGTTCATGCAAATTGACACAATTTCATAAAATGCAACATGAAACATCATACACAGGCTGATAAGATGCAATTAGAGGTTTGAAATGAAGCAAGACAATACAAACAAAGGACTGAAAATTGATCACAGAGTCTACACTGTCATTTTTCACTATCAAAATCCTTGCATTTGCAACATCAAAGAGGCAGAAACCTATTACAATCATGAAGAAGGTCTGATACTTGCAAAAATCACTTGTTGAAGGTGAAAGAAGAAGCTTTCTATCCAAAAAAATGTTCCCCCTCAAAAAATGAGCCAAATCTGGCTTTTACAATGCATGGATCGAGCCCAGGAGAGAGAAAACGTGTAAAAAACGTGGAAGCCATTCCCCATTAAATGAAGATGCATTAAAACATCATGGGCGTCCTTACAAACCCATGCCCTGACATTTTTGGCCATGTTGAAGAAGAATGCGACCCATTTTGCATTAAAACTGGTTGTTGAAACGTCATTTCTGGCCATTACCACGTGCCAGAATTGTTTTTTTAATTTTCTCTCTCCAAACTCCACCAAAATGCAAAATTGACCCTGTAATCTTGTAGATAATTTCACCAGCTTTCCATTGATATAAAGAACACAAAAAACCGAGCTCTGGATCAACAGATATGGTGATTTGAAGTTTTAGGGAAAAACAGGGCCAAATCGGGTCGCTTTGATATTTTTGGCCTGGACACGTGGCGAGTTCTGATTGGTTGCGGGCCTTCTAGGGGAAAATTTCCCACAAAAAATCCGCCGAGCCATAACTTGAAAAATACATGGAGTTAGGAGGAAAACTTTACCTTTCTGGAAAGCTGAGAAAGAGCTCTATCCAATGGTGCCATTTCTAGAAGGTTTTGAGTACCTGAAAAAGCAAAATTTTGTGATTGAGGCACAAAAGAGGGAAGAATGAGAGGAGTTAGCCACAAAATGAGCAGGGGGCACATTTTGGATAATAATTTTGGTGACTCAGAGGGGTCATCTACCTACTAAATGAAGTTACCAGTTTCCTGAAGCAATCCATTAGGCATGGAGTCATGAGTTGTAGCCTGCAAACTGATCTGAACTTTGAAAACCTCCTCTCTGAGCCACTTAGAAACCCACTGAAATGGACTGTGCAAGAGCAAAACTAGCACCACAAAAACTATGTACAAAACTAAAAGTCATACATGCTCCAAAATGGAACATGCAGAGTGTGCACAAGCACTTCTTTTACTGAAAGAAAAACTACCTATCCTACTCTAACTGGAAGCAAAAGTGGGCTAAACAAACCCTGCAACTAGTTGGGAGAAATAGCTTCCCTTTCTCAAAAGTTGCAACCATGCAACTGATTTGGCACTGAACATGGCTGATTGGATGAGTGGAAAATCAACAAGAAGTTGGTCTTCTACCCAAATCATCAAGGTGTCAACTGAAAACAAATCCAATACCTCTTTTAGTTGCTCTGCATTTGGATTGAAGATGTATGACAGCTGATCCTTGGTACTTTGTAGCTCACCCTCATGCTTAGAAGCAAGCATGACTGGTTCTGACTTCTCCTTTGACTCCAATGAAGTCAAATACCTTATTGGGCAAGGTATGATCCATTTGATATGCCCATAGCTCTAATTTTCAACTCCAAAAATGGAGTCTTCTTGTAGACCTTCTTGGGTGGGTGATGTGGAAGCAATGGTAGAACTTTTCTACCCTTTCTCTTCCTCCAATGAAGAACATGAAAGATTAAAATCTTCCAATCTTGGTTCCAAAGAGCTGCTATAAGATGCAGGTTGCTGCAAATGAATGCTCTCCTTCATGACAGCAGGCTCAAGCATTTGGGACGTGGAAGATGAAATAAGGAATGGTGGAAACTCAATTGGTTCTTCTTTATCAAAACAGTCCTCCAAATCTAACAGATACACTACCTCATGGTTGTCCTGCTGCAAATTCTCAACTTCCTCCATGGTGTCCTCTTGATCTGTAACTTGATCATCATGGTTTCTTTCATCCTCCAACATTGAGTTTGAGAGATCAAACTCTTCTTCAGCACTAGAACTTGAGAGAGATGAAGTAGAAAGAATAACTGAAGGTTATCCTGTAGCCTACTTTGTGCTCAAAGCCCTTGGATCTGCAATTTTCTCCTCCATAACTAGAATGTGCTCCTCTTCTTTTGGATTTGGAGCAGCTTCTTCCTCCTCTACTACTTGAAGACAATCCTGCTCTTGATAGAACTCTTCCTCTAGCATGAAGTTCGTTAAGTCAAACTCTTCGATCTGCTGCTCTAGAGGAAAAGTTGGGAATGTAGGATCTTCTTCAGAGCTTTCTTCCTCCATGGCTGATTGTGCAACTTGAATTGAATCAGCATTCTCTTCGAATAGAATGCTAACATGGACACTACTTTCTGAGCAAATTGGTTGCTGATCTACTTCTTCTTTTTGCTCTTCTCCTGCTGCAGCAAATTCAGTCCTAACCACCTCTTGTTTTCCAACTTCAACCTCTTTTAAAGGCTTAACCATCAAGGGGATCTTTTTCATCCCAAATTTAAGAGCCCAACTCTTGAGACTTCGAATTTCTTCATCCTTGTTTGGCTTTTATTTTTGTTGTTGTTTTCCTTGACTAGAATTCTGATTTTTATCCTCCCAACATGGATTTGGGAATGCAAGAGGAGAAGTGGATTGTAACTCAATTGATTTTGCAATTTTTCGTGGTGGTGGAGGAGGTAGAAACTCTTGTTTCTTTGGAGGAGAGGGTATTTCTATTAGCTTTTGTGGAGGGGATGACTGTTTGGAAGGAAAGGGGAAGGAAGAATTGAGGTGTGGTGGAAGACTAGGGAATGGAGAAATGGAATTAACTCCTGGGGCAGCATTGACTGGATTTAAAATTTGAAATTCCAAATGAGATGATGTTGCTTGACTAATGGGAAGAGAAAAACTAGATGATGGTGTAGAACTTACCCATTGACAAGGTTGTTCAACACCAAGTGTATAGGCCTCTATTTCTACTATCCATTGTGCAAGTTGGGGCAGCATCTTCATCATGAAGTCCAGCTTCTCCTAAGGGCTGAAGTGTCTTGGAAAAGGGCCTCCCCATGGACAAGGAGTCCTGCAACCAATTCTGAAAGCTTTCATTTGATCTGTTGCTCTTGATTGCACCATCTTCACCTCCATCTTTTGGATTTGTTCCATCAGATCTGCATTTTCTTCTTGTAGCCCTCACAACCAGCATACCCTTGTGCTTGACATGCTTCATATCCAAACTGACTTTGGCACTGCTGCTCATATGGGTAGACATGCTGATTTTGAATTTGATCAAAATGCTGATTTGGAGGATTTGTAAAACATGTTGGAGGTGTGATATACTGCTGTTGTAAATGTGAATTCCATGATGGAAATGAAGTCATGATTTCACAACTTCATGGAATGGAAAAGAATGAAAATGATGGAAAGAAGAATGGATGGAAACGAATGGAAAACAGGTCTTCAACTTAGAGAATGAGTTGTTTACCAGATGGAGTCGCTAGATGTGCTTTTGAAAGTGCCTCCAAAAGGCTGAATCTTTAACAGGAACACACCAACCTATCAAAGATAAAGTGAAAGACCTCTAAGGTCCCACCGGGTGTGCCAAAACTTTTGTTGTAAATCAGTAGCACCCCTGGATGCAAATCAGGTTTCTAAGTTGATGTTTCAGGCATCCAGTGTGATTGCACAACATTGAAACCTCTCTCCAAGTGTGGGACTTGTAAAATGAGAGAGGAATCTCCATATTAGAGGCTGGTTCCTCAAACTCCTCTGATCATATCTATTATTTACACAATTGCAGAGGTTTGAATCCTAATCCTACTCTAAATTCCAAGGAGACAGAGATAGAAAGTGCAAAAATTGAAACTAAACTAATAGGTGATACACCAAAGGAGTGGTGAACACTTCTTGTTCATGAAAATTGACACAATTTCATAAAATGCAACATGAAACATCATACACAGGCTGATAAGATGTAATTAGAGGTCTAAAATGAAGCAAGACAATACAAACAAAGGATTGAAAATTGATCACAAAGTCTGCACTGTCATTTTTCACTGTCAAAATCCTTGCATTTGCAACATCAAAGAGACAGAAACCTGTTACAATCATGAAGAAGGTATGATACTTGCAAAAATCACTTGTTGAAGGTGAAAGAAGAAGCTTGTTATCCAAAAAAATGTTCCCCCTCAAAAAATGAGCCAAATCTGGCTTTTACAATGCATGGGTCAAGCCCAGGAGAGAGAAAATGTGTAAAAAACGTGGAAGCCATTCCCCATTGAATGAAGATGCATTAAAATAGCATGGGCGTCCTTACAGACCCATGCACTGACATTTTTGGCCATGCTGAAGAAGAATGCGAACCATTTTGCATTAAAACTGGTTGTTGAAACGTCATTTCTAGCCATTACCACGTGCCAGAAGCATTTTTTGCTTTTCTCTCTCCAAACTCCACCAAAATTCAAAATTGACCCTAGAATATTGTAGATAATTTCACCATCTTTCCATTGATATAAATAACACAAAAAACCGAGCTCTGGATCGAAAGATATGGCGATTGAAGTTATAGGGCAAAACAGGGCCAAATCTGGTCGCTTTGATATTTTTGGCCTGGACACGTGGCGAGTTCTGATTGGCTGCGGGCCTTCTAGGGGAAAATTTCCCACAAAAACTCCACCGAGCCATAACTTGAAAAATACATGGAGTTAGGAGGAAAATTTTACCTTTCTGGAAAGCTGAGAAAGAGCTCTATCCAATGGTGCCATTTCCAGAAGGTTTTGAGTGCCTGAAAAGTAAAATTTTGTGACTGAGGCACAAGAGAGGGAAGAATGAGAGGAGTTAGCCACAAAATGAGCAGGCGGCACATTTTGGATAATAGATGTTTTTAAAGATCATCAATTCCTAATGAAATAGTTACATCAATCGCTTGTTGGAAACCTTAAGTTTTCAGGTGATCTAACATATGTGATGTATTTTCTGTTCCAAATTGATTTACAAAAAATTCTAATAAGCTACTTCATAGCATTTTTATTCATAAATTTATCATAATAGGGCACTTCAAAGGGAAAGGGAACTTCGAAACAATTAGGGTTCTTCCATAATATAAATCTCCCATAAATGATTTTTTATATTTATTGATTTTAAAATTAATTAAGTTGAAAGGGTGTATTTTGGTAAGTCACACCCGATCACACTAAATTAAATAAGGCACACGGGGCCCGAGGAAAATAGGTCGTTGAGAGAGAGAGAGAGAGAGAGGAACTAAGGTGAAAAAGTTGTGTTACTAAACTGTAAATTATGGTGGTTTCTTTATTTATGAAAATCAATATTCTTGTGGGTTTTTTCACCTCATAGAGTTTTTTCCATGTTAAATATTTGGTATTATGTTATTTATTTATTTTATATTGTTATAGTTTAATTTTAAGTAACTTTATTTTTTTATCTTTATCCTCTCACATACTCCATTTTACTTTCCTAAGCACCACTTCTTTAGCAAAAAAATTGTGCATTTTCACACCTTTTCTCTTGATTGATCTCTTTGATTCTTGTGTGCACTCTAATACTTGGTTAAAACTTCAAAACATATGCATATACTTGAATCTCTCATAATTTTCTTACATCAAACACCTTGGGTAAGAAAAAAGTGAGGTTTATCTCATGAGTTAGGCTTCAGAGGATGGCCAATCTAACAAAGTTCCTTTGAACTTGTTTTCATGTATTTTTGCAAGGGTAAAATTCAGTGATGAAACATGACAACCATACCCTAGTGTCAAATGTTTTGTGTGTAAACCCTCCAGATAACTCCCCCAAATCAGTCTTCCTTCAGTTCCAATCCTATCCCCATACTTGAAGTGCTCATATGTGTTGTAATAATCCTTCCCCAAGTGTTTTAAATGTGAAACCAAGCTCACGCGGTTCTTCCAATGCACTACTTCTCAAGGTAGTTTTCTTTCTGAACCTAGAAAGGTTATTTTTAGTCTTTCTGGGACAAGTGTGCACCCTCCTCGATAGAGTTGAAGGATAAAATTCATCATGATGTGGTACTAAGTATATAATATTATATTTCAACTGATTTAGGAATTTTCTGGAAAGTAGTATAGGTTTAGGGACAATTTCAATAAAAGTGGGTTTTTGAAGGTAAAGGATCTTGTAGTTAAAAAAAGTAGTTAAGCTTCTGAAGATGATCCCAAGAGCTCTAGAATGAGTTGGAGGTCAAACAAGACATAATTAGAAAGGTAATAAAATTTCCTACATGGTTTTATTCTTATATTTTCCACAACATCTATATATTTCTTTCCACATCTCATTCTTGGCAGACACACCCTATGATCCCAAGAAAGAAGGCTATTTTTTAGGGGGTTGTAAGAATAATCAGGCCTTAAGACCCATCCCATTTTCTCCAGAAGGATCTTGCTAGTTAAAATAATATAATTTTTCATCAAAAATTTGCTCTTAGAGCTCCGAAAACTTCATCTTCAAGGTCCTTCCCAAGGTAAGCCTTCCATATTTGGCTAATTTTTCCAGTGCCATGTGTCATCATGAGGCACACTTTTGTGTTCCTTTCGTCTTGTCCCAAGGAGATAATGGGGACACAAAAAATATTCCCCATGCCCAATTAAACTGCTAGACCCATCAGATAACTCTAGGAAGCCTCAATGAGACCTTTTTGCCAATTTTCTAGCCCCTACCTCGTGCAACCTCATCTTGCCACTTGTAACCATGAGACTAAAGAACAATTTTTTATCCCTTCCATCCTATTTCAAGGGGAAAATGGGGACACAAAAATCCACCCTCCCCCCTTACTCCCACATGGTCTCTCACATGACCTAAACTCAAGCTCCGGATGCTAAAAACTAGCTTTCCCCCCTCATCCACCAATGAATCAATGATCCCCACTTGTCATCATAGGGCTAAGGTGCACTTTTTTGTCCCTTCCATACCATCCCAAGAGTACAATGGGGATAGAAAATGTTCCCATGAGCAAGTTGATTTAAAAACAAAAAAAATTGTTAAGTCCATAACTCTTAAGGGTATAATGGGGACAGAAACATGTTCCCATGAGCAAGTTGATTTAAAAACCAAAAACTGGTTAAGTCCATAACTCCCATGTACTTCCTCCTTCCATCACTCACTCCATCAATGCATTCACTCATGCTCAGCATCACTTACCACTAAAAGAAAAACTTAAAAAAATAAATAAACCTCCTTGGAAGGCATTAAAGAAATTTTTTAAGTTGGTTCATAGTATTCAAACACAAAAAACTCCTTCCGTGCCCTAGACTTCAAAATCTTGTTTTGCTCATAACTCATGTTCCCAAAATCTGATTGCCATAATATTTTAACTAATTAATTCCTTGTGTAAACACCTTCAATAATATTAATTACATGCCCTCATTCAATCCATCATGTATTTTTTATAGCCAAATGAATTTTCCAGCAAAAAATCACCTTTTCTGAGATCTGCAAGAACCTAGCGGTCACAATCCCCTGAAAATTAGCGCAAAGCCTTGAAATGAAGTATGTAAACTTCTACAAGTGGTTTCATTTGAATTTGACACTAGGAATACCACTTTATATGTTTATTAATTCTCTATGGGATCACCTACTAAAAATAGTAATTCCAAGAAAAATTTGCATTCATACTCCTTATTTCATTCCATCACGATCAAGACACTCAAAATTGGCAAGATTGACAAAAATGGAAAAAAATGGCTAAATAAGACCATAATGGTGAATATTCTAAAAATATTAAATGAGTGTAATGAGATAAAAATGGTCACATTTCAGTCCTTCACTCATTCTACAATGGTATTGGCACTCACGGGAGCTCCTCACCTTGTTTCAAGTTAATTCCCGCATTCCTCGAAACGGTGAACGAAGAATGTCAAAATGAGAAAATTACAATTGTGGATTGTGACCATGGATTTGAGCTTTATATCACCAACATAATAAATAAAATATACATTTATTCCATTTCCCTTTTTTTAGTGCTCAATTTAATCTCACCCTTTTATCCAGTGTATGCCTTCAAAAAAAATTCTTTGACTAGTTCGCCCATGTAAAAAATGTATGCTTGAAGAGATAATCATGTTAAATGTGAATGAAAACCTTATGTTTAGGGTTTGAATCCTATTTTTAAATTGAGGAATGTGTTAGCATATAGATTTGCATGCATGCAAATGACATGCAAAAGTGTGGGAATGAAGTCCCTCCTCAATGAAGGTGAGGCTACCTTTATTGAAATCCAAAACTGAATTTACACCTGTACATTCAAAATAGTATATGGGAGGTGTTTTGGAACATCAATGGAAAGAAAATTGAATGAGGGAGATGGAATGGAATGAAGGAATGAAGTGGAAAGGAATGAATGGAAGGAACGTGCAAAATTTAGGTTAAAGTATAGCCTAATATTGCATGGAGAAGAACAAAAAATAAATAACACAAATAAAACGGATTTTACATCAGTTAAACAAGAATGAGTAAAGGGAATACACATGAGCAAGTAAATAATAGAGCTTGATCACTGTGAACAAGAATAACAACTTAATAACGTTGACAATAAGATCAAAGACAATATTTGCATGCAAAATTTAAACATCTAATGAACATAAGAACATCAAATGTTACAAGAGACAATGAATGAGACACAAAGTTCCAATTTCATTAACTCCAAAATATCTTCACAAAAGAACACAAAGTTTCTTCCTAAAAAAAATATTGCACATGAAAGTATTTTCTTCTTCTCTCTCAAAGTCGTCCTTTACAAATGAGCCCCTCACTTCCTTTTATAACCCAAAAGTTGGTTATAAAGTAGTTAGGGTTTTACATGAACATTAAATAAGGCACTGAAGTGACCTTTGAATTTTTCAACCAACTTTATTAAAAGCAACTAAAAATAGAAATCGCTTAATTCATCCACAGTTTTCTGAAAGAAAACTAAATAACAACATCCTTTTCTTAAAATTCCACTTTTAAAACATACAATAATAACCAATGCCTTATCCATTGAAATGGGGTCCGCTTATCTCAAACATATAAGCAATGGACTCTCCCACTTCGTTAGATACCAAGAAAACTATCTCCTTAACCCATCAATGAAATTAGGATCTGTCTCTTTCGCCAATTGAAAGGATCTGAACCTTCCCAATGTTTCGAACATATTTTCTTCTTCTGGAGGTTCATTTGGTCAAAGAATAGCTTCACAAAATACCTGCAATTCCAAAATCCTACTTGGCATATCATTTAAATTAATTATATTTTATTGAATGTTCTTGAACAAGTTATTTGATTTGATGCAATGCTCCATTGAAGTTGAAGAGAAATTATTGGTAGGAGTATACATGTCCTTAAAAATTTGTGAAAATTGCTCTTCCACATGTTCCGATGAATACCTTTGATTATGCTCATTTACAAGGTTGCAAGGGATCTCAGCTATGAATTCTTGAATCATGGCGATTGAAATGAACGCTTCATTGCATACACTCTCATGATAGATCATAGAATACTCGAGAAGCATCTTCCTTGATTTGAGATGCAGAAACCAAAGAAAATGTGTCCCTCGATGTTTAAATTTGAGAATTCCTTCAATGGATAAAACTGGGGATTCCATACTCGTCATCTCCTGTAGACTGGGCAATATCTCATCCATATTTGATATGTTAGAAATAAAATTTTCCTTGAAATAAATAACTGGATCAAGATATGCACTAACATCTTCATGGAGCTTAACCACTATTTTGATTGTCTCTTAGCCTAAAACGAGAATCTGTGAAAGCCAAGTTTTAGCGATATGGCCCAACGTGTTTATTTCTTTTGATAAATTGAGATTTTCTTCATTAGGGGCATCCACTGCATCTTGTACTGGGAAAGTGGATGATATGGGATTTATCAGATGTTGAACATATTCCACCAATTGGTTCTTTTCATCCTTGAGCTGAGAGTTTTGAGACTTATATTTCTCAAGTCTCTTTAGTACGATATCAATTGAATCTCGAGCCATCGCCATGTCACTTTCCAAAGTGGATCTCCCAATTCCAAGTCTGGAAACTTCATAATTAGCAGATGTCATGGCATCACGCTCCTTGTCAACTTTTTGGGATGGCAAGATCCGTAAATTTGTTCCCATCACTATCCACCATTATTTGAGAAATCACTTTAGGATTCTTGGGAATGACATCATTTGAAAGTTTGAAAAGGGCATCAAAATCAATGTCAATTGCCTTGAAAACCCACTTCCTTTTCTTGACTTCGCAATTAACCTAGAAAGGAGTATCATTCACTATTTTTGCATACAAAAGCCTGGATCTCGAAACAACATTCTCATTATTCTTGACATCATGAGATTCTGCAAGAATCCTTTCCATGACCTCAATTTTAGGAGAAATAACCTTGATATCCACCTCCTACTCATTTGGAGATTTTGGGAAATCTCTTCGTGAACTGTAGGTTCCAAAGTGTTTGATATTTCAACTATCTGCACCTGAGTGGAAGCTTGTGTAAGGCATGGTTGAGGATCGTTTGTCACTAGCTTCTAAGAACCATTAACAATGTGAGTAGAAGAATCTCTACTTGAAGTAGAAAATCTTGATACACACTCTCTTCCTTCACAAGGGCTAGGACCCTTAGGTTTTTCTCCTCGTGACACATTATTCGGCAAAGTGTATTTTGGCAACCACTCCTTTCTTGCTTGTTGTGTATGATTGGATGACACAGAGGTTGATTGAGAAGAGGCTTTGGTTAAATGGAGACCTCCTCGAGTTGGAAATTTTTTTGATCCTGAAGTATGATCTTGAATTTATTGTAACTTGGCAAGTTCTCTTTCATACCAAGATATGCTTCTTTCAAGGTTCAGTTGATTCTTGCTATCAAGATAAAATTCATCTCTTTTGGTCCAGTCAATTCAGGGCAATGGGGTAAAAGTAACTACATCATATGAAGGATCAATAACATCTTCATCATCATTTAAGAATGAATCTGGAGGGATCTTGATGTGAAAGGCCTTAATCTAAGTAAGGGTTAGGTGAGAAAACTCTCATCTTCTTTCTTCATACTCGTTTGAATAGGTAACCCAGAAATATTCAATGGTAGTGTTATGTTGATACTTTGCTTCTTTGTTGGAATGTATATTATTTGAAAATAATTCATGGGAACTATCTCCTAGTAAATGTGTGGCTATCTACAATCTTGGCTATGTGGAAATTTATTGATGGATGTGAGAAAATATTACTCTGAGATGTTCCTTCAGAATAAATATGAAGAAATTGGAAAGCTTTGCATGAATTCTTCCAATGAGTTTGACAAAAGGATTTTTATGAGGATCTAGGAAGCTTCCTCACAATCGTTTCTTATTCGTCATTAAAACATCTTCCCTCTTTCCCGGGTAGTGGCATTAACTACCAGGGGAAAATGGGGAAATAAACAACCATTTTCCAATGGAAATGGAAAGGCAGGCTGACAATCCACATTTTATTTCCCCATATTGGAAATTAGGATATTTTTTTCCTATTTGCCAATTCATTGATTTGGAAATCAGTGGAAGAAATTCCACAAGCGGGGAATTAAAATAAATTTTCTAGAAAGGGGAAATCTGGGTCTGGGAGGCTAATTTGGCATCCCCGGCAAAGGGAAGCGGAAGCTTGATTTCCCCCAGTAATAAAAAAAATTGAATGAATTTTAATTAATATTTATTTAATTAAAAACCCCAAAGTTATTAAAAATTGATTTTATCAAACAAAGAGTAATTAATTAATTAAATATTAATTAATTAATATTTAACGTAGTTTAAGACCTGGCGGGAGGATTTCTCGCCTGAAATGGATGAAACGAAGAGTGGAACGATCACAAAAATGATACAATTGCAATGAGAGTGATAAATCACGCAAAGTAACACTTTTGAAAAATATCAAAATCTCCATTTTTATTAATTTTGCGTAGTCAAAATTAGTTAACAAAATGTAATAGTCATGTTTCCTCTGAAAAATCCTTATGAAAAACAATCATGGATCGAGTTTAATCTTGAAAATATTCCTTATATGTCATCCTTTGGAATTCCAATGCAAATATCATATTTTTCTCTGCCATCCAACAATACGTGGCATGTTTCCATTGGTTGAGTAGCAACGGACTCGATTCGCAAAGTGCAAGTTTGGCCCTGAGGCTCCAAAATGGTTTACGTGTCAAAACATGACTGGAGCATGGTTTTGGGCCAAAGATGCATTCTTTGATATTTCTGAGACCCGCCAAATACACATGGCATATTTTCAACAAAGTTTAGAATAGAGGGGTATTAAGTCATATTGTCAATCTTGGATCCAGTGGGTTGAACAAAAAAATGTGTAAAATAGCCCCACAGTTCTGTTATGTCTAAGATTCAGACTTGCGTTTATATCTCAATAAAATTCAAAGACAGAGGCTTAGGTCAAAAGTGTAATTCTTCACTTACAAAAAAACTTGGCTAAAATGCAAGTAAGTTTCGTGGCTCCTCCATTATTCAAGTAAAACACATGGCGACTCCTTATTAAAAGTGAAAAAGTGGGGGTGCAAGTCAATATTACATGTTTGCACCAATTTGAAAAGCAATGCTAATGTGCAAATAGACTCCCTAACCCCATAAGATACCAGGTTGATCTACGTGGATGATCTATATTCAAATAAAGAAAGCAAGATCGACAGCTGGAGTATAAATCATTTATGATTGCCGCCATTAATGTTTTCTTTGCACGGATCAAGGTAGAATCATTAAAAGCTTCCAAGTATATCAAATTTTATCATTGCATGTGAATACTTGGATGCCCTAGCTACAAAAATTGGTGAAGTAACTGACTCAAAAGCAAAGAATTTGAGAAAAAGAATTCAAGAGCACGTGAGAAAAAGAAAAAATCACAGAGTTCTCAGAAAAACAAGTAAGTGCTTGTTTTACCCCATTCAATTCTTAATATTCAAATTGAAATTGAAGTAAGGATGAATTATATAAGATGAAGTATTTAGCATCGGGTTTTCATGTGAATTCTAGTATTACTAGTGATCTAGATAAGGTCATGGACACGAAGTTGTTAAATGCTGACTTGGATAATTTCTAGAGAAGATTGAGTGACCCAAACAAAAGTAAATGGATGGCAGCAATTGATACTAGTTACATTTCCCTAGCAGATGCTTTCCCACCTTCCATACATGCTCTTGAGATCGTATGGTTGTGTGTAAAGAATTACAACCCAGAAACAAGAGAGGTATTAGATGGAAGTGGAGAAATATTTATAAATTTAATACTTTAAACCTTCAAAGCAATTCTAGGGTTTCCAAATCTAGATCAACCAATAATAACTACAGTTGAATCCACACAAATCAATTATGAATCAAGATGAGATGAGTATGCTGCAATGTTAAATGCCCAGTGTTTGAAATATAAAAAACCATATGTAAAAATAATCCCTAAGAGGCTAACCAAGGCAATGTTTGTTGAAGAAGTTGAGGACTTAATTGTGTTATTAAGCAAGATGGTGGGGCTTGAGTGAGTTAATTATTTTCATGAATGGATGTTCCCTTTCATAATGGTCATCTTAGAGGAACAAGCAAAGTTATATTGGGCAAAATTTATTTCAACATCTATTCATGCTAAGTTTTTTACAATGATGGTAAAGACTATTGAAGGTAGTTTAGCTAATATTGATTTCTATATGATGTCATATTTTATATACAACATTTCTTGTTTTAAATCATCCCACTGCAATCTAGTTTTGATGATTACAATGTTTATGATGTATAACCACAATTAAGGTTGACAAATTGGAAGGGGAATGTAAGGTTGGTGAATGATTCTTTTATTGCCCCTGTGACCTGCCTTTTCAAGAAAAAATAGGAGCAGTATAGCTTATATGTTATTGTTAGGGAAACAATTTAGGAATATGGTTGTGTTTTCATACAGTACAGGTTCTTCACATACTTGAGGGTAAGCAGATTCAAGGGAAAACCTTGCAAATTACCTAGATATGTAAGTGAAAAATGGGCCTTAATGGAATTATCAAGACAATTGACTTTTGTGCATAAACACATTGCCAAAAGGCACAAGACAAACATCAAATTCCCCATCCAAATTGGCAAGTATTCATGCCAAAGTAAAATAAAAGCTAGACTGATGGAAGAAGAGATGGAGAGATTCACACCAGGACCCAAATATGATATTCGATGGGTTATTACTAATGGTGAACATGAGTCTCACTTTGAAGATTATTGGATGAAATGTCTTGATGAGGAAGAAGTTAGATTAAGGGACTTTTCTAGAGTGTCATTAAGACAAGTTATTGATTTCAAGGTTATTGTACTCCCACAGGGAATTATAGATGATAAGGATATAGTGGGACGATACTACCATGACTAGAAACTAGAATCAAAAGTAATTCGTTCCATTGATTGGAAAGGAAAGGAACTAGATTGACCTTATATAAGGATCTCTAATGTGCTGAGAAGAACATTGAATTGATTAGTTGTTAAAGGTTTGGATTTATCTCTACAGATAACTAAGGTATAAAATGAGTTTCAGAAATTGAAGATTTTGGAAGGAGATCTCCCCCCACTAAAGGAGGGAGCAAGTAAAATAGATCCTCTAAAAGGGCAAGCCCCTCATTTACCTAGCAACAAGCCCATTAAAGAAACCATTCATGAATGGACATCAGAAACTAGCATAATTGGGACCTTGAGGTCTGTTCTTTTCCAAAACCCTGAAGGAATACTTCTAAAATCCATGCAGGATGTGCCTATAATTGAAGTAGTACCACTTCAAACAAAGGGGTAGGGCTTGATCACACAAAAAACTCCCTTAGAATTTTTACCAAGATCATTGGACTCCGAAAAGAAGATGAGAAGATCTCTAACATGTGTAGATATTCAATTCAAGTCATATAGTGCTAAGGAAAAAGAAGCACTAGATGTCAAGCACTTTGAGATATCCAAGAATAATGTTAAGGTGATGTCAAAACATCCTTTGACAAGGGATGTTGGTGACCATGTATCAAGAAAACATATTAATACAGAACTTGAAGTAATTAAGCCCCTGTCTTGACTGAAGATCAAAAGAAATTTGTTGCTTCATTTGCTCATCAAACATTGTCATCCCAGACTCCTGAAAATGTGCAATCTACTCCTAGTGTGAAGTTTCTTGGTATGGTAGCATTTTTCTCCCCAATTGAAAATGTTCCAAATAAAATTGACAGTACTTAGATGCCTAGTTAATCAGTTGAAGTTAAGACCGAACATGTACAAAATAAACCAGAAAGTAAGGAATCTAAAAAGCCATCAAAAATAGATGATGATATAGTTGAATTCTTTGAAGATGTGTCTAGTTTAGAAATGGTTGATGTAAATTTTGAGATTCATATAACTGAAGGTATAAACACCCCCCCAGGGTTAATTTGATAACATGCATCAGAATTCTCAAGTCCCAGGCAGATAAATTGATTCAGGGCAAAAAGTCATGTTTCTAGGGTCCCTTCAGAAATTTTTCTAACTCTCCCGTCCAGGTTGAAAAGAGCAAGCTCTGAGAAGATGCGAAGAAGTTGCAGAAGATAAGCTTGGGCCAGAAAAAAATGTGAAAATCGGCTAAGTCCTAGTCCCCGGGACAGTCGGGACATTTGGGACATCAAGGCGCGGATCGGCCGAAAAGCCTACAGGCGGCCCAAACAGCAAAGGGACAAGTGGGACAAGAGTGCGCGAAGGACGCGAAAGCCGGATCGGCCGAAAAGGAGAACTTTCGCGCACTAACTTTCACTTTGGGACATCTGGGACAAAGATACGCGAACCGGCCGGTTCAGCCGAAATGAGAACAAACAGTCCGGAGGCAAATGGGACATCTGGGCCGTGAGGACGCGAATCGGCCGGATCGGGAACCGGAAGAATTTGTCCCGCGAAGCACAGGGACAAGTGGGACAAATGGACGCGAACCGGCCGGATCGGGCGAACCGGAGGATTTTGTCCCAAGCAGCACTGGGACATCTGGGACAAATGGACGCGGTGGACGCGAAGGAGCCGAAAGGGCCGAGAACCAACCAAATCATGACACGTGTCACAAGGGAAAAGGTCAAAAGGTCAAAGGGCGAGATTTGAAGGGTCAGCCCGAACCAATGGGATAGTGCCACGTGTCCCAGCTAGGGCCCACAAGGAAATTTCAAAAGAGAGCCCACCGAGAGGTGGAGGAGAGAGAGTTTCTCAGCGAATCAGAACCTGCCACGTGTCATCCAGGTGGCAGAGCGCGGGAAGAAATTTAAAAATCTGTTTTCGCCTGTTTTGTGCCCTAAATCTTCAGATCGACATATCTTTCGATCCAGAGCTCGGATTTGCACGTTCTTTATATCAACGGAAAGCTTGTGAGATTCTCTACACGATTCCGGGGTCAATCTTGCATTTTGGTTCAGTTTGGAGAGAGAAAATCAAGAAACGCCTCTGGCACGAAATAACAAGCAGAAGTAATGCTTCAACAAACAACTTTAATGCAGCAGACAGTTCGCCGCTTCTGTTGGACAGCCCGCCGTTTTGCCAGGATCCGCCGCTTCTGTCATAATGAGATGAACTGAATGCAACCTGGAGGTGGTTGGAGTAGATTTGGCTTCCCCCTCTCTCTTTCCTCTCTCATTCTTTCTATATATTGTAAAGAGGAGCTTCTTTTCAAGGGTCGAACATTTTTCTGTTTTGCCTCTCCCTTCTTCTCCTCAGGCGAATTTGTGGAGTTCGAACCTCTCATTTGAACTGTAATACTATTCTGCCTCATGGCATTCTGTAGTGTATTGTATCAATCTTTGGAGCAAGTAATGCATGTCTGTGGATGATTCTCAGCCCTCTCTGTGTTCATTTTTGCATCCTCCTGGTCTTTCACTGCAGGTTTTGTCATCTGTGCATGATCTTATATCACATTCAAATGGTCTGTGTTCACTGGAAAAATAGGTGTTCTTCATTCCTCGGTGCATCACCTCTATTAGCTTAGATTTATTTTATGCATCTTCTTACCTTGTCTCCTTGGCAGATTAGATTAGGTTTTGAGAAAACCCTCTGCATATTTCGTGTGCATCTGAACAGAGGAATAGGAACCAGCCTTCTCTGGAGAATCCTTTCTCATTTTTTCAAGTCCCACACTTGGAGAAAGGATTCAATGTTATGCAATCACACTGGATGCCAAAGTGATCAACCTAGAAACCTGATCTGCATCCAGGGGTGCTGTGATTTTGCACTAACAGTTTTGGCACGCCCGGTGGGACCTAGAGGTCTCATTTTTATTGCAGCAAAGTTGATATGCATCTGCTGCAATTTTCTTGCTTGAAAAGAGCTATTATTCGCATATCTGGCGACTCCAAAAGGAAGATCAACTGGTTTCAGCAGTGCAGGCCTGAGAGCTTATGAGAAGAATCACAAGGTCAAGAGTTGGAGAAGAAGAAGTGCTGTTTGAATACCTGCAATTATCTCCAAGAAGAAGGCAAAGAGGAAGAAGGATTCAAAGGTCTCCATCTCCACCAAACAGAACTCTCTCAACTCCTCCACCTGCTCGGCCTTTCATTCAGTATTCAAGAGTCCTTCGACCAATCAGAATGGCGCAACCAGCAAATCCCTTTGTCAATTTCACTGGCAGCAGCCCACTTGCCCTCAATGCACAGAATCCAGTTCCAATTGCAGCGTTGAAGAACATTCCATTTTTCACTGGAGAAAATCATACCACTCCTGGTGATCATGTCAAAGACATTGCTAACATCTGTGCAATCCATGAGATAAATGAAATGGATGTGGCTGTCAAATTGCTGGCATCATCATTCAAAGGGAAGGCATTGCAATGGTTCAGGAGCCTTACAGCTGGTTCTATCACAAATTGGAATCAGTTATGCATAGTTCTCCATGAGCAGTTTGGGGAAAAGGGAGACAATTTGTCTCTACTGGAACAATTAACAACTATCAAGAGAGCTCCCAATGAGCAGCTGACTGACTTCAACTTCAGATTTCAAAAGTCTTGGGATAGGATTCCAGTGGCAGTCAGGCCAACAGCAGAAGGTGCTTTTCTATACTATCTTAAAGCTTTGAATTCTGATATTTCTATGTTAATTCAATCAATGGGAGGCACAACCTTACCTGCTGCTTATAGCATTGCCATTAGAGCCAAAAACTGTCTTATTCAAGCTGGTAAATTGGCTCCTAGGCCTCCAATGCCATTATATCCAAGTTTAGAGAACCCAGGTACTAGTCAAGTACCTGTCTTAGCTCCTTCTCCCACTCCTAGAAATCAGAGTTCAAATGAAGCTTCCACTTCATCTCCAAGTGCCCCAAATGAGCTTCAAGAGGTCATGAAGCAACTGCAAAATTTAGGTAATGAGCTGGTTACACTCAAGAGACAGCAAGCTCAAGGTTTTAGACCTTCGTATCAGCCTCAAGCTCAACCTAATAGGCAGCTATATCAGCCTCAAAGGCCACCCAATCCAGCTGCAAATCAGAATCAAGCAAGGCCTCCTGCCAATAGACCATTCCAGCCCTATAATCCAAATGCCATATCTGCCTCTAAGGCATTAGTACCAGCACAAAACAACATTGCCCAGGAGTATGATTGGTGTTTTCCATGTAATGAGCCTCATAATCAATCCATGTGCTTCAATGGTGCTTTGACTCAAGCTTTAATGGTAACAACTACTGGTGTGGAGGGTGAGAACAGTCAAGAAAACAGCCAACAACAAGAAACATTCCAACAGCAATCAGCCCCAAATGACACCACATTGGTAAATTGGCAAGCAGAGGATTTTTGTGGCATGAACCAGGCAGTTTCTCAAGGTGTTGCAGCAAACACAAGGTCAAAAAGGAGAAATTTGGGTGAAGAGCAGCCATTAGCCCCAGCCAATCCACAACCTTCCACGGCTCCACAAATGATTGGCAAGCAAAGTCCCGTTTCAAATGCACAAGGGCAGCCAAGAACAGCCCCTAGGCCAACTCAAATGCCAGCTGTTGCTGCCCACATACAAGGAGTAAATGTGCAAACCAAGGGACAGCAGAGAGATCCTTCATCACCATTCAGTATCATTGATCAGATGAAGAAGACAAACGTCAATATATCTATGTGGGAATCCCTATCCATCCCAGGCCAAAGAGATCTGCTGCAAGCTGCCATGAAGGACTGGCCAGCTTCGAATCAGCAGATGCAAGACAAAGTGCTTACAAATGCTGCCCAATCTGAAGGAAATCATGGAGGACAACAAGGTAAGATGTTGAAACCCCCTCCTTTCTATGTTTCATTAATCATTGGAAATCAGCTAGTGCATAATTGCATGATTGATTCTGGAGCAAGTAGCTCTGTCATGCCCAAACAAATAGCTGATCAGCTAGGGCTTCAGTATGAAACAACATCCAAAGGGGTAGTGCAGTTGGATGGGACAGCAATAGCAACAGTTGGAGTGATTAGAAATTTGAGTCTTACCTTGCACGCATGTCCAAATGTTGTTGTTTTACAAGATGTGTCAGTCATAGACCTTCCACCACTCTTTGCCCTATGTTTGTCAAGGGACTTCACTGCCAAGATTGGGGGATATTTGTCCGCTGATTGGTCTCACATGCTATTCAGGACAAGATATGGAACTAAGACCACAATCAGGTCTGAACCTATTGCAAACTTCCATATTGAGCCCTACACTCCAAGTCAGATTAATGCCAATTGCTCGGCATTTGATCAAGAAGATCACCCAAGCACTGATGAAACTGACACTAAAGTTGGAAACATCCCGGATCTAACTCTTGATGAATGGGCAAGCAAGGTGCATGCTTTTGATCCTTATCAAGGAATAGAAGAATCTGAGCTAGGAGTCTATTGTATACACGAAGAAAGTCAACCTATTCCTAGCATCACCAAGCCAAACCACAAGGATGACAATGAGGTATGGCAGCTGTTTTTTGATGGATCAAGGAGTAGACAAGGTGCAGGAGGTGGAGCCGTGCTTGTTTCACCTCAAGGAGTAAAGTACTATTCAGCTTTTAGATTTCAATTTGCATGCTCCAATAACACTGCTGAATATGAAGCCTTGGTGCAAGGGATGCATTGGGCAATCAAGAAAAAAATAAAGAACTTGCAAGTTTTTGGGGACAGTGAATTGATTGTAAATCAGGTCAAGGGACAGCATGCTGCCAAAAATGATCTACTCAGGTGCTACAAGAACAGGGTGTGGGACCTCATGGAAGATTTTGAGGGTTTCGGCATTAAAGCCATTCCTAGGAAAGAGAATCAAGCTGCTGACAGGCTTGCAGCAGTAGGGGCAGCCTTTGACATTGTAGAAAACATTCAACAAGACAAGGTACAGCCAAACATCCACGTGATTGTGAGGCCTTCAGTGCCGGATAACGATGTCAGTTGGCAAGTATTTGAGAATGACCAGCAAATCATCCATTTCTTGCAAGAAGAAGCTGAGTTCTCAGCTAAGAATCAAGAAAAGTTGGAACAGCAATATGGTGACCAAGTGATACAGCTGAGAACTGACAAGCTGCCCAAGGGACTTATCACTTTGGAGTCCATTTTTAACCCCAATGATCAGTTTAGAAAGGAGAAAGCAAACATTCAGGTCAAGAGAGAAGATTCGGTATCCATCTTGGTAGAAGAGAACAAGCCATTGCAAATTGGAAAGATGACAACTGAGCAAGAAAGATGTGAGTTCATACAGCTATGTCAAGAGTTCCCTGACGTGTTTGCTTGGAGCTATGAAGACTTGAAAGGTTTCAATCCCAACTTA
This sequence comes from Taxus chinensis, assembly GCA_019776745.2. Taxonomy (NCBI): domain Eukaryota; kingdom Viridiplantae; phylum Streptophyta; class Pinopsida; order Cupressales; family Taxaceae; genus Taxus; species Taxus chinensis. The sequence goes on along the minus strand of CM034154.1, from coordinate 696,007,665 downwards.
GCTCAGCATACCATCGAATTGGATCCAAATACTAAGCCTGTCAGGCAGAAACAGAGACCAGTCAATCCACACATGGAGCCTCTCATGAGGAAAGAATTGGACAAGCTGATTGAGTCAAGAATCATATTCCCAATCAAGCATTCTAGTTGGGTTGCCAACTTAGTTCCAGTCAGAAAGAAGAGTGGAGAGATCAGGCTGTGTGTTGACTTCAGAGATTTGAATAGAGCCTCTCTCAAGGACCATTATCCACTCCCTTCCATGGAGCAAATATTGCAGGTTGTAGCTGGTTCAGAAAGGTTTTCACTACTTGATGGTTACTCAGGCTTCAATCAGATTATGGTAAAGGAGGAAGACCAGTTCAAGACAGCCTTCACAACCAAATGGGGCACATATGCTTACAAGAAGATGCCATTTGGACTATCGAACGCCGGAGCAACATTCCAGCGAGCTATGGATATGGCATTCAAAGGCTTGATCAACAAGATAGTGCTGGTATACCTAGATGATATTACTGTCTTCTCAAAGAATGCAGCAGACCATTTCTTTCACCTCAGGCAAGTGTTTCAGAGGTGTAGAAAGTTCGGAGTGTCCTTAAATCCTAAGAAGTGCATCTTTCTTGCACATGAAGGGAAGCTCCTTGGCCATATTGTCTCCAAGGAAGGATTAGCGATTGATCCAGAGAGGGTTGAAGCCATAAGAGCTCTACCATTGCCAAGCCACAAGAAAGCCCTTCAGAGTTTCCTGGGAAGGATAAACTTTGTTCGGAGGTTTGTCCCAGATTTTGCAGCCCTTGTCAAGCCCATCACCAAAATGTTAAGGAAAAGCATGGCTTTCAAGTGGACGGCAGAAGGCAAGGAGAGTTTTGAAGCAATCAAAGAAGCCATCTCCCAAGCACCCACTCTCATCAACCCAGACTTTTCCAAGGATTTCATCCTCTATGCATTTGGAGGTGATGACACTATTTCTGCCATTCTGGTACAGCAGAACAAAGATAATGATGAACAGCCGATTGCCTTCTTCAGCCAGAGCCTAGATGACTGCGAAGTGAGGTACTCTTTTATTGAAAAGCATGTGCTTGCAGTAATCAGAAGCTTGAAGAAATTCAAGCATTTAGTCTCAAACAACAAGGTCCAATTGCTGGTCTCACATGCTGGGGTTAAGGACTTCCTCCTCAACAAGGATTTGAATGAGAAAAGGGCAGGTTGGATCACCCGTGTCATGGAGTATGACATTGAGATCAAGATCACCAAGCTGGTAAGAGGGAAAGGATTGTGTGAGCAGCTGGTTTTGGGGAAGCAAAAAGAAGTATGCAACGAAGAAGAGGCTGTTTTGACAGTTCAAGACAGCCATGAGCCGAGTGGCAGACAAGAAGAAGACAATGCTGCCCCGACTCCTTGCTGGACCCAAGGCATTATGCACTTCCTACAAACAGGCCTATGCCCTCCAGAAATGAGCAAAGCGAAGAGGAGATACTTCAGGTTGCAGGCTGTTCCATATACCATCATTGATGGAGTTTTGTTCAAGAAGGATGTGAATGGAGTGCTGCTGAGATGCATTAACACAGGTCAGATCCAAAGGGTATTAAAAGAGTTTCATGATGGACCAGCTGGTGGCCATTTTGCACCAAGAGTGACAGCTCTAAAAATCATGAAGGCTGGTTATTATTGGCCTAAAATCTTTAGTGATTGCTATGCATGGATCAAGAGATGTAAGAATTGTGCATTCTTCACAGGAAAAGAGAGACTCGCTGCCCTTCCATTACAACCAATCTCAGTTGACCAGCCATTCATGCAATGGGGTTTAGACTTCATTGGAGCCATCAATCCCAATTCAAGCCAAGGGCACAAATGGATTTTGACAGCCACGGACTACTTCACCAGATGGACAGAAGCAGTAGCACTCAAAGAGGCGAATGAGTCTAGCATCTTGGACTTTTACGAGGGGATAACTACCAGATTTGGCGTACCTGCTACAATAATCTCTGATAACGCATTGGCATTCATTGGATCTAAGGTGACTGAGTGGGCTGTCAAGAACGGGATCTACCTAAGCACTTCATCAAACTATTACCCTCAAGGTAATGGCCAGGCCGAGTCTACAAACAAGAACTTGCTGAGGATCATTAGGAGGACTCTTGATGAGAATCAGAGGGCTTGGCATACCAAACTGAAATCAGCCTTATGGGCTGATAGGATCACTCCCAAAAGATCCACAGGTAATTCTCCATTTAAGCTTGTCTATGGAAGAGAGGCAATCTTGCCCATGTCACTTGAGTTGCCAACATTGGAACTCATGAAGCAGCTGGAGTTGCTTGAATTTGAGCCTATGGAGGTGAGATATGCAGAGCTGATGGAGCTGCAAGAGATCAGAAATCAGGCATCCCAAGCAATGGAAAAGGATCAAGCTTTGATCAAGAAGACCTTTGACAGAAAGGCCAAGGATAGATCTTTTCAAGTTGGAGATCTAGTGTTGAAATGGGATGCAGATAGGGCAAAACCAGGAAGGCATTTCAAATTTGATGCCATTTGGAGTGGCCCATACATGGTCACGAAGCGCAAGAGCAGCAATGCTTTCCAATTGGCCTCATTGGATGGTGAAGAACTGCAGATTCCAGTCAATGGAATCTATCTCAAGCGTTGCCTCTAGAGGGAAGTTCACTACCTTGTAAATATTAATTAGATTTTCATTCCTCCAAGTGCTTGTGCACATTGTCCTGTTGTAGTTAGGTTTCAGTTTTCCTAAGTGCTTCGGCACAGGTTTTGCTGCTCTCAGGTTGTTTTCTACAGTTCAGAGTGTTGTTGGAGAAGAAGTTGCAGTATCAGGCTCGGGATTAGATATCAGGCTCGTTTCAGGTTATTGCTTATGACTCCATGCCCAATAGATCGCTAAAGGCCACTGATCTTCTACCTAGCAGGCAGGTGACCCCGCTGAGTCGCCAAATTGTTATCCAAAATTCACCCCCCCAGGGTTAATTTGATAACATGCATCAGAATTCTCAAGTCCCAGGCAGATAAATTGATTCAGGGCAAAAAGTCATGTTTCTAGGGTCCCTTCAGAAATTTTTCTAACTCTCCCGTCCAGGTTGAAAAGAGCAAGCTCTGAGAAGATGCGAAGAAGTTGCAGAAGATAAGCTTGGGCCAGAAAAAAATGTGAAAATCGGCTAAGTCCTAGTCCCCGGGACAGTCGGGACATTTGGGACATCAAGGCGCGGATCGGCCGAAAAGCCTACAGGCGGCCCAAACAGCAAAGGGACAAGTGGGACAAGAGTGCGAAGGACGCGAACCGGCCGGTCGAAACAAGAAACTTCAGCACAAGAAAACTGGGACGTGGGACGGACGCGGAAAGCCCGGATCGGCCGAAAAGGAGAACTTTCGCACTAACTGCTTTGGGACATCTGGGACAAAGATACGTGAACCGGCCGGTTCAGCCGAAATGAGAACAAACAGTCCGAGGCAAATGGGACATCTGGGCCGTGAGGACGCGAATCGGCCGGATCGGGCGAACCGGAAGAATTTGTCCCGCGAAGCACAGGGACAAGTGGGACAAATGGACGCGAACCGGCCGGATCGGGCGAACCGGAGGATTTTGTCCCAAGCAGCACTGGGACATCTGGGACAAATGGACGCGGTGGACGCGAAGGAGCCGAAAGGGCCGAGAACCAACCAAATCATGACACGTGTCACAAGGGAAAAAAAGGTCAAAGGGCGAGATTTGAAGGGTCAGCCCGAACCAATGGGATAGTGCCACGTGTCCCAGCTAGGGCCCACAAGGAAATTTCAAAAGAGAGCCCGCCGAGAGGTGGAGGAGAGAGAGTTGCTCAGCGAATCAGAACCTGCCACGTGTCATCCAGGTGGCAGAGCGCGGGAAGAAATTTAAAAATCCGTTTTCGCCTGTTTTGTGCCCTAAATCTTCAGATCGACATATCTTTCGATCCAGAGCTCGGATTTGCACGTTCTTTATATCAACGGAAAGCTTGTGAGATTCTCTACACGATTCTAGGGTCAATCTTGCATTTTGGTTCAGTTTGGAGAGAGAAAATCAAGAAATGCCTCTGGCATGAAATAACAAGCAGAAGTAATGCTTCAACAAACAACTTTAATGCAGCAGACAGTTCGCCGCTTCTGTTGGACAGCCCGCCGTTTTGCCAGGATCCGCCACTTCTGTCATAATGAGATGAACTGAATGCAACCTGGAGGTGGTTGGAGTAGATTTGGCTTCCCCCTCTCTCTTTCCTCTCTCATTCTTTCTATATATTGTAAAGAGGAGCTTCTTTTCAAGGGTCGAACATTTTTCTGTTTTGCCTCTCCCTTCTTCTCCTCAGGCGAATTTGTGGAGTTCGAACCTCTCATTTGAACTGTAATACTATTCTACCTCATGGCATTCTGTAGTGTATTGTATCAATCTTTGGAGCAAGTAATGCATGTCTGTGGATGATTCTCAGCCCTCTCTGTGTTCATTTTTGCATCCTCCTGGTCTTTCACTGCAGGTTTTGTCATCTGTGCATGATCTTATATCACATTCAAATGGTCTGTGTTTACTGGAAAAATAGGTGTTCTTCATTCCTCGGTGCATCACCTCTATTAGCTTAGATTTATTTTATGCATCTTCTTACCTTGTCTCCTTGGCAGATTAGATTAGGTTTTGAGAAAACCCTCTGCATATTTCGTGTGCATCTGAACAGAGGAATAGGAACCAGCCTTCTCTGGAGAATCCTTTCTCATTTTTTCAAGTCCCACACTTGGAGAAAGGATTCAATGTTATGCAATCACACTGGATGCCAAAGTGATCAACCTAGAAACCTGGGGAAAGGAAAAATACTCGGAAAGAAGCTCTAAGTATCACTAGTATATCAATTCCAAATCCCAAATATTCTTCGATGAAAGTGAGAATTATTACCAAGACAAGGGGGTAGACCAGCATGGATTCAGAACTATGGAGGTTGCAACTCCTCATCATGAAAAAACAAAGTATTATATCACAAAGGGTGATTATCATATTCAGCATATCCAGTTGGGAAAACCTAGGAGGGAATCATTGAAACAGCGAGTGACAGAGGTAGTTGAAGGTTTTTTACAAATGGTTAATGAGTTTAACATATCCAAAAAACAATTAAAAGAAGTAAAAAACTTTAAACTCGTGATTATATAGACTGGTAGGACACATTAGAATAAGTTTTCACTGTCATCTCCCCTGAAAAATTGAGAAAAGAGATTGAAAAAAACTACTAAGAAAGTTCAGGCAGTAGATAAGTGGATAGAAAATTTATCTCAAGAGGGTAAGAAAGTCATTGAAAAAGCAACTAATAGGTACGAAGAAATTTCTAAATTACTTAATGATATTAATGAAGTTGTTGGAGAGTGTGATAATGAGTTGTTCAATTGGGAAGGGATTTTCCCTAAACTAGAAAGAATGAACCAACTTTATGTAGACTTACTGGAAAAAAGAGGGAATAGTGCCACAAAATGAAAAAGGGAATCAATATGTAATGGAAGACTTGGAAAGGATCAGGGTGGAAATTCTTAATCAAATCAGAGAAAGGTTAGCAACTGAGAAAGAATGGGTAGGCAAAACCATTAATGGTATAGATTGTATACTTAGAAAAATGGTATCTAATCAGTAAAAAAATGGTTTTATGGGAATTTGCGGAATCATGTCTTAGTTCAATCCTTTGATAAACATATTAAAGAAGAACCTTGTTCCTATGAAATTTTCAAAAGGATCACTTTGGTGGATAATAAGATTATAGAGCTGAATAAAGGGTTAAGGGAATCTAGACCAAGGATGCCTGAATGCAGTGATATATTGAATAAGAATCACTCGATATACAAGTATCACACCAGACCTGATGAAGATGAGATAGTGCCATTGTTTCAAAGGTATGATTCCTAAATGGAGAGGTAGCCAAAGGAAGAGAAAGATGATGGAGATGAAGATTAAGATGTGAAGACTAATGAGCAAGCTTAGGCTTGTTTTTCTTTGAACTTTATTTTCAAATTATTTCAATTATTACTCTTGTTTCATGAAAACTAAAATATCACTTTGAATTTTTTGTTTTCAAACGTGAATGTAATTTGATACAATACACTAGACAATTATATTGATTTGATAAGATTTAAAATATATTATGAAGCATGTGAACTAATGTAGCTATTTGATATCTTTTGTATTGTGGAAAAAAAGAAAAATTGGGGTTCTATAGGGGCCTTATCCCATGAAAGATATATATATTTCCAAGTATTACATCAAAAAGAGAAACTAAGAGAATAAAGACACTCAATTATCCTCTAATTCTACTCTGATATCTTCTCCAATTGAGGGAACCTTATTCAACAACTTGTTCTTCCTTGGTATAAAAATCTCCTTATCCTTGAGTTGTTTGGGGAAAATACAACTGACCCATCCAAATTCCTAGACATCCCCATTTCCATCAATGATTCAATAGTCATTCTAGGACCATCCATAATATCCCTCATCTCTATCTTCTTCTGATAAGAATATACCCAATCCAAAAGGTCTAAACCACCTAAAGGAAAAGCCTTTTTCCCTTTTTCCTTGTAAGAAGTGGATTAAAAGGGAGTGGATTGATGAGAAACATTTGGAGTGGCTGGAAGATCAAGCACTACAACCCTTGGACATGATGGAGCAAGATATCTATAACTAGGCTCACCCTTGTGCATCCTCATAAAAGGTGGGTGCTCTCTTGGAAGAGGAAAAAGAAAAGGTCCTGATAATTTTCTCTCCAACAAAGGATCCCGTTGCACTGGATGAGCAGAAGGTTGGAGAATAGACTTTCTCTTGTCTTCCTTGATGGTATAAAGTGATGCCTTAAAATGTTGAGGAGATGAAGGCTTTATTTCTTCCCTCATCCAAAATAATAATTGGGGGGTTGAGAATTTGATTCACCCCCTCTTTCTTTTTGATGATGGTTCTTGGTACTATGGATTGTTGAAGTGGCACAGATCTTGCTCTACCTCCTTCCAAAAAAAGGATTTATTGCTCCAATTCTTCAACTTTGTGAGAAATGGCAGGAAACAGTGTAAATCTAGGTCGTGACATAGAGCACGTAGGCTTCCCAGGGAACCTCTTTTAACAAAAAATCCTTCATTACACAAAAAGGGGATATTCATATTCAGTTGTTCCTACTACAGTAGGCCTCCTTTTAATCCATAATTTCTTCAATTCTTCTGGATTTTTCTGGTGTTCCCCACCAAAAAAGATGCTGATAATTGGATTGGAAGGCTAAGAAGATAGGATTGATCCTAATTAATCTTAGAAGAAGGGAGATTTGAACCTCTTGATAGATCAAGGGCCCTTTTTTGTCCCCTAGGTCTGCAATTTCAAATAAATCCCTAACAAAGGCTTCATCTGGGCCAGTTAAGTCCAATATTTGGTTTAAATCTTCTGATGATATTTCCTTCAAGTTATTCACCATAGCCACCCTCACCATTGCACCAACAAAGAGCTCTGCAGTAATCCTTCACATTAAAAAATAGAAAAAGGATGCATTTTGGGGAGAAAATAGAGTTGAATTTATAATGAGAATGGCACAGATAAGCTGAGTCGAGAAAAATCACTACCACCAAATGAAGAAATATTTTTCACTCATCTCACACAAAGGAAATAAATTTTAGGGAAATTGGCATTGTGCAACAAAAATATGTTTGATTGATGTGATACAATCCATGTGATAATATTCAGCTCTAAAATACATGAACATGAGTATGTATTGCTCAAAGTTGATTCTCAAAAGGTGAAAGGGATTGCATATCACATCAAGCCATATGGAGGCACCAAGGAACTATCAAAAATTATTTCTTTCCTACCAAAAGTGAGAGATGATTAAACAATTGTAAAAAGGGATGAGATTACGTCCCAGTTATATCTGAGGAAATGAAAAACATGAATATCTCATGACTTTTCCACCTGGCAATATAAGATGGGATGTTTTTAGGATAAGTAATAATAAATTAAACTATATGTTGTGAGGAAGAATACTCTCTTGGAGATTCATGTTTTTTAGGGGAAATTAAAGAGTGAGTGAGTGATTAAGATTGTATAAATGTGATGAGAATACTTTCACATAGGGGGTTAAATTTTCAAAGATTTAGAGAAAAAAGGAGAGAACCTGTTTATACTTGTTTAAACTTAACCAATCTGAAATACCCAAGTTTTGTTCACATGTTCCAAAACCTTCTAGCCAAGATGATTGCACTCTATAGTCATTGGCAAATACCGATTTTCATAGTAGTGTGTCCCCTTATTGAAGAATTGGAGTTTATTGAATTAATTTGTATGTATTCTTGTGAGCACTATTACTTTGTTTCAAGATGAATTATTTTTAATCAATTGTCTGCATTTATGTTGGAATCTTATGTTGATTAATCTCTTTAAATAACACAAATCCTTGGTCTAAAAGTTAGTGACATTTTGGTAACTGTAATTACATGATTGATGGAGATTTCCTTTATAATGTGGTAAATAGATATAAATTCAATGTGTATTTGTTTGATCTAGGATTTTTTTCAGTTCTTGAGTGTATCGGGAGCGTATTTGATCAGATATTGTTAATATTTTGTTGAGAATTTACCATGAGATTTTTTGTTTAAATTCTCAAATTTTGTGTGATATCCTATATTCTTGGGCTTCCATGAATACAAACCTTCTGGTTAAAGGAATTCTTTAGACTATGTGATCCCATATTTTACATTAGGAACAATTGTATGCAGTATTTGGAAGGTTCATTTGAGTTCTTTCTATAATCAACTTTATTATGTTTAACTTCCCAACAATACATCAAAATTACAACCAATAACCATCAGTTCCACTTCAATTACCCCTTATTGCACTGTTAATGCATAAATACTATGGATATTTGTCAAATTTGTTCACCCTTTATCCAAAGTATGCAAGAGAAAGTTGGAATTTACAACTGTCTTTAGTAATTTTTAGCCATTTTTAGAAAATATTTACATTTTCTAATGTGACAACTTGGGAGAGTTAGATGATGTATGCTTTAACCATATCTTCTTGAGGTTTCCTTTTCATATCCCTGATAAAGAGAGTTTAAATATTATTGTTATCTTCATTTCTTACATAAATACTGGTTACAAAATGGGTCCTCTCAACCTAGTTTCAGGCATAACCTAAAGTTTCAAGGTAGTGTCATACCCTTAGTGAGGTGTTATCCAATATCCCCAAGTTAGAGTGAAAAAGAGGCTGTCAGATCCATCCCCAAATACAAAATGACTCAATTCCTAGTTTTCCTTCCTATAAGCATCATGTTTAGCTCATTGATGTTGCTTGGCTTATAAGGAGTGATCAATTTTGGGTACCAACACCCTCGTGGGGCCGTTGTCGGGGAACTATTTTTTGTAAATTCAAAGATACGTTGATCTTTAATAATGTATTAAGTATGTTTATATGCAAATACATGATTTAGAAATCATCCTTAGTCAAGCTTTGCAAAACGTGGGCTTAATCAGAAACTATTTGCTTGACATTTGCCTAGTCTAAGAAGGCTTTCCCATTAAATCTAACTTGGCTAGGGGTAAATATTAATAAAGGATGTTAATCTTTGCCAAGCTTTGTTGATATTGATCATTAAGTTTCAGTTGGCAAGTTTTTTATAGTGATTTTCACATCTAAGGTACAAGACCTTAGTGGTGACTCCACATTGTCAAGAAATTCTAGTAAATACCAGTGCCTCAAGTTTCAAAATATTACAATCTATCTTTAATATTTGTAAAGCTAGAAGGAAGAAGGTCCTTTCTTCAAGAAAGACCTGTTAGAAAATCATTTCCAGAGCTAGGAAGGAAAAATCCAACGAAGAGAAATTTTGGAGAGCCTTGGGTGATCAAAGGTCTAAAGACAAATTAGTTCCTATTGTTGAGGGTGACTAACCTTTGATAGAAAGACTATTCTAGTTCTTCAGACAGTTCTGAATCAGACAGTCCTTACATAAATTTTTACACTTCAGTTCGAGAGGGTCCTTCATTTTTAACTAATAAGGGTATTCCTCATCTCCCTCCTCTATTTCTTAGAAGTAATAGGGTGTTTTGTGAGACTGAATCATTGTTAGTGCAAATCTACAACACCCCCCTAAATGAACTTCAGATCTGTAGTCCAGAATTGGGTCATTTAGTGTGATTGCACAACATTGAGTTTTCTCCAAGGTGTGGGACCTTGCAAGGTGAGAAAAAATCTCTAGAGAAATATGGTTCTTACCCCTCTATTTAGGTGTATGCATGAATTTTACAGAGGTTCAATGCTAAATCCTACTCTAGATTCCAAGGGAGATAGAGTTAAAAGATATAAAAGGAAACAAAACTAAGTAAAAAATGGTGATACACCAAAGGAGTGATGGACCTCTATTTTTTGAAAATAGAAAAAGATCATAATAATGCAACACTAGAACATGCACAATTTACCAAAATGTAATGAAGGATTAGAAGGAAACAATAAATGTAAGAAAGGATTGAAAATTCATTCACATAGCATGCTTTATCATTCCCAGTTTTTTGATACGATGCATTACAATGGGAAGGAGGTAAAAAACATATTGCAGTTCTAATGGGAGGCCTGAAACTCCATGAATTCATGTGCCAAGGGGAAGAGGGGAGTCTGCAAGAACAAAAACGTCAAACCCTTTACAAATGAGCCAAAACTAGCTTTTAAACGATTAAGCAAAACGAAGAAAAGGTGAAAAACGTGGGAAATTTGATTTTTTTGCACCCACCCAACTGACAACATCAATTAAAACAGAAAGGGAACCCTCAAAAAATCTATTTTTCGATGCATTTGACCATGCTGGAGAAGAAACGAGTGCCATACTTCATCAATTTTGGTGGTTGGGGATCGGTTCTGCGTTTTTTTCCCGGTGCCATAGACATTTTCCCATTTTCTTCCAACAAATATCCATAAAAATTTAAAATTTAACTATCCATCGTGTGGATAATTTCAACATCTTTCCAATGACACCAAAATCATGAAAAACTGAGCTCTGGTTCGAAAGATATGGCCCTCTGAAGATTTAGGGCAAAACTGGTAAAAACAGAGTCAAAATTGGGGTCGGCGGGGGTCAAACTTTAAATTTTTCCCCTTTGGAAAAATTTCCCAAAAATCTCCATGGCTCTGCCGCTTCGAGACACATGGCATCACTTGGTTAGCTAAGGAGATGCGACCTTCAAAATAACATTTTTCCCCATTTGCGCAAAATTGGGAAATTTTCCCAAAATTCTCCACAGCCCTAACTCCCGTTGACGACGTGGACATGTGGTGCCACCCTATTAGTCGATGGGACCATGGGTTCAAGTTTTCATTTTGCACTTTTGTGGGTTTTGGAAAAAAAACCAAAAATCCTTCCCTTCCCCTGACTCCCGCTGACGATGTGGGACACGTGGCACATCCTGATTCAATGCAGGGGCCTTCACCAATTTTCTCCATTCTCTTCCGCGGGCCCCGCGGGCTGGTTTGTGACTTTGCACCTTTTAGCCAAAAGGGATAAGTGTTGAATTTATCTTCGTGCCTCCACTCTGCCTATACATGTGGCACTTTCTAATTGGTTGTGGGCCTGCCTAGGGAAAATTTCCCCTCTAAACTTCGTCGAGCCATAACTCAAAAAATACGAGTTAGGAGGAATTATTTACCTTTCTGGAAAGGGGAAGAAAAATCCTACCTGATGAAGCCATTTCCAGAATCCCTTTGAGTCCCTGAAGCATGCAAAAAATTCATTTAAGTTCCAGTAAAGGAAAAAGAGGAGGAGTTAGCCAAAAATAAGCATGGGCTTATTTTGGATAACAATCATTAAATGACCAATACTTTAAAGATCATACACCATTACCTAAAAGACCTCCAGTTCCCCACTATTTTAACCCATGTGTTGGAACACCTCCTCAAAATAATATGGCTCATCCTCCACCTAGTTCCTCCTTTGTTGTAAATTTTTGTGGACCCATAGATTTCAAGGGTATGGTGGTTTATCCTAAACCCAGTTCCACAAGAGGTGATAAATAAGTTGCCTAAGTTTCAAGGAAATAATTCCATCAACGGTGACCAACTCCTTAGGCTATTTACTAATATTATGGAAGATTTTGAGATTGAGCATGAGGATGTGTATGTGAAATTGTTCATTCATACCTTAGAAGAGGTATGCTCATGATTCATATAAATCCTTACTAGAAAATTCAATTGATTCATGGACTAAAATGAAAAATTCATTTAGATTACCATATGGGGGAAAAAACTAATCCAAGGTTTCTTCTCTCAGAGTTTGAGAACATAAAGAAGAATCCAAATGAACCTATCCAAGATTTTAATACCAGATTCAACAAAACCTTGACTAGATTTCCTATAATTTTAAGGCCAAGTGATGAATCCTGTCTAATAAAATACTCTAATGCCTTTAATAAGAAATTTGCATATTATTTAAGGGATAAAAAACCCTAGGAATTTGAGACAAGATTTCTCTATGGCAGTACAAATTGAGAATAATATTAAGGCATCCAGGAAACCTCCTAAGAGGGATGGTGTCAAGTTAGTAAAGCCTAAAAAGCCTCGGGATAGTAAGGGAGTTGATTTAAAAGAGGCAGTTAAGACCTTTAGCAGGAGCAGTAAAGGAAATATCCTATAAACTTGCTAGAGCAAAGAAGGGAATAGGACATAGTTCTCAGGGGCCAGCACCAACCTCAAGGTCAAGCTAGTTATGGTAATCCATCCTAGAGGTTATCATAGATCATATGGGCGAGGAAATTGACCTATGGGATCAGAAAATAAACAACTATAGCCAAGGGAGAACAAATTAGTCCCCCAATCCTTTAACTGTTGGAAATTCCATGGTAGAGCAGAACCATATTATTGAGTGGTGTGATAAATGTTTCTTACCACATTCCCCATGTAATCTTAATGAAGAAAGTGAATATGTTGTGGATGATACTAATTTTTTTTGATGTGTGCATGATGGAATTCCATGACAGTCCACAACAAGGAGCCACTTCTATCAAATTATTGAGTGTCGGGACTGTGGAATTTTTTTGGGACTTCATAGACCAAGTATCTCCTTTTCCTTCTACTAGTGATCTTGAAGTTGATATGATTAATGATTTTGAATCACCTAATCATGATTTTGATTACTTACGGGAATTGATGATTAATAAATATGATGGTGGAATCCCTTCTGAGGAGGATAGACAATTATTAATGAATGCAGTGGTAGCCCAAGAGAAGGAGTACAATATGAGAAACATGACTATCTAACTGGGAGGGCCACTGGCCAAACCAAAAACTCCTCTCCTCACTAATATCCTAAAGGATCCCCCCAAGAAACTTGTGCCAAAAAAAGGTCCAATTAATGCCAATAAATCTAGTACCCTTGTCCAAGCTCAAGCCATGAAGAATCTTATTCCACAAGAGAAAGAAGTTATCTTTCCTCTCAATACATACATTTCCCAAGTACAACCCATGTGATATGGCTCAAATTTTGATTCAGATCAAAGTCACTGTACCTATTGTTGAGTTTCTCAGGATCCCTGAGCATATAAGTAGAGCATTTGAGTACTTGGGATTCAAGGAGGAAGAAATGACCCTGGGTAAAGATGTTAATAGTGTTGATCTTCCCCTTGTAATTACATAATTGGAAGTGCCAAAAGCATTGGAAAGTTTGGGAGAATCTCCTGAAGTATATTTAGGCACCTCCCTTGTTGAGTCCCAGCTTGATGTTGATCCCTTTTACACCACTTTGATTATTAAAAACAAACTTATTCACAACTACATGTTTGATTCAGGAGCTTCATGTAATGTGATGCCCCTTGAAGTCATGAATGAGCTGGATATCAAAATAACAACAACCTTTGGAAAATGCACTGCTATGGATTCAAGGAGAAGTACCAGTGATAGGGTATGTGAAGGGTTTAGTAGTCAATTGGTAGCTTATCCTAGTAAGTATTTAACCATGAATGTAGTCATTGTGGAATGCCCTGCTAAATGGGGTATGTTGTTGTCAAGAAAGTGGGCTTCCAGTGTTGGTGGAAGTGTGCAAATGGATATGTCTTATGCCACTATACCAGTAGAGGGGAGTTTGGTGAAGCTATATGGGGAAAAGAAGATGTTACATATAATTGAAGATCCTAATAATGCATCTTATGAAGTTTTGTTTGATGATGTTGATGTTGATAAATTTATTGGTTATGCATACTTTGAGGAGCATAGTATTAATGAAAGTAAATGCTTTGAACAAATTGGTGCCCCTTGGACCTTGATGTTTGATGGAGCTTTCTCCAATATGGGGAATGGGGCTGGGGTTGTGCTTATATCTCCAGGTCAAGATATTTTTAATTTTTCCTTTAAACTTAAATTTTGAATGCACAAATAATATTGTAGAGTATGAGGCATTACTTTTGGGTTTGAGGATTGCTTGGAGATATGGTATAAAAGACATATTGTTAAAGGAGACTCTGAGTTAGTAGTCAAACAAGTTAGAAAATTGTATGCTACAAAAAATCAAAGGATGAAATGGTATAAACATGTAGTATGGGATTTTATTGATATGTTTGACTCCTTTAACATATTGTATCATGATAGAACTCAAAATGTTGCAACAGATAGGTTGGCAGTGCTTGGATCTAGGTTTGAAAATTGCATTGTTTCTCCTTATTGTGATTATGATATTGAATTATTGTCAAGACCATCTGTTCTTGATAATGTGAAACATTGGAAAGTATTTGAAGATGATGCCTAGGTTCAAAGGTTTTTGTAGAATGAAGGAGAATTTACCAATATGTGCATGGAATGGGAACCAATGGTCTGCAATGTGTGATGGAAAAGAAACCTTGTTTTGGCAAGGATATCATTCAGTTAAAAACTAATACAATTCCCTAAGAGGGTTGGTTGCTTTAGAATCTAATTTTGATAATGCTAACATGGTGGTTCATAGACAAATCTTTTCTTCAAGGGATGTTGAAGAATTCAATTTGGGAACTAAAGAAAATCCCAAGAAAGTTTGGATAGGAAGTAAGTTGAGTAAGGAAGTAAAAACAATCCTATGTTGAATTGTTGAAGAAATATCAAGACTGCTTAGCATGGTCTTACTCAGAATTGAAAGCATATAGGGAAGATTTATTTCAACATGAAATACCTCTGGAACTTAATGTTAAACCATTTAGGCAAAAATAGAGGCCAATTAATCCACTCCTCTCCCTCAAGATGTAGGAAGAATTAAAAAATTTAAGGGATGGAGGGATAATACAACCTACAAGATATTCTTCATGGGTGGAAAAATTAGTGCCAATAATAAAGAAAACTGAAGATATAAGGTTGTGTGTGAATTTTGGAAATTTGAATAAAGCCTCAATTAAATACAACTATTCATTTCCTAATATGGATAACATGCTACAATTGGTCAGTTGATCTGAGTTACTTTCTACATAGATGGATTATCAGGGTACAACCAGGTGGTTATCAAGCAATCAGAAAGGATTAAAACTCCTTTTACCACTCCATGGGGTACCTATGTTTATGTGAGAATTCCATTTGGTCTGATGAATGCTAGGGATACTTTCCAAAGAACTATGGATTTTGCATTCTTAGGTTACATCAATGATTTTATTGCAGTTTATCAGGATGATGTGACAATGTTTTCTAGAAAGAGAAGTGACCATTTGAAGCCATGTGGAGAAGATGGTGATGAGGTGTAGAGAATATGGTATCTCATTGAATCCTAAAAAGTGTCATTTTGGAGTTCAAAAGGAAAATTTTTTGGGGTACATTGTGTAAAAAGAAGGGGTTATGATTGACCCTAAGAGGGTAGAAGCAATTGGTAAGGTTCCTGTCCCTAAAAATAAGAAAGAAATTCAGTCCTTCTGTAGTCAGATAAAATTTATCAAGAGATTCATTTCTAATTTTTCTGAAATGACTATTCCCATTACAAGCATGCTAAATAAGGACTAGATTATTCTAATGGGAAGAAGGATCTCTCCAATATTTCACTGGGAATAAAAGAAGCATTAAAGAATGCTCCCAGTATTGGCAGCCCCTGATTATAGAAAGTATTTTTAGATGTTTTCTTTTGCATCTAAAAATAACTATTGCATCGGTGTTATTACAAAAAGATGAAGAGGGAAATGAAAGGCCTATTGCCTTCTTTAGTAAGACATTTACAAGGTGTTGAATTAAAATATACCATCATGGAGAAGCATGCTTTAGCTTTGGTGAGAGCTACTAAATTTTTCAGGCCATACATCTTGAGTTCCAAGATTGTAGCCTATGTTCCCCATACTATGGTTAAAGATATTTTATCAGAGATGGAAGTTTCTAGCAAAATATGTCATTGGGTGAATAAGCTATAAGAGTATGACATGGATATACAAACCACCAAGTTGGTTAGAGGTTTGGGCCTTGGAAAGATGATGGCAGAAAGCAACCTACATGTAATGGAAGTAAATGAAATTGAGGAAGGAACTATGGATGTTCTAGAAAAAATAATCAATTCCACATAGTATAAGGACATAATATTTTACCTCAGAAATTTGGAGTGTCCTAGGCCACTTAGACAAAAATTAGAGAAGGACACTCAAACTAGCCTCCCAAAAATATATCATAACTGATTATGGGTTGGCTTGGAAAAACCCTGAGGGATTTCTTTTGAGATGTATCATAGATGAAAAAGCTCCCAAATTGATTGCATAATTTCATGGGGGAGTGTGTGGAGGCCATTTTGCTGGAAGAGTGACTACTCACAAGATCTTGAGAGTAGGCTACTAGTTTCCCACACTTTTCAAAGATGCAACATTCTTCATCAGGAAGTGTGAAAGTTGTCAAAGGTTTTCAGGAAGGATGAAAGCTTCAGGTGATCTACCCTTTCAACCAGTTTCAATAGGAATCTCCTTTCAAACAATTGAGGCATGTACTTTATTAGTAAGATCTCAGATCCCTCAAGTGCAGGGAAAAAATGGATACTAGTAGCCACATATTATTTTACCAAATGGGTTGAATCTATCCCCACCAAAAAGGAAACTCACCAAATAGTCATGGATTTCATCCTGAATCATATAAATTTGGAGTACTTGCAAAATAGTTGTTGATAATGCTATGAGATTTTTGAGCTAAGCCATTGGTAAATATGTGCCTAAGTAGATATGTGCCAAGAATATGGAATTAGATCTAACATATGCATCCAATTACAATCCACATGGGAATGGTCAAGTTGATTCAAGTAACAAGAATTTTCTCAAGATAATTAGAAGGACATTGGAGATTAATAAAAGAAAATGGGGTGAGCAGTTGAAGTTTTCTTTGTGGGAAGATAGAATTACTGCTAAAAGAGCTACTAAAAAAGTCCCTTTGAATTAGTTTATGGAGTTCAAGATATTTTTCCCCTACATATGCAATTGTCTTCTTATCAGTTCATGCAACAACTTGAGGATGAAGAAGTGAATCCCTATGAAGCCAGGATTAATCAGATAGTGGAATTGGATGAAGAAAGAAGGGAGTCTCACCAAAGACACCTTAAGTTCAGAGAGAAACTCAAGAAATTATTTGACTAAGAAGGTGACTCCTAGAATTTTCAATTTGGAGATATTGTTTATTGAGGGACAACAAACATGAGGATAAAGGAAAACATGGAAAATTTGATGCCTTGTGGATGGGTCCTTATTCCATTGACATAAGAATTGGTGAGCACATTTTTTTCCTGAAAGACTTGGATGGAGATTTTCTAGAATTTCCTATTAATGGAAAGCATCTAAAGCACTTCTTGGATTGATCATGACCAAGGTATGAATTTTGTACAGTGTATAGTCATTTTTTTTGTTTTACTTTTGTTTTTGTTTCCCTTTTTCTTTCTCCTAGGTCTATAGTGACTAGTTGCCCTGGTATCTCAGTGTATTTTTGTGAGGTATGTTGGTTTGGTTTGACCTTGTGCACTTTTTTAAATGACTCTGTAACCCAATGGATCTAGGTACTTGGTCTATTTTATGTTTGATTGGTTTGGTTCTTGTGGCACCCACAGGGGGTGCCCATCCCTGAGTCAGAGCTGGTGTTAGTGCTCAATTTAATCTCACCCTTTTATCCAATGTATGCCTTTGAAAAAAAAAATTATTCTCTTACTGGTTCCCCATGTAAAAAATGTATGCTTGAAGATATAATCATGTTTGAATTTGAATGAAAACCTTATGTTTAGGGCATGAATCCTCTTTTTCAGATCAAGGAATGTAATAGTCATGTTGCCTCTAAAACTCCTTGTGAAAAACTAATCATGGATCGGGTTTAATATTGAAAATATTCCTTGTATGTTGTCCTATGGAATTCCAGTGCAAATTTCATATTTTTCTCTGTCATCAACAATGTGTGGCATGCTTCCATAGGTTACGCCGCAGCAGACTCAGTTTGCAAAGCTAAATCATTTACATAGTAACTACAAAGTGCAAATTTGGCCCCGAGGCCCAAAATGGTTTACGTGTCAAAACATGACTGGAACGGAGTTTTCAGAAAAATTCCTGATATTCCTTTATATTTCTGAGACTTTGACACTCGCCAAAGAACACGTGGCATATTTTCAGCAAAGGTCGGAAGAGAGGGTATTAAGTCATATTGTCAATCTTGCATCCAGTTGGGAGAAAAAAATAATGTGAAAAAGAGCCCCATAATTCCATTATGTCTAAGATTCAGACATGTGTCAAGATCTCAGTAAAATTCAAATGACAGATTCTCGGGTCAAAAATGCAGTTCTGCACTTACAAAAAACTTGGCTAAAATGCAAGTAAATTGTAGTGGCTCCACCATTATTCAATCAAAACATATGGTGACTCCTTATTAAAAGTGAAAAAGTGGGGGTGACGAGTCAAAATTACAGGTTTGCACCAATTCGAAAAGAAATGATAATGTGCAAATAGACTCCCTAACCCCACAAGAGACTAGGTTAATCCACGTGGATGATCCATATTCAAATAAAGAAAGAAAGATCAACAGCTGGAGTATAAATCATTTATGATTTCCTCCATTAATTTTTTCTTTGCATGGATTGAGGTAGAATCATTAAAAGCTTCCGAGTAAATCAAATTTAATCATTACATGTGAAGACTTGGATTCCCTAGATGCAAAAATTGGTGAAGTAACTAACTCAGAAGTAAATAATTTGAGAAAAAAAATTGGGAGCACGCGAACAAAATATAAACTCACAGAGTTCTTAGAAAAATGAGTAAGTGTTTGTTTTACCCCATTCAATTCTTAGTATTCAAGTTGAAATTGAAGGAAGGAAGAATTATATAAGATGAAGTGTTTAGAATCAGGTTTTCACGTGAATTCCATTATTACTAGTGATCTAGATAAGGTCATGAACATGAAGTTGTTAAATGTTGACTTGGAGGATTTTTGGAGAAGATTGAGTGACCCAAACAAAAGTAAATGGATGGCAACCATTAATACTAGTGAAATTTCCCTAGAAGTTGTTTTCCCACCTTCTGTACATGCTCCTGAGCTTGTATGTTTGTGTACAGAGAATTACAACCCAAAACAAGAGAGGTATTGGATGGAAGTGGAGAAAGAGTAATAAATTTAATACCTGAAGCCTTCAAAGAAATTCTAGGGTTTCCAAATCTAGATCAACTGATAATTGCTATGGTTGAACCCACAAAAATCAATTATGAAGCAAGACGAGATGAGTATGCTACAATGTTAAATGCCTAGTGGTTGAAATAAAAAAAACATTTGTAAAAGTAATCCCTAAGAAGTTGACCAAGGTAATGTTTGTTTAAGAATTTAAGGACTTAATTATGTTATTAAGCAGGATGGTAGGGCTTGAGGGAGTTAATGATTTTCATGAATGGATGTGCCCTTTCATAATGGTCATCTTAGAGGACCAAGGAAAGATCTATTGGGAAAAATTTATTTCAACATCTATTCGTGCTAAGTTTTTGAAAATGATGGTAAAGACTACTGAAGGTAGTTCAGATGATATTTTTTTTATTAGAGGTAAAAGTTAGGGTTGAGGGGACCCTACCCCATTACAAAGAGTTACAAAATACTTACATATTGGCCAATGGATTTACCTTTAAAGGCCATTCATGTTCCAAAAGTTCAAAAACAAAGACTACAGTATAAGATATCCGTTAGATAGGAATTACAGTATATAACAGTCCAAAGGATTATACTAACAGCATAGGGATAAACAAACAGCAGATTAAAAACCTTTTGATTATCATTATTCTTTGACCAGTTCTTCCACCGTCTCCATACAGTCGTTCCATTCATTGACCAGTGTTGCTATTGTCTCCTTCCAGTACTTGTAATTTGGTTCTTGAATCACCACCTTCAGCCATGTTCCTTCCTTTTCCTTTTCTTTTGCCAACTCCATGGACTGGATCATTTCGGCCAGCAGTTTAAGATGGTAAATAGTACTTTTCACATTTAGGATATGTGCATCCCTGATTTGCATAATAATACCTTTCATTTTCAACAACTCACTTTCCATTTCCATGCTTCTGGCATTGGCATTTTTGAGGTTTTCGCTGAGGATAAGGGAAGACATTTTATCCACTTTGTCATGTAGCTCCTTAAGGTCCATAGAGATCAGGCTAATTTTATGCCTATTGATATCAATATTCAGTTTGCAGTTTTCAAACTCTCTCATAAAAGCATGGGTTTTAACAGCTCAATTCCTGGGCCAGAAAAGCTCCCTCTGAGCCATTTTAAGATTATGTAGACTGTGGATAGCTTCCTCAGTGTTCTTGGAATGCTTACCCTCAGAAGACTCTTGTTCTTTTATGTTGGCCACATCCTCACTGCTCTCTCCTTCCCCTTCAACTTTTTCATGAAAGGATTCCTTCTGGTCGAGGTGCACCAGATTTCACCCGAAACAATGGTAATGTTTTCCTCCTCAGCCCGATAGGGATACTACTCTTTCCTGTTCTGAAACTTATCCCCCCCTTTGCCCATGCTTGACCTGGTAAATTTGGCCACTAGATTCCCAGGCACAAAATCATCAAAGCTACCTTCCTTAGGGTCCAAACTCCCAACCCTTTTTCCCAGAGAGATGTTTGAAGCCGAAGCCCCAAATTTATCATTTTTTCCCAACAGGGGAGTGCTCAGCCGAATGATAGTTTTGATCAGACCCTGGTGTAAAGGGAGAATTAAAGTGCCTTTCTTCACCATTGCAATTGATTTTTCCAAAGAAGAAAATAGGTAGAAAGGAAAGTTATAGGGTTTGGAGTTGCGAATATGGTTTAACATGGGGAAATGGTAGCCATAAATAACTTTATATCTTCCTTCCAACATTATGTAAGACATTATCAGTTTAGCAATTTCATCAAAAGGGTAAGGTAACTTACTCCAAGCATATCCATTGTGAAGAGAGATGGGATCCCCTTTTCCTTGCAAGAAACAATCTATCTCAAGACTGTAGTCAGATTTCAGCTTGAAAATACATCTACCTTCCAAAGAGAGGCCAGTCACTTTAGCGATGAGCTTAGGTGTAATTGTGAGAGAGCAATTACCGACCTATACCTTGCCCTCATTCCATGTTTTTGTGACCGCTTCACTCAGACTCTCATCATGGCCCTCAAAAGTGTGGAGAAAAGACAACAACCCCACAGTGCATCCAAAAGAGCTTCAGCATCCCTAGAGATCTCTGGGAACCTAGATGGTTCAGTGTGAACCAGGTCCCCCCCATCCTTCTACCCCAAAAAAACTTTTTGCACAGAAACTGGACAAAAAATTCAGCTTTTTCTTTCCACTTCCCCAAATCCAAAATGACCAAACTAGCCCGTGAGAAGAAAGGGAGCCAACTCACGCACGAAAGAAAGAATCATGAAAGGTTACTGGCACGAGCGGGAGAGATTAAAAAATTATCATTGGAAGGAACAAAAGATCTCCCTCCCTTTTCATGATTTCAATGAAATTGGCATTCATACCAAAGAGGTGCTCAACAACTTGGAGACCGCTAGCGGTAACCCCCAGATTAGCTACAAAGTTCAGCACCAGCATTGCCTTCCCTATACACATGTTTGAAAGAAATATTCACAAAATAATGTAAAAAGAACTTAGTTTTACTAATGAAGTCTTCTATAGATATGGCAGGTCTGGATGAACCCTTCAAACAAGAAATGATGTACAGTGAATCTCCTTCCACTTCCAAAAGGTTGAAACCTTTTTCTTTTGCAATCTTCACCCCCCAGTACAGAGCTGCTGCCTCTTCCACATTATTTGATTGTTGTCCAAGGTCAAAGAAATAAGCAAGAATAAAATGACCAAGAGAGTCTCCGTATGACTCCTCCTCCCCCTACTTTCCCAGGATTCCCTTTAGCCGCTCCATCAAAGTTGAGTTTTAGAGATCCTTCACAAGGAGGATTCCACTTAATCCCCAACTTGGGATTAGGCCTATTTGTTTGAGGGTTCCCAGAAACATTCCAATTCATTAAGAAGTGTTGTTCATTATCCAGGATTTCCAATTCTTTATTCCTGAGGATAGAGAAATTGTTTCTAACTTCCTGAAAGAGGTTGTTTATAGACAGTTTGATAGGAAGACTCTTGTTTTTGAATATCCTTCTGTTTCTTTCCTTCCAGATTTCCCACCAAAGATGGCTTAAGCTCATGGCCCATAGATTTTTTAGCCCTTGACTATGAAAGGGGCTCTTCCATTGGTTCCAAGCTTCCTTTATATCTTTGGGGATGACCCAGTTTACCGAGAAACAATCCAAAATGGAGGATAACAATTGATGTGCATACTGACATTCCAGAAGCATATGGTTTACTGATTCCATTTTCCTTTCGCATAGCACACATCTATTAACCCATTGGAATCCTCTTTTTACAAGATTATCAACCGTGAGGATTTTATTTATAAAAGTGAGCCAGCTAAACACATTAACCTTTGGTGTTATATTCTTGTTCCAAATCTTTCCAGCCATTAAATCTTCTTCTCTAGTTTGTCCCTAAAAAAAGGGCATAGGCTGATTTGACAGAAAAATTTCCACATGGTTCCTTATCCCAAATGATTCTATCTTGGTCCTTGCTATTAGATGATACATAATTTTTTTAAAACTCATTGATCCCTCTCAAGTGATCATTTAGTTCTTGTCTATCCAATTCCAGAATTTTCCATGTCTGAAAGCTCTCTTCATTAGCCATGTAGTTGTTTACTTTTTCTCCATACTTAGCTTCCAGTAATGCAGAGATTTGTGGAAATTTATCTTGAAGGGTGAAGTCTCTAGCCCATTTTTCTTTCCAAAAACCTATCTCATTGCCTCTTCCTATTTTCCATCTGCTTCCCTTATTCATAATTTCTTTGGCCCAGTTAATGGCTTTCCATATGCATGAGCCATTGAAAGTCACCTGTTTAAACATCCATATTTTATCATTATCATCCAGCCAATATTTTTTCTTAAGAATTCTGGCCCAAACTCCATTTTCCTTTGTTAGTCTCCATCCAATCTTAGCAAGTAGAGCTTTATTCATCTTGGACCAATCTCTGAGACCAAGTCCTCCTAGCTTTTTGGGTCTACACACTCTGCTCCAAGCTACTAAAGGGATTCTATCTTTACTTTCAGTGCCGCTCCATAAAAACCTTTTCTGGATCTTTTCCAACCTTTCCCCAATTGCTACAGGAAGTTGGTATAGGGACATGACATACACTGGAAGACTCTAGAGAGAGCTAATCAGAAGAGTGATTTTTCCAACTTGGGATAACAGATTAGCTTTCCATCCAGCTAATTTCCTTTCAAACCTTTCAATTAGAAAGTTCCATTCAGAAAAGGAGGGTCTCCTATCCCCAAGAGGAATTCCTAAATATAAGGTAGGGAAGGGTTTATAGGTACATTCCAAAATTTCTGCAATCTTCTTACAGCGGTTGTCCATAGTATTCAGAAAGAAAAGAGAACTTTTTTTGAAGTTGATCAGTTGTCCTGAGACATCCATATAGTCATCAAAAATGGTTTTTAGTTTTCTTGCTTCTGGGACAGTAGCTTCCCCCACCACGAAAGTGTCATCAACAAAGTGTTTGGTGAGTAAATTTTTCCATATCAAGTGCCGGAGAAATCCCTTTGATGAAGCCTTTTTCCATTTCAACATTAAGTCTTCTACTGAGAGCTTCTACCATTAAAATGAAGAGGAATGGGGAGAGGGGATCCCCTTGCCGTAATCCTTGTGTGCTAGGAAAGAACCCAATTGGACTTCCATTCATGAGGATAGAAAACCATGCATTAGAGATGCATGCCTTAACTAGATGTC
Organism: Taxus chinensis; assembly: GCA_019776745.2. Classification (NCBI taxonomy): domain Eukaryota; kingdom Viridiplantae; phylum Streptophyta; class Pinopsida; order Cupressales; family Taxaceae; genus Taxus; species Taxus chinensis. The sequence continues at coordinate 695,983,455 of CM034154.1, read as the reverse complement.
TCAATGTTGTATCAAAGCCAAACCTGTCAAGGATTTTGTCAAGAAAGCTCCCCAAAACCCTATCATAAGATTTTGCCATATCCAGTTTTAAGAAAAAAGTAGCCTTCTTACTGATTTTTTTCTGAATGAATAGTCTCTTTGATAGAAATTATCCCATCCTATATTTTTCTTCCTATGAAAAAGCCCCCTTGTTGTTCCGAAATGATATTGGGCAGGATCATCTGAAGCCTGAGGGCCATAATTTTCATGTAGATTTTATAGGAAGTGTTACAAAGACTTATAGGTCTGAAGTCTTTTAGTTCCATTGCATTACTACATTTCGGAACCAGAGTCAGAAAGGTACAGTTCATGTCCTTTAACATAACCTTCTTCTTGAAAAATTCCCTCACTACTTCAAAAACCTCTTTTTTAATTATGTCCCAGAAATTTTGGAAGAAAAAGGTGGGAAATCCATCAGGCCCAGGTGCCTTGTCTGGGCTGAATTGTTTGACAGCAAATTCCACTTCCTCCATGGAAGAAATCACTATGAGCATCACATTGTCTTCAACTGAGACTAACTTAGGAATGCAATTTAAGAAATCCTGTTCTTTCAAGAGGTTTTGATCCTTGCTGTTAGAGAGAAAATTTTGGAAGAAAGATATGGTCTCTTTGTCAATTTCATCTTGTTCCTCCACCAAGACACCCCCTTCCTTACTAATTTTGTTAATTTTATTAAAGCTTCTCCGATTTAAGGTGGATAAATGAAAGAATCTAGTATTTTTGTCCCCTTCCTTTAACCAAGTGATTCTAGATTTTTGTCTCCAAAATATTTCCTCTTTTCCCAGGATATTGTGGTAGTCTGTCAGGAGAGATCTTTCCTTAACTTGATCAGCAAGATCATTCTTGATACCCTATCTTTCAATTCTTCTTTAGACAATCTGTAATTCATCTCTGATTTTTGACTTCTTCAGGAAGATATTTCCAACAAAAAAAAATATTCCACACTTTGAGGTGGGATTTCACATTCTGAAGTTTTTTAGAGAGTCTAAACATCATTGTTCCTTTAACCTTTAGTTTCCACTATTCTTTTATGAGATCATTCAGATCCTCGCTTTGGAGCCACATCTTCTCAAAATGAAAGGGAGTTCTTCTTTGAGAAGGGTTCTTAATTTGAAGAAGAATGGGATTGTGGTCAGATCCAATCCAAGGAAGAGAAAAAAGGGAGATGTCCTGGACTTAACCATTCCTCTGAAACCAAGATCCTTGTCCAATCTAACTTGAATATGTTGAGTGTCAGTCCTTCTGTTAGACCATGTGAAACTGCTGCCTTTTAGATCGATATCATGGAGTTGGGAAGATGTTATGAAATGATTAAAATCCTCCATGCCAACTGAGAACTCCTTTGAACCTCCTTTTTTTCCTTGGGAGTCCTTGGGGTGTTGAAATCCCCCATAACAATCCAGCCAGAACCTTTAATAGAGTGATTAACGGATAGAAGATGGTGCCAAAGTTGTTTCCTTTCTTTGTGATGGGTGGGAGCATAGATATTTGAAAGAACCCATATACTCCTATTTTCAATATCTCTTATCATCACCGCCACATGGTTATCTCTCTTAACCAGCAAAGTTCCCTCGAACTTGTTCGGGCTCCAAACCACTACTAATCCTCTGGAAGCTCCTTTCGAACTAACAACAAAGGCTTTAGAATTTTTCCAACATAATTTACAAGAGGATAGGAAGGATTCTTCTTTCATTTTAGTTTCCTGCACAACAAGCACATCTATTTTTTGTCTTTCAATCATATCTTTTAGGATCCTCCACTTCACGGGACTATTCATTCCCTCTCCCATTCCATGATATGCAATTCATTTTCTTAGGTTGGGTTTATTTTTCCTGAAGACCTTCTTGTCCAAGCACATTTGTTTCCCTGAATCTATCTCCTTTTGGGTAGTTTTTTTCCTTGATTCAAGTTTATTTGGTCTGCCTTGTTTGCTATTTGTAGCTTCCACATTTATAGGATTCTCATCCTCCTGGTAAGGGATAGAGCTTGAAGAGTCCCCCCTTTTTCCTTTTGGATCTATTTTTCTTTTTTCTGGAAATAATTTTATCCCCCTGAAGGGTTTATTGATTCCAGGACTCAGGCCTTCTTTCTTATCTTTTGTCTCCTTGATTGGGGTTCTTTGGGCACTTGAAAGGACCTCAATAGAAGGAAAAATCTCTGCCCCTTTGATGAGCTCCAACTCCAAATTCTAGCCATGAGTATCCTCTAGCTCCATTTGGTCCTTTACCAATTCCTCCGCATTCTTGACCTCCATCTCCCTTTCTTCAGTTGAGGTTTGATCACTCCTGACTGATTCATTGCAAATCCCTTCTTTCACATTATATTTACCAAACTCCATCTTCCTACCTTTCAAAAGATCCTTCAAGTATTCCTCCTCTTTTTCCTTTACCTTTGTTTCTGACTTAGATAGGTATTTAGATTTCCTTCTGTTGATCACCAATGTGAAACCTTCCTCATCCTTTTACATTGCATCTTTTAAAATGGGGTTTTCTGAATCAGTATTTTCCTTTATGTGAAGTGGAGAGAAAACTTCTGGCATGACTTTGGAAAAAAAATTCATGTGATCCTCCACACTTTTCATAATACCTTTCCCTTTTTCCCCATTACCCTCCTTAACTGTGACAGGGATAAACACTTCAGAAACTTTAAAATTACAGCTCTGAGAGGAGTGGCCCCACCCATTGCACTTAGAGAATTTCATAGGAGAATTTTCCATTTCAATATTTTGCTCCCAAGATCCCAAGTCTAGATTTGAGTTTTATACTACTGGGGATTTCTCTATCCGCTATAATGTATATGCAAAAACGAGCACAAATAAGGTGAGTCATTTTTCTGGTTGCATTATCAATTATTAAAAGATATCCTAGTGAATTCACAATACCTTTAACAATATCCTCATGCCAAAATTCCAAAGGGAGGTTCTGAAGGCGAATCCAAACCGGGAATCGATTCAGATTTTCTTTTTTCAGGTTGAAAGTTCCCATTTCTGGAGATACCATCCTGATTTCCCCCAAAACTAGGGACCTTCTTCCAAATCCTTCTACATATATTCTTGGAGATTAAATCAGTTGATATTGATGTATATATGATGTCATATTTTATATACAAAATTACTTGTTTTAAATCATTTCCATGACTCCCACTGCAAGCTAGTTTTGATGATTATATGGTGTATGATGTATATCCAAAATTAAGGTTGACAAATTAGAAGGGGAATGTAAGGTTGATGAATGATGCTTTCATTTTCCCTATGACCTACCTTTTTAAGATAGAATGGGAATAGTATAGGTTATCTACTATTACTAGGGAAACAATTCAAGAATATGGTTGTGTTTTCATATAGTACAGGTGTTGTATATATTTACCCCCCCGGGGGTAAATGTAGATACACAAAGGGAAATCAGGTTTACAAGGTGCAGAGAAATATGGTGGAAAAACATGAAGTGGAACAATGTGTCGGGGGGTCTCCAAAACCTGCCAACAAAGAAAAATGTGTCTTCGGGTCTCCAAAACCCGACGCAAAGGGAAATCAGGTTTCGGTGGCGCAGGGGACATGTCGGAAGGGTTCTCTAAAATCCGACATCAAAGGCAAATCGGGTTTCGGGTTTCGGGAAACACGAAACATGAAACATGCAGATCACAAAGGATGTCCCGATGCTCGAGGGTTCCGCAAACCCGACATCAAAGGGAAAGCGGATTTTGGAGTCGGGGGAAACAAGTCGGGAAAGCATGGGGCAAAAACATGTTGCGCCACCTCCCAAACCTGATGCATATGCAAGTTACATCTCTGAACCCGAAACAAAGGAAAAAACTTGGAAATAGCAGCAGAAGCAGGTTTCAGGAAAACACAGGCATCAAACACATGTCGAGGCATCCTCCAAACCCGATGCAGATGCAAAGGAGAAACCCGAACCCGACTGGAAACAGACCCTGACGCGGGAAATATTCAGATCGCCATAACTTTTCACAGGGAGCTCGGATTCACACAAGGTTGGACTTTTCGGAAAGCTCTCGGCGTCCTCTACCCAACTACGACTGGATATCTTTAATTGGGTGGGAACAAGTTCTTAAAAATGCAAAATACAGTTCGCCATATTTTGGGTTGTTGAGATCCTCACCTACCGCCATAATATGATGGGTTAGGTGCAGTCTTGGAGGTGGTTGGGGGGCAGAGTTCGAATCATTCTCTTCTCCCTCATTTTTTCCTCATATAAATTGGTAAGGAGAGGCACTTTGGAAAATGGTTGGACATTTCTCGTTTTGCATCCTCCCTTCTCTCCTGCTTGCAAGAGATTTTTTTGGAGCTGTTCAAGCCTCCCATATGGATTGTAATGCCCACTTTTACCTCTTGGCCACTGCAATGTACTAAATCGTTCCTTGAGCAATATATATATATATGTCTGTGATTGATTCTAAACCCTCTCATGTATTCATTGCTGTCATTCTTGATCTCTTATTACAGTTTGGTCACCTATGCATGGTGTTCGTATTGCATCTATATGGTCTATGTTTAATCTTGCAAAGCAGGTGTTTAACATTCCTCGGTGCACATCACCTTCATAGTTTAGGTTTTAATTTTATGCATTTCTCTCTCCCTATCTCCTTGGCAAGTTAGATTAGGTTTTTTGCGGGTAAATCCTCTGCGTTTTATTGGTGCATTTGAACAGAGGAATAGGAGCCCGGCCTTCATCCGGAGAGCTTTTCCGATTTCGTAAGGTCCCACACTTGGGAAAAGCTCCATGTTGTGCAATCGCAACTGAGATTCTCAACTCCATCATGTTGCAGAGTCCCAGGGGTGCTGTGATTTGTCACCAACAGTTTTTGGCACGCCCGGTGGGGACCAAGAGGTCATTCCATAAAAATTTGAAGGACTTTTCATGAAGTTTGCACTAAAAATTGCAGTTTTTTACAAATTTCGGATTTTGCACCTCCTAGCCTGAACTTCGAAATCATTTTTCAAGGGCCTATCTTGCTCAATTACAGGTCAAAATTTCACCAGTTGGTAGATGTAACTGTAATCTTCAAATGGGTATCTCTTAGTTTTTTTGAGATTTTAATTTTCAAAATTTCATGTTTTTTAGTGATTTCAGGTTTTCGGGGTCCGAGAACATCAAAGCAGACACAGCAGCAATTCGGAGTTTTGGGGGATACATTCCATGGTCCTATTCCCGACAGCAGTGATTTTCGGGTTTTGAAGGATGTCAGACATGTCCCAAGTTCCGACACACAACAATTCAGGTTTTATAAGTTGCATCGCATGACCTGAGTTCCGCCTGTACTTTTCGGGGATCCGCAGCTGCGCAACAAGGCCCGAATTCTGGATTGAAGATTGTCTCCTCTGGGTCCTTCAAATTTTAAATTATATTTTCAATATTGTTAAGTTTGGTGTGTAACTTGGCAAGATCCAACCTTTTAGAGGCTCGTTCTCTAACACATCTGGAGACTCCAAAGGGATAGAATTCAGCGGTGTAGCAGCACAAGTTGCCCAGGCACATGAGAAGAATTCGAACAAGGTCTAATACTCGAGAAGAGGGGATATTTTTTCCACTTGCAACTTTCACCAGGCAGAGGGAGGAGAGGAAGAAGACTGCAAAGATCACCATCTCCACCTAATAGGACTTTGTCTACACCTCCACCTGGTAGACCTTTTTCTCTCATCAACTAGGGTTCTTAGGCCAATCATAATGGTGTAGCTACCACCGAATCCCTTTGTCAATTTCACGGGTAGTAGTCCACTTGCCCTAAATGCTCAGAATCAAATTCCAGTTGCAGCGCTAAAGAATATCCCCTATTTCACAGGAGAAAATCATACTACTCCTATTGATCACATCCAGGCTATTTCTAATGCATGTGTAATCCACGAAATAAATGAAATGGATGTTGCGGTCAAGCTGTTGGCTTCATATTTCAAAGGCAAGGCCTTACAATGGTTTAGGAGCCTAGCAGTAGGGTCCATTATGAATTGGAACCAACTTTGTTTAGCTCTTTGTAACCAGTTCGGGGAAAGGGTAGATAATTTGTCTTTATTGGAACAGCTGACAACAATCAAAAGGGCTCCTAATGAGCAAATGGCAGATTTCAACTTCAGATTCCAATGGACATGGGATAGAATTCCAATAGCTGTTAGGCCAACAGTCGAAGGAGCATTCCTTTATTTTTTAAAGGCTATAAATTTAGGCATAGCCATGATGATCCAATCAATGGGAGGAAAAACACTGCCAGGGGCCTACGACACAGCTATCAGAGTAGAGAACTGTTTCATCCAAGCCAGCAAGCTTGCACCAAGGCCTCCAATGCCTCTCTATCCGGATATGTGAAATCCTACAACTAGTCAAGCACCAGAGTTGAATCCCATTCCAACTCCTAGAAATCAAAGCATTAATGAGACGTCAACTTCTTCGAATACTTCAAAGGAATTGCAAGAGGTTATGAAACAACTGCAAAACCTTGGAAATGAGCTTGTGACTATCAAAATACAGCAAGCTCAGAGTGCTAGACCGTATCAGCCTCAAGCGCAGTACCAGGCTAGGCCCTCATACCAACAGAATAGACCCCCACCACCTCAGGCTACAAATCAAAACCAAAACCAAGGAAAACCTCAATTTGCCAGGCCATTTCGACCGTATGACCCAAATGCAACAACGTCCTCAAGAGCCTTGGTTCCAACACAAAACAACATGGCACAAGAGTACAACTGGTGTTTACCCTTGCAATCTACCTCACAATCAGTCAGCATGTTTCAATGGCGCACTAAATCAGGCCTTGATGGTGCAGACAATTGGTGTTCCTCAAGAACCAAGCCAGGAAGAGAATCAGCAGCAAGGAACGCAACAAGAAGGATCTCTGACAGAAACCACATTAGCAAATTGGCAAACGGAAGACTTCTATGGAGTTAACCAATAGCCTTTTCAAGGTGTGGCTGCCAACACACGGTCAAAGAAAAGAAACATAGAAGAGGGACAACCATCCAATCCAGTTGTTTCTCAGCCCGCTCTTACACAACAAGGGGTCAGTAGACCAAACGCAACTCCAAATGTGCAAAATCAGCCTAAGGTACCTGTTGTAGCAACACATACACCTGTTCAAGTTCCAGAAAAGGTTGCACCAAGTAAGGGACAGCAAAAGGAAATTTCATCCCCCTTCAACATCATCGATCAAATGAAGAAGACACATGTGAACATTTCCATGTGGGAATCACTGGCGATCCCAGGGCAACGAGATTTATTGCAAGCTGCAATGGCTAATTGGTCTGCCACAAATGTATCAAACTAGGGACATGAGAAAGTTCTCACTAATGCAGTGTAACATGATGGGGGCCAGACAAGAAAAAATTTGAAGCCTCCACCTTTCTATGTTTCATTGATTGTTGGAAACCACTTGGTACACAACTGCATGATAGATTCAGGAGCAAGTAGTTCAGTGATGCCAAAGCAAATAGCGGATCAACTGGGTCTGAGGTATGAGCCAGTGCTGAAAGGAGTAGTACAGCTAGATGGAACGGTAGTGGGAACAGTTGGGGTCATCAAGGTGTTAAGCCTAACACTACATTCATGTCCTAATGTTATAGTTCTGCAAGATGTGTCTGTGATTGACCTTCCGCCACTCTTTGCGTTGTGTTTATCAAGAGACTTCACTGCAAAAATCGGTGGATATTTATCTGCAGATTGGTCGCACATGATTTTCAGGACAAGGTATGGAGCTAAAGCAACAATCAGATCAGAATCAATTACCAATTTCCATATCGAGCCTCATGTACCAAGTCCTATCAATGCAAATTGCTCGGCTTTTGATCAAGAGGAGTGTTCAAGTGATCTAGAAGTAGGTACTAAGGTCGAGGGAATTCCTGATTTGACTTTGGATGAATGGGCAAACAAAAGCCATGAATTTGACCCATACAAGGAAATTGAAGAATCTGAATTGGGCGTGTATTTTATACACGAAGAGAATTCACCCATTCCTGACATCATTCAGCCTGAACAAAAGGATGAAAACAAAGTTTGGAAATTATTCTTCGATGGTTCAAGAAGCAGGCGAGGTGCTGGGGGTGGTGCAGTCTTGTTTTCACCACAAGACAGCAAGTATTATTCAGCTTTTCGTTTCCAGTTCTCTTGTTCAAACAACATAGCAGAATATGAGGCCTTGATTCATGGACTTCATTGGGCCAGGAAAAGGGGCATAAAGAACTTGCAGGTGTTTGGAGATAGCGAGCTAATCGTCAACCAAGTTAGGGGACAACATGCTACAAAGAACGACTTGCTAAGGAGCTACAAGAACAAGGTATGGGACCTCATCGAGGATTTTGAAGCTTTCAACATTGTGTCCATACCCAGGAAGAAAAATGAAGCCGTAGATAGGCTCGCAACAATTGGAGCAACGTTTGATGTGGTTGACAACATCAGAAGGGAAAAAACACAGCCACATATCCATGTGATTGTGAGGCCAGCAGTTCCAGATAATAACACAAGCTGGCAAGTGTTTGAGAACGATCAACAGATCGTCAATTTCTTACAAGAAGAAGCTGAATTCTCAGCTAGGAATCAGGACAGATTAGAGCAGTAGTATGGGGATCAAGTAGTGCAGCTGCGGACAAACAAGCTTCCTAAAGGTTTAGTAACATTGGAGTCTATCTTCAACCCTAACGACCAGTTTCGTAAGGAAAAGGCTAACATACAGGTCAAAGGAGAAGATTCAGAGCCAATTCTGGTTGGGGAAGGCAAAACACTTCAAATTGGTAAAGTGGCCACTAAGCAGGAGAAATAAAATTTCATGCAGCTTTGCCAAGAGTTTCCAGATGTCTTCGCTTGGAGCTATTAAGACTTAAGAGGATTCGATCCAAATTTGGCACAACATACCATAGAATTGGATCCAGATGCTAAGCCCATCAGGCAGAAGCAGAGACCAGTCAACCCTCACATTGAGCCTCTAATGAAGAAAGAGCTTAACAAGCTAATATAGGCAAGCATTATATTCCCGATCAAGCACTCAAGTTGGGTTGCAAACTTGGTTCCGGTCAGAAAGAAGAGTGGAGAAATTAGGTTATGTGTGGAATTTCGAGACCTCAATAGGGCATCTCTCAAAGACCATTACCCACTTCCTTCAATGGAACAAATATTGCAAGTAGTATCCGGTTCAGAGAGATTCTCTCTCCTAGATGGCTACTCAGGGTATAATCAGGTGATGGTGAAAGAGGATGACCAATTCAAGATGGCTTTCACCACCAAATGGGGGACCTATGCCTACAAGAAGATGCCATTTGGGCTATCAAATGTTGGAGCCACCTTCCAAAGGGCAATGGATATGGCATTTAAGGGGTTGATCAATAAAATAGTTCTGATATATCTTGACGACATCACTGTATTCTCAAAAAATGCAGCGGATCACCTCTGTCATTTGAAGCAAGTATTCCAGAGATGTAGAAGATTTGGGGTATCATTGAATCTCAAAAAATGTATATTTTTGGCTCATGAGGGAAAACTTATAGGCCATATTGTTTCAAAGGAAGGATTGACGATTGACCCAGAAAGAGTTGAAGCAATTCGAGCGTTGCCATTGCCAAGTCACAAGAAGGCTCTTCAAAGCTTCTTAGGAAGGATCAATTTTGTCCACAGGTTTGTTCCAAACTTTGCAGCTCTCGTGAAGCCAATAACGCTGATGTTGAAGAAGAGCATGGAATTTAAGTGGAAATCTGAAGGCAAGGAAAGTTTTGAGGCAATAAAAGAGGCTATATCTCAAGCTCCCACTCTCATCAATCCAGACTTCTCCAAGGACTTCGTGCTATATGCCTTCGGTGGTGGAGACACAATTTCTGCAATCCTGGTCCAACAAAACAAAGGAGGATTAGAGCAACCAGTTGATTTCTTCAGTCAAGGCTTGGAGGAATATGAAACTAGGTACTCTTTCATTGAAAAGCATGTCCTTGTAGTAATCAGGAGCTTAAAGAAATTCAAGCACCTAGTCTCAAACAATAAGATCCAATTATTGGTCTCTCATGCGGGAGTCAAGGACTTCCTTCTAAACAAGGATCTGAATGAGAAGCGTGTAGGGTGGATCACTCATGTCATGGAATATGACATTGAGATCAAGGTCACTAAACTAGTACGTGGAAAGGGACTATGTGAACAGCTAGCCTTGAGTCAACAAGTTGAAGCAGCTGATGAAAAGGAGACTACCTTGGTACTACAGGATAGTCAAGAATATGAAAATGATGATGTGCCTACTCCTTATTGGACTCAGAATATGATACACTTCCTACAAACAGGACTATGCCCTCCAGAAATGAGCAAAGCAAAGAGGAGATACTTCGGATTACAAGCCATTCCATATGTGCTTGTTGATGGTGTTTTGTTTAAGAAGGACATCAATGGAGTTCTATTGAGGTGCATTAGGACAGGTTAAATTGAGAGGGTGTTACGAGATTTTCACGATGGAGATTCTGGAGGACATTTCGCCCCACGAGTAACGGCTCTCAAGATAATGAAGGTAGGATATTATTGGCCCACAGTGTTCAGTGACTGTTACACATGGATAAGAAAGTGCAAGAAATGTGCACTCTTCACAGGCAAATAAAAACTAGCAGCGCTTCCATTGCACCCAATCTTGGTTGACCAACCATTTATGCAATGGGGATTGGACTTCATCGGGGTCATCAATCCAAACTCAAGCCAAGGCCACAAGTGGATTCTCACAGCAACAGACTACTTCACCAAGTGGACTGAAGCAGTAGCACTCAAAGAGGCAAACGAGTCTAATATACTAGAATTTTATGAAGGAATAGTGACCAGGTTCGGTGTGCCGGCCACTATCATAGCAGATAATTCATTGGCATTCATAGGTTCCAGGATTACAGAATGGGCTATCAAGAATGGTATCTATTTGAGCACCTCTTCAAATTATTACCCGCAGGGTAATGGACAGGTAGAGTCCATAAACAAAAATTTGTTAAGAATCATCAGGAGGACTCTGGATGAAAATCAAAGAACATGGCATACCAAGCTAAAATCAGCATTATGGGCTGACAGAATAACACCAAAGAGGTCTACAGGTAATTCCCCTTACAAGTTGGTCTATGGAAAAGAGGCAGTATTGCCTATATCATTAGAATTGCCTGCATTGGAGTTCATGAAGTAGTTGCAGTTGGCTGAGTTCGAACCAATGGAGGCCAGGTATGCAGAGTTGATGGAATTGGAAGAAATTAGAGAACATGCAGTTCAAACAATTGAGAGAGATCAGGCCTTGGTGAAAAGATGGTTTGATAAGAAAGCAAGAGCAAGGACCTTCCAAGAAGGGGACCTAGTTCTGAAATGGGATGCAGATCGGGCAAAACCGGGAAGGCATTCCAAATTTGATGCCATTTGGAGTGGCCCCTACATGGTCACGGGATGTAAGAATAGCAATGCCTTCCAATTGTCTACATTGGACGGAGAAGAACTCCCGATTCCAGTCAACGGAATCTATATTAAACATTTCTACTGAAAAGAGAAAAGTCCTACCCTTGTAAATATTAGCCTAGTTTTCAATTCCTCTAAGTGCATGTGCACATTGTCTTGTTGTAGTTAGGTTTCAGTTTCCCTAAGTGCTTTGGCACAGGTTTTGTTGCTCTTGGGTTGGTTTTCTACAGTTTAGCGTGCTCTCGGAGAAGGAGTTCAGGTGTCAGATCGGTTTCAGGTTATTTCTTATGACTCCGTGCCCAATGGATTGCTAAAAGGCCATTGATCTTCTACCTAGCAGGCAGGTAACCCCGTGAGTCGCCAAATTGTTGTATATATTTACCCCCCCGGGGTAAATATAGATAAATGCAGGCAAATCAGGTTTACAGGGTGGAGAAACAGGGCGGAGAAGCATGGTGGAACAATGTTTCGTGGGGTCTCCAAAACCCGCCAACAAAGAAAATGTGTCGTCGGGTCTCCAAAACCTGACGCAAAGGGAAATCGGGTTTCGGTGGCGCAGGAACATGTCGGGGTTCTCTAAAACCTGACATCAAAGGTAAATCAGGTTTCGGGTTTCGGGAAACACGAAACATGAAACATGCAGATCGCAAAGGATTTCCTGATGCTCGAGGGTTCTGCAAACCAGACATCGAAGGGAAAGCGGGTTTCGGAGTCGGGGAAACAAGTCGGGAAATCATGGGGCGAAAACATGTTGCGCCACCTCCCAAACCCGATGCATATGCAAGTTACATCTCCGAACCCGAAACAAAGGAAAAAACTTGGAAATAGTGGCGGAAGCGGGTTTCGGGAAAACACAGGCATCAAACACATGTCGAGGCATCCTCCAAACCCGATGCAGATGCAAAGGAGAAACCCAAACCCGACTGGAAACAGACCCTGACGCGGGAAATATTCAGATCGCCATAACTTTTCACAGGGAGCTCAGATTCACACAAGGTTGGACTTTTCGGAAATCTCTCAGCGTCCTCTACGCAACTATGACTGGATATCTTTAAGTGGGCGGGAAAAAGTTCTTAAAATGAAAAAATACAGTTCGCCATAATTTGGGTTGTTGAGATCCTCACCTACTGCCATAATATGATGGGTTAGGTGCAGTCTTGGAGGTGGTTGGGGGCAAAGTTTGAATCATTCTCTTCTCCCTCATTTTTCTTCATATAAATGGTAAAGAGAGGCTCTCTAAAAAATGTTGGGCATTTCTGCTTTGCACCCTCCCTTCTCTCCTGCTTGCAAGAGAATTTGTGGAATTTTCAAGCCTCCCATATGGATTGTAATGTTGTTTTTTTCCTCTTGGCCATTGCAATGTATTGAATCGATCCTTGAGCAATATATGTATGTCTGTGATTGATTTTAAACCCTCTCATATATTCATTGCTGTTATTTTTATCTCTCATTACATTTTGGTCGCCTGTGCATGGTGTGGTATTACATCTATGTGGTCTGTGTTTAATCTTGCAAAACGGGTGTCCAACATTCCTCGGTGCATCACCTCCTTAGCTTAGGTTTAATTTTATGCATTTCTCTCTCCCCTGTCTCCTTGGTAGTTAGATTAAGTTTTTTGGGTAAACCTCTACATTTTATTGGTGCATCTGAACAGAGGAATAGGAGTCAGCCTTCATCCGGAGAGATTTTCCGATTTCGCAAGGTCCCATACTTGGGAAAAGCTCCATGTTGTGCAATCGCACTGAGAGTCTCAACCGATCGCGTTGCAAAGTCTCAGGGGTGCTGTGATTCGACACCAACAACAGGTTCTACATATACTTGAGGTTAAGTGGATTTGAGGGAAAACCTTGTAAATTACCTAGATATGTAAGTGAAAAATGGGCCTTAATGGAATTATCAAGACAATTGATTTTTGTGCATAAACAGATTTCCAAAAGGCACAAGACTAACCTCAAATTCCACATCCAAATTGGCAGGTATTCATGCCAAAGTATAATAAAAGCTAGGCTAATGGAAGAAGAGATGGAACGATTTGGAATGGAGATATTCACACCAAGACCCAACTATGATATTCGATGGGTTATTAGTAATGGTGAACATGAGTCTAACTTTGAATATTATTGGATGAACTGTCTAGATGAGGAAGAATTCATATTAAGGGACTTTTCTAAAATGCCATTAAAACAAATTATTTATTTCAATATTTTTGTACTCCCACAAGGAATTATAGGTGACAAGGATATAGTGGGATGATACTACCATAACCAAAAACTAGAATCAAAAGTAATTAGTTTCGTTGATTGGAAAGAAATGGAACTAGATTGCCCTTATATAAGGATCTCCAATGTGCTAAGAAGAACATTGAATTGGTTAGCTATCAAAGGTTTGGATTTATCTCTGCAGAACACCAAGGTATTAATTAAGTTTCAGAAATTGAATATTTTGGAAGGAGATATCTCCCCCACTGAAGGAGGGAGCAATTAAAATAGATCCTCGAAGAGGGAAAGCCCCTCATTTACCTAGTAGCAACCCCACCACACAAACCATTGATGAATGGACATCATCAACTAGCAAAATTGGGATCTCGAGGTTTGTTCTGGTCCAAAATGTTGAAGGAATACTTCTAAAATACATGTAGGATGCTCCTATAACTGAATCAATACCACTTCAAGCAAAGGGGAAGGGCCTGATCACACAAAAAAACTCCCTCAGAAGTTTTACAAGGATCATTGGACTCTGAAAAGAAAGAGAAGCACCAAATGTCAAGCACTTTGAGAGATCCAAGAATAATGTTAAGGTGATGTTGAAACATCCTTTGATAAGGGATGTTGGTGACCATATATCAAGAAAACATAAGCATACAGAACTTGAAGTAATTGAGCCCCTTGTCTTGAGTGAAGATCAAAAGAAAGTTGTTGCTTCATTTTCTCATCAAACATTGTCATCCCAGACTCTTGAAAATGTGTAATCTACTCCTGGTGTGAAGTTTCCTAGTATGGTAGCATTTTCCTCCCCAATTGAAAATGTTCCAGAGACAATTGGCATTACTTAGATGCATGTTTAGTCAGTTGAAGTTAAGAAGGAACATATACAAGATAAACCAGAAAGTAAGGAATCTAAAAAGCCATCAAAAATAGATGATGATATAGTTAAATTCTTTGAAGATGTGTTTGGTTTAGAAATGGTCGATGTAAATTTTGAGATTCATATAACTAAAGGTATAAAAAAATCTCAAACATAAGGTGTATTTTCAAGATCCCCACCAAGCATCAAATGCAAGCATGCAAGGCCAATCCCAAAATGTTCAAAGTAAAGTAACATGAGATGAGACCCTTCAAGAGACAAATGTTCTAGAAGAATCTGTAGCTAAGGTATCAAATTAAATGACTAGGCATGTTGAGATTCATCTTCAGAAAGAAAAATATCAGGAATTACAATTGGAAACTCAGCCATCAGGGAATAAAGGAGTTTCAGAATAGCCTCAAGAGGTATCATCCGTTAAACAGTCACCAACAAGGGGTGAAAATACTATGAAGAACAGTGAGCCAGTTAAAACCCCAAGTATGGATGAATATGTTCCAAAAGAAACTACATACACCTTAGCAAAAAACATAGATATATGTGCATTACTTATTTCTATTGGGGATCCAAAGGAAGTTTCAATTGAAAATGTGGTTCTCATGGAAAAAAAAGAATCAGGACAAGGGAGCAATAGGTAGCAAAAATCCAAAAGATGGCACTCATTCATGGGATCAATAACAAAGTAAAGAGAAATCATATGTTCTCCTACTAGATCATGAAAATAAAATAATGAAAGTTAAAGAAACATCAAAAGAACTGGTGTTATATTATGAAACTCTATATAAGGAGAAGAAAGTAAATGTCCCCTATGGTTGGATGGTTGGGAGGAGCTCTTCAACAAGGGGAAAAGGAAAATACTCCAAAATAATCTCTAAGTATCACTTGTATATCAATTCCAAAGCCCAAAGATTCTTCAAAGAAAGAAAGAATTCTTATCGAGACAAGGGTAGACTAGCATGGAGTCAGAACTTTGGAGGTTGTAACTCCTCATCAGGGAAAAACAAATTATGATATCATAGAGGGCGTTATAATATTTAGTATATCCAAATGGGAAAATCTAGTAGGGAATCATTGAAACTGGGAGTGACAGAGGCAGCCAAAGGTTTGTTACAAAGGGTTGATGAGGATAAGATATCCAAAAATCAATTAAAAGAACAAGTAAAAACATTAACCTCATGATTACATAGACTGGTAGGACACACAGAAGAATTTTTCATTGTCATCACCCTTGAAACATTGGAAAAGATTGCAAAAGCTATTAAGAAAGTTCATGCAATAGATAAGTGGGTAGAAAATTTATCTCAAGAGGGGTAAGAAAGTCATTGAAAAATAAATTGACATGTATGCAGAAATTTCTAAATTACTTAATGATATTAATGAAGTTGTTGGAGAGTGTGATAATGAGTTGTTCTATTGGGAAGGGATTTTCCGTAAATTAGAAAGAATCAACTATCTTGATGAATACTTACTAGAAAAAGTGGGAATAGTGCCATCAAATGAAAAAGGGACTCAATATGTAATGGAAGACTTGGCAAGGATCAGGGTGGAAACTCTTAATCAAATCAGAGAAATGTTGGAAACTGAGAAGGAATGGGTAGACAAGATCATTAATGGTATAGATTGTAGAGTTAGAAAAATGGTATCTGATCAGCAAAAATTGGCTTATGGGAATTTGGGGGTTTATGTCTTGGTTCAATCCAGTGAAAAACATATTAAATAAGAACCATGTACCTATGAAATTTTCAAAAGGACCACTTTAGTGGAGAATAAGATTATGAAGCGTAATAAAGTGTTAAGGGAATCTAAACCAAGGATGTTATAATGCAATGATATATTGAATAAGAATCACTTGATATACAAGTATCACATTGGGCCTGATGAAGATGAAATAATGTCACTATTTCAAAGGTATGATGCCTACATGGAGAGGCAGCCAAAGGAAGAGAAAGATGATGGAGATGAAGATTTGGATGTGAAGACTGATGAGCAAGTTTATGCTTGATTTTTCTTTGAACTTTTTTTTTCATCTTATTTCAATTATTACTCTTGTTTCATGAAAACTGAATATAACTTTGAAGTTGTTGTTTTCAAACATGAATGTAATTTGATACAATACACTAGATCTTTATATTGCTTTGATAAGATTTGAAATCTATTATGAAGCATGTGAACTAATGTAACTATTTGATATTTTTTGTACTGTGGAAAAAATAAAATTTGGGGTTCTAAAGGGGCCCCACCCCATGAAAGATATATATATTCAAGTATTACATCAGAAATGGAAACTAAGAGAAGAAAGACACTCAATCATCCTCTAATTCTACTTTGATATCTTCTCCAAATGGGGGAACCTTGTTCAACAACTTGTTCTTCCTTAGTATAAAATCTTTTGAGCCCTAATCTATTTGGTAAAATACAACTGACCCGACAAAATTCCTAGAGATCCCCATCTCCATCAATGAATCAATATTTATTTTGGGACCATCCATAATATCCCTCAACTCTATCTTCTTCTGATAAGAAGATACCCAATCCAAAAGGTCTAAACCACCTAAAGGAAAAACTTTTTTCCCTTTTTCCTTATAAGAAGTGGACTAAAAGGGAGTAGATTGATGAGGAATATTTTGAGTGGTTGGAAGATCAAGCACTGCGGCCCTTGGACCTGATGGAGCAAGAGATCTATAACTAGGCTCACCCTTGTGCCTCCTCATGAAAGGTGGGTTCTCTCTTGGCAGAGGAACGAGCAAAGATATTGATAATTTTTTCTCCATCAAAGCATCCCGATGCACTGGATGAATGGAAGGTTGGAGAATAGACTTTCTCTTGTCCTCCTTGATGGTAGAAAGTGATGCCTTAAAATGTTGAGGAGATGAAGGCTTTATTTCTTCCTCATCCAAAATAATAATTGGGGGTTGAGAATTGAATTTCCCCCTCTTTCTTCTTGATAATGGTGCTAGTACTATGGATTGTTAAAGTGGCACAGGTCTTGCTTGACCTCCTTCCAGAAAAATGATTTATTGCTCCAATTCTTCGACTTTGTGAGAAATGGAAGGCACATTGTAAATCTAGGTCTTGACATAGAGCACATAGGCTTCCCGGGGAACCTCTTTCAACAAAAAATTCTTCATTACACAAAAATTGATATTCATATTTAGTTTCTCCTGCTACAATAGGCCTCCTTTTCAATCCATAATTTCTTCAATTCTTCTGGAGTTTTATGGTGTTCCCACCGAAAAAGATGTTAATAATTGGACTAAAAGGCTGAGAAGAAAGGATTGATCCTGATTAATCTCAGAAGAAGGGATATCCAAACCTCTCGATAAATCAAGGGCCCTTTTTTGTCCCCTAGGTCTGCAATTTTAAACAAAGCCCTGACAAAGGCTTCATCTAGGTCAATTAAGTCTAAGATTTGGTTTAAATCTTCTGATGATATTTCCTTCAAGTTATTCACCATAGCCACCCTCACCATTGCACCAAAAATTAGCTCTACAGTAATCCCTCACATTTAAGAATAGAAAAAGGATGTATATTTGGGAGAAAATAGAGTTGAATTTATAATGAGAATGGCACAGACAAGCTGATTCGAGCAAAATCCCTCCCATGAAATGAAGAGATTTTTCACTCAGCTCACACGAAGGAAATAAATTTTAGGGAAATTTTCATTATGGAATAAAATATGTTTTATTGATGTGATAAAATCCATGTGAGAATATTCAGCTCTAAAAGACACGACCATGAGTATGCATTTCTAAAATTTGATTCTGAAAATGTGAAAGGGATTGCATATCACATCAAGCCATATGGAGGCACCTGGGAACTATCAAAAATGATTTATTGCCCATCAAAAGGGAGAGATGATTAAACAACTGTCAAAAGGGATTACATGGCATCCCATTTATATCTGAGGAAATTAAAAACGTTAATAGCTCGTGACTTTTCCACTTGGCAATATAAGATGGGATATTTTTTAGGAGAAAAATTAATAAACTAAACTATATGCTATGAGGAAGAATATTCTCCTAGAGATTCATGCTTTTGGGGGGAAAATTAAAAAATGAGTGATTGATTGAGATTGTATAAGTCTGATGAGAATACTCTTGCATTGGGGGATTAAATTTTCTAACCTTTAGAGAAAAAAGGAGAGAACTTGTTTGTACTTGTTGAAACTTAACCAACCTGAGATACCCAAGTTTTGTTCACATGTTCCAAAACCTTCTCGCTAAGATGATTGCATTGTACAGTCATTGGAAAATATTGAGGTCATAGTGTTGTGTCCCCTTATTGAAGAATTAGAGTTTATTGAATTAATCTATGTGTATTCTCATGAGCACTGTTACTTTGTTTCAAGATGAATTGTTTTGAATCAATTGTCTACATTTATATTACAATATTATGTTGATTAATCTCTCTTAATAACACAAATCCTTGGTCTAAAAGTAGCGACATTTTGGTAACTGCAATTACATGATATATGGAGCTTTCCTTCATAATGTGGTAAATAGCTTTAAATTCAATGTGTATTTGTTTGATCTAGGATTTTTTTAGTTCCTGAGTGTATCTAGAGCGTATTTGATCAGAGATTGTTAATATTTTGTTGAGAGTTTACCATGAGCTTTTGTGTTTGAATTATCAAATTTTTTGTGAAATCATGTATTCTTGGGCTTCCATGAATACAAACCTTCTAGTTAAAGGAATGCTTTAGACTGTGTGATCCATATTTTACATCAGGAACAATTCTATGCAGTATTTATAAGGTTCATTTGAGTTCTTTGTATAATCAACTTTATCCTATTTAACTTACCAAAAATACATCAAAATTATAACCAATAATCATCATATCCACATGAATTACCTTTAATTTCATTTTTAATGCATAAATACTATGGATATTTGTAAAAAAAATTCACCCTTTGTCCAAAGTATGCAAGAGCGAGTCAGAATTTACAATTGTCTTTATTAATTTGATCCTTTTTTAGAAGATATCTATATTTTATAGTGTGAAAACTCGTGATAGTTAGATGATGTCTGTAGTGACCATATCTTCTTGAGGTTACATTTTCATATCCTTGAGAAAGAGAGTATAAATATTATTGTTCTATTGATTTCTTTCATAAATACAAGTTATAAAATGGGTCCTCTCACCCTGGTTGTAGTAAGAACCTAGAGTATCATGGTAGGTCATACCCTTAGTGAGTTGCTATCCAATATCCCCCAAATCAAAGTTAAAAAGAGGCTGCCAGATCCATCCCTAACTACAAAATGACTCAAATCATGGTCTATCTTCCTCTAAGCATCCTACTTAGCTCGTTGATGTTGTTTGGCTTACAAGGAGGAATCAATTTGAGTACCAACACCTTTCTCATGTGTTCTTTTATTTTCTCTCTTTTATGCACTTTGCAAGCATATTGTTGGAAATGAACCTTGCATCCTTAATATATGAATCTAAGGAAATGTGTGTCTTTAACTCATTGGTCCCACTAATAGCTTTGCTTTTGCTTTCCTTTATATTGAATGATGAACTACTCCAGTTATTGGGTGTGAACTCTGCAATTGGCCTACTCACAAAATTAACTTTCCTTTGTCTAATTTCTCTCCTTAACCCCTCACCTTGTAATTCCATCCCTTGTACCCTGTACAAGCACGTTACCTCAGGTTTAGTGGAGTGTCTTGTGTGATCCTCGGCCTATTTGGCCAACCCACGGCATTTATATATGAATAGATTAGTTTTCATTCAATAATGGAAGTTGCACCATTCAATGCAAAGGGGCATATCCCCGTGAACATTGGTGGAAGCACCTAATTTTCCATATTGATAAAAAATTTCACCAACATAACTTATCTATGTCACGTCTTCTTTCGTGTGATTCTTCCACTTTACCAAGTACTCCTTATCTTCATTCCCATGCTTCCTCTCTATTACTCATGATTCCAACATGGCCTCAATTTCCTCTACGTCCTTCTCTGGTATTTACCTTCTCCATTCTAAGGCATCCTTTGTTTTGTGTGTTCCCTCATTTGATTCTTTAGCACGTTGATCTCTTGTTCTTTTTGCACTATGTCCTCCTTTATGGAATTCATACAATTCTAAAACATTGAATATCTGTGAGATATCCAATCCTTAGGGTAGCTTTATCTTGTACACATTTGGTTGTATTTTTTGCAACACCTTACATGGTTCAATTTTCTTCAACTTTAACTTGTTATATGTCCCTTTTGTAAACCTCTCTTTGTATAATTTTGCAAAAACCTTGGTCTCCTTCCTTAAATTCCTTAACTGCATCTTTCATCCACACATTCCTTATATCCCCAGTTACTTTCTTCTGATTTCCCATACACTTCTTCATGTAATTTGTGCATATATTTTGTGTATTTCTCTTCTTCTGCACTTTCATTATCCACTGCTTTAGATAATTATATGACTCATCTTGGACTGGCTCCATAAACAATTTGGAATGGATTCTTGCATGTCCTTCTGTTGACTAAGTCATTATAAGCAAATTCCACTTGTTCCAATGTCATAACTTGATGTTTTGGCATAAACCCTACCAAGTTACGCAATAAATTCCCTAAGCTTATGTTCACTAATTCTATTTGTCCATCAATTTGTGGATGGTATTTTGAATTATAAGTTAATTTTGTTCCCAATTTCTTCCATAAGGTCCTCCAAAAATGACCTAGAAACTTTATATCCATGTCAGATATTATAATCGATAGAAAACCATACAATCGCACTACCTCCTTGAAGAATAAATGTGCAGTTCTTATCACATCACTAGTTTTCTTTCATAAAATAAAATGTACCATATTTGAAAATCTATCAACTACCAAAAAGATAGAGTCATTTTCCCTCTACATCCTCGACAACCCTAGCACAAAATCCATGTTGATATTCTACCATGACCTCTTCGGTACAAGAAAAGGTTAATATCAACCGGTGTTTTATTTACGCCCCTTAGCTAATTTGTAATCTCTAGACCTCTTCACATACTTGTGCACATTTGTGTTCATCCTTAACTAATAATATCATTGTTTCGATTGCGCTAAACTTTTGTCACCTCCAAAGTGATCTCCCAAACCTCCATTTTTCTTTTCTCTAATTAAATTTTTGCTCATTAACACTTTTGGTATACACAACTACACTCCTCTGAACAACATTCCTTCCTATAAGAAATATTCTAACCATGGCATTTTATTCACACACACAGGCTCCACGCATGCCTCCCATGCTTCCTTGAAATTATTTTCTTGCACATTTAACTCTTTTATGGTTTCAAAACCCATCAATTCATTGTGAACTTCCTTCATCACCAAATCTCTCCTACTAAGCATGTCTACAACCTTGTTGGACTTATCAATCTTGTGCTTTAGCACAAATGAGTAACTTTGCAAGAACACTACCCACTTCATGTGCCTTTGATTCATCTTTTCTTGATTGTTGATAAATTGTATCACCTAATGATCAGTGTACAAAAAAAACTCACTTAGAAACAAATAATGCCTCCACTTTTTCAGCACTTATACAATTGCATAGAACTCCTTATCATAAACTAAATATCTTCTATTTGTATCACTCAATTTTTCTCTGAAATAGGTAATGATTTTCCCTTCTTGGCTCAATACTACACCAAGTGTTACATCGTAATCCATTTGAAATACCTTCTCAAAACTTGACAACGATAACAACTCTTGTGTTGTAATCCTCAGTTTTAATTCTTGGAAGCTACGCTCTACCTCTTTTGTCCATAAGAACTCCTTGTGATCTCTTTCATCACCTTTGTGATATCCACACATATCCCATTGAAATTATTTATAAACATCCTATAGAAGCTTGTTAATCCATGAAATATTCATACCTTAGTCACATTTCTTGGTGACAGCCACTCTATTATTGTGCTCATCTTTTATGGTTCTATTTTCAATACTTCCCAGGATATTACAAAACCCAAATTGATTAAATTTTCAATAATAAAGTTATAATTTTGTATATTTACAAGCAACTTATCCTCTTGCAAGATATTTATCACCTTGCATAGATGATCAAGATTTTCATTCTTTATTCTGTTAAACACCAATATATCATCTAGATATATAGTCACAAACTTCCCCAAGAATGGCTTCAGCACTTCGTTCATTAACCTCATGAATGTATTCGGGGAATCGGTTAACCCGAATGGCATATAACTAACCACTCATACAGGACATCCTTAGTTTTGAACATTTTCTTCCATTCATATATTTATTTGATGTGGATTTGGTGCTAGCCACTTTTCAAGTCGATCTTTGAAACTTACTGCACGTCACTAAGACAATCTATCAGATCTTCCATCCTGGGTAATGGAAACATGTATTTGAGTGTTATCTTATTGATGGCTCTACAATAAAAACACGCACATTATTATCCTCCTTTCTTTGATGTTAGTACCATAGGTACTACACATGGGCTCAAGCATTCATGCACTAATCCTCTATCTAGTAACTCTTACACTTGTTTATGCACTTATCCATTCTCTTCGAGTGTCATCCTATACGGTGTTTTATCTAGCATACTTTCTCTAGGTATCATATCAATCTGGTGAGTAATGCTTCTTACAGGTGATAATCCATGTGGAAATTCCTGTCACTATGTCTATGAAATCTTCACATATTTTTACACTTCTATAGAAATATATCCCTTCCTTGTGCAATCTTTGCACACTTACTATGGTACCTTTCTTCTTCAACTTCTCACAGGAATGCATTTCCTAACACAAGTAGCACCCTCGCAAAAACTCCATTGTGCACTTATCCTTCATCTTTGTCCATTAATGGCAACAGGTTGAGCTTACACCCATCCTTTTCAATGTGCATGACATTTGTGTGCCCATCATGAACTTTCTTTCTATCATTCTAAAATGTTCTATCTAGCAACAGATGGAAAACATTCCTTGACATTATATCACGCAACACCTCATCATAGTAATTCCCTATTTGGAACTTGATAAGGCTCTGCTTATTCACTATGACTTGGTGCCCTTTTTTAGTCATAACACTTTTTAGGTTTGGGATTCACAATATTATTCATCCCCAAATTCTCCACCATTTCATAAGAAACAAGGTTGTCTATGCTCCCACTATTGACAATCACTATACAGCACTTTCCTCCTATCTTATAGATTGTTCTAAACAAGTTGTTTCATTATGTGGTTTTGTCTTATCTATGTGTTGTCTTAAGCGATACCTTTCTTATCATCAGAGCTTCTCCGTGCTCGTGGCCTTCAGAATTTTTTGTGGATCTTGCTGATTTTGTATCACCTTACACCACATGTGTGCCTACTCTGGTTTTCCTACTCATAACTAAACCTTACACATTCATACACTCAAATGTGTGATTTCCAATAGTTCTGCACTCGAAATACATTGTGTAGAATCCTCTCCCTCTTCCTTGAATAAACCTTCTACATCCTCTCAAAACTAGCAACGCTCCATCATCCTGCGCACTACCTTTGGTATGTGTTTTCATGTTGTTGCGATCATCTTCTTGAGGATTATTGTATCCTTAACTGTTTCCTTCTCTCATGAGCACATTGCAGCTTCCTATTTTGGTTGTGTTATGGCTCTTGTGCACCAAACTTTCTTCCACTTTCAAGCCTAGTTAGTAGGCTTCCTCCACCATTAGGATGTGCAATAGGATGATTTCTTCCTGAATGCCAAACCTAAGGCATTAATATATCATGCAACTATCTCCTATTCAACTTCTATGTGTCTAAATCGTATCATGATTTGGTGGAAATCCTTTGTATTCTTTCATTGACATCTCCTTTTTCTTCAAGTTTTGTAATTTTTTGAATAAAAAATTCTGATAGTTAGAAGGTAAGAACTTACTTTTCATTTTTGCGGCCATGCCCTCCCATCACACTATTATTTCTTTTCCTCTCCTTCATCACTCTTTTTTCACATCCTTACACCATAATGTCGCATGATCCTTCAACTTGGTTTGTGCAACTCTAACATGTTGTGGGTGCCTATCTCCTCAAACTTGAATTATTCTTCTATATTCGTAAGCCAATCCATGAACTCTTATGGATCTAATCTTCCATATTATGGATCATATCTATAAAATGATGATTCATCCATTCTTGGTCCATAACCCATTCTTGAAATATCTTCTAACATCAACGCGTCCCCTATTCTCATGGCTTCTTCTTCACCTTGTTCTTCATTTCCTTCAACTCTTGATTTTTTGTGCCTCTTGGTGATGTGCCTTCATCATCACTTTGTGCATTTGGTGTCATGAATCCTCTTCATTGGTCCTCTTCAATGACATCAATCCTAATTTTTACACCCCTTAGTTCTGCCATTATTTTTTCTAATGCTCCCATAATAGTTGTGTATGCTGCTCCAAAATTGGCGGCTCTTCTCAGTGTTATCTTTGTTCTCTCAAATTATTGCATCACAGTAGGAATTCTATCAGTCCTCCCACTTCATAACATGTCTCCAAGGTGTGTAATCATCCTCTAATACCACTTAACGGTAAGAATGCCCTATCAAAATGACCTGGTGTCATTTGCAAATTTCAACATAGTGGAAAGATGAATCTAACACAAAATTATTCTTATTAGGATTGTCTCCTTATGGAATCTAAAATCAATTTCCCTCTACTATGGTGGTTACAGAAACTTGTAATAAACTTAGGATATAACAGGAGTGGTGTCTTATGTTGGCATGTTCAGTTTAGGTGTTGTCATTGATGTAAAATATCATTAATGACAAAGACAGTGATGGAGGTATGTTAGAGGGTGCTTAATGGGATGATTACATGGTGAATTAGGTTCTTTCATGATGGCATGAGTGAATTTAGTGGGATTGGATTGGTCTAGTAAGCCTAGTCAAGTGGACCTAGCTAGCCTAGGTGATAATACATGGTGGATGGTGCCACATGTTGACTTGAGGATCATGGTATCAGTATGGAGATAATTATTATAGAGTTTTTGGGCACTCACATGAGTTTCATAGTGCATGTAAAGGTGGAAGACCTCAAATATCGGTGCACATCTAGACCTAGTCAAGGTGTTTGGAGGCCAAAAGAGGCATGAGTATGAGGTATAGATCCATGTGAGCTCATGGAGGAATGAAGGGGTATCATACATGTTCACTTATCATTTTTGGGGCCTTTTGGAGAGGTTTCATGTTGACGTATGAGGTTCTTCTACTATGACCTAGCTTAAACCATGGAAAACCCTAAGTGATATTCATGAAAATGAGATGGTTTATGAAGATGAAGATATATTTGAGCCATAATAATGGTTGGAGATGTTAATATGGTGTGTCATGATGTTTTGGGCCAACTTTCAGGTTTCCATGAATAATATTTTGTAAGTTTAAGTGTTTTTGGTGAAACAGGGTTAAGAAGAAGGTGATTTCCAACTCAAATTGCAACTTCTGATGCTTACCATGAATTGTGTGATTTGTATGTACCTCGTCAATTTCAAGGATTTTTTTCCATTGAGATAAGAGTATTTCACAAAAATAATGAGGTAATTTCATTGTCACATTTTTAGGAACTAATGTTAAGAAGGTAAACTACTTTTTGTAAGTTTAAAACCCTATGTCAAAGGCAATGGATAAGATATTTTTGGCAAGTGTCCATAATTGATTTTTATTACTTGTATGATGATTGGAGGTTGTATAGGACTCCTCCATATTTCCAAAAAGGAAATATAGTGCATGTGAAGATTTGTGGACCCCACTCAAATAGGCAAGTTTCTGAAGAAGTTCAGTTTGAGGCAAAGTTGTCCAAAAGAGATATGAAATAAATTGACATTGTTTTTAGTATAGGATTTTTACTTGATTTCCAAGATGGTTTAAGATCATGGTTGAATTCCTAAAGGGAAAATATTTCCCTATTTATGAATGTTCGTCCTTGAGACCATTGGAGTTGTTTCAGAGATGGATCTGGTTGAAGGTTTTCCACTTGGAGTTGGAAGGAAATGAAAGATGTTCTAGAAACAAGATTAAAATATATTTCCAAAGGAATAATTTTTGTTCCATGATGAGGTGATATGATGCGTGAACCATCTTAATTTCTGAAGAAGATGGTTGTTTGTTTACCAGGGCATAATTACTCTTGTCGGAAGATTGAGGTAGGAGGTACATGTTTTGGATTGATTGATGTTTGATATCATTTTTAGATTGAATAAGGATGAATTTTGTTTCTATTGAAGTCCTTTGGAGGTCTTGAAACTGCAGCAAGGGTGAAAACTAGTTGAGTTCCTAAAACTATTTTTTGGGCAACTCAGTTTAGTGAAGAGGAAATTGATTGTGGTTTTCATGTATGGATGTTTCATGAGTTATAAAAACAATAGATGTGCTCTACAGGTCATGGTATTTCCAATGAGTGGTTACATTCCATAGTTGAGGTGTTTTGGTGTGGTATTGATGCCCATAACTAAAGACTAGTTCCTAGAAACAATAGTTTTGAAAAGAATATCAACCTTCTTAGTAGTGTTATCAAGAATTTGATTGGTTCAAGATAATTTGTGACCATGGATGGTGTTTTTATGTCATATTTGACATGTGTGAGGCATTTGGGAGCTTGAATAATCATGTTGATGATGTTTGTGGTCTTTGGTGATCCAGGTGATGGGGGTTTGATCCATTTTTGGGCTTGTATGGTGTGTTTAAGCACGGCCAACCTTAATGGGTCCATTTTATGAATGTGAATGATTTTATTATTATATTTTTGAGTTGTGTTGGTCGAACTATTCATGAAGGAGAAATTTTTATGTTTTTGAGTTGAGAATGGTGTAAAGTGGGTGTTTGAGTTCAAATTTGAACTAAGTTAGAGGAAAAAGGTGTGACCCAAGTGTGAGATTAAAATAGGTATAAAGTAATAATTTCATATCTAAATAAGTGTGAAAAATGTTGAGGAGTGTTATAGAGCATGTGTGCAATGGTTTGAAGCCACTTGACAGTTCATGAAAGTGTGAGATATAGTGAGTTGAAGAAGAGAGGGTTTAAACAAGGGTTTGAAAGTGTGTGAGATAAATCAGTGATCTCCATCAATTTTTGCAGCAAGAATACATAAAATATATTTATCTAAATGTGGTTGAGTGTGTTTTTGATCATCTTAGGGGGTTATAGCCTCCTTATGGAGTTAGTGCTTCACTAAACTAGGGGTTGGTGCTCCTTGTAGGGTTGGTGCTCTACTAAATTAGGGGTTCATGCTCCTTGAAGGGTGGGTACTCCTTATGAAGTTGGTGCTTCACTGAATAATTTTTATTTTAGTAATATAATCAAAAAAATTAGTGGGTTTTCTTTCCCTTGAGGGTTTCCCACTTATATCTTGTGTTCTTGTGTTTCTCTCATGGTTATGTTGATTTGATTGAATGTAAAGTACACATTAATGAATGGTTGAATGGTTCATGGTTTAAGTAAGAAAATATTAATTGGTTAAAGTCTTATAAGGACTAATTCACCCCCCCACTCTCATTTCATTTTGCTTCAAACAATTGTTATCAGGGAAGGTCCTTTTGGAGAAGTTTGATCACTTGAAAGGAGATCCTTGAAGCACCAAAATGGTGATTCAAAGTGTGTGTGTGAGTTTTTTGAAATCAAGTATCATTTTTTCAAAAGTCATTGTTCAAAGTATAGTCATCTTGTGGAGTAAAAAATTGTGAAAAAATGAATAAATTACCTCATGGACGCATTTTAGATGTTACCCGACATCCAAGGAAATAAATGTTTCACATTGTGGGAGGGAAGAAAAGAATAAGCTCAATGTGGAAACAAATGTGCTTCATGTTCACATTTTGTTGAGTGACCAACATAACACTGGAGGATAGAGGCATCGTAGGATGGAGGTCGACTAGCGACTTCTCGTCAGCCACCAATGACGGGGCCGCACGAAGCTGTGGTGATAGTGTGTGTGTGAGTTTGTTAAAATCAAGTATCATTTTTTTTAAATTCATTGTTCAAAGTATAGTCATCTTATGGAGTTAAAAATTGTGAAAAAAAAAATGCCTCATGGACTCATTTTCGATGTTACCCGACGTCCAAGTAAATAAAATGTTTCACATTGCAGGAGAGAAGAAAATAATGAGCTCAATGTGGAAACAAATGTGCTTCATGTTCACATTTTGCTGAGTGAGAAGTATGACACTGGAGGATAGAGACATCGGAGGATGGAGGTCGACCAGCGACCTCTCATCAGTCACCAATGACAGGGCCGCATGAAGATGTGGTGACAGTGTGTGCGGGTCGTGTTGTCAAAATCAAGTATCAATTTTTCAAAAGTCATTGTTCAAAGTATAGTCGTCTTGTGGAGTAAAAAATTGTGAAAAAAAATTACTTTATGGACACATTTTCAATGTTACCTAACGTCCAAGGAAATAAAATGTTTCACATTGCGGGAGGGAAGAAAATATTAAGCTCAATGTAGAAACAAATGTGCTTTATGTTCACATTTTACTAAGTGAGCAACATGACACTGGAGGACGGAGGCATCGGAGGATGGACGTTAACCAGCGACCTCTCATCAGTCACCAACAACGGAGCCATACGAAGCTGTGGTGACAGTGTGTATGTGAGTTTGTTTTATTTTCAGAGTTCCAGTTTCAGTTGTGTGCAGTATGATTTCAGAGTTCCTATTTTGTGGTGAATAAGTGAAATTTTCACATTAAGGGTGGGAGCATGGTCTCAATGTTCCATTTTTATTTTTCCCTCTTTTCCAGTTTATATCCAGTGTGTAGTGTTTCCTACATAATTCCCTAAAGGAAAAACATAGTGACCAGACGAAAGCACAAAGGAAAAGTAGCATCATGATATTTGGGTTGTTGGTTATCCTATAAAACCATCCTTGTTGAGATTTTTGGTTTTCCTATAAAACCATCCATGTTGAGGTTGTTGGATGTCCTGTAAAACCATCCTTGTTGAGGTTGTTGGTTGTCCTGAAAAACCATCTAGATCATGAGCATGCACGAGTGACAAGCTGCAAAACAAGTGCAATTGTTTTTCTCCCATGTTCACACTAAGGAGGGGGGTGTTAGGAAATTAATATTGTGAACATTATATGGTTTAATAATATTTACTTGGTGGTAAATATTATTATGTAAGTTAGATTATGTTTGTAAGTTAGGTTGTTGTAAAACAACCTACATAATTAGCTTAATTATTAAACAAGTTGGTAAAACAACGTGTGTATTGTTAATAAGTAGTTAGTGGAACTATGTTAGACTTCCTAGATTATAGGGATGTAAAATCCTATATATGTGGAGATTTGTATGTTGTGTATTTTATCTAGAATGAATTCAATGCAAGATCATTATTCCATGAATAATATTGTGTAATTCTGGTCTCAAGCTTTCATTTGGTACCAGAGCATTTTTTTGGTTTATTTTTTGTGAGGGGCGTCATCATGTTTTGTGACTACCCCAATAGATGAGAGTTTCTATTAAGATCCATTACAGACCTAGTCTTCATCCATATGATTTTCCAATGTGCATGCCAGTAAAATTATGCAAAGAGATTTGTTTTGACATCATTCTATTTTGAGGCACCTGATTTGTATGGATGAATTTGAAGTGAAGCGTATATACTAAGTCTGCATTCAAGAGCTGTGTGTTTTATCTCTCAACTAGTCTTCTTTTTCCATGCCTATCAGAAATGTGTGGTATCCTTCAATCATAGTCATTTAGAGGACTCTGTAAGCATGTGATGCTTTAAGAATTTGCAGTCTTTGATGTTTATGCAAGTCAGATTTATTGTTTGTTAATGTTTGCATTAGACATATTTTATCTCCCCCGGTAATGCATTTTTTTGTATCCCTGTATTGGAAATAACATTGAAGTTCTAACAATGGCAATAGTTCCTTCAGCCAGTCCCCATTTGTGACTAGGCGTATCCATCCAAGAAATGGCGCAAAGGTGCTAATAATCTGTCATTCATCTGCTCTCGTCAGATCAACTCTTTTTACATCGGAGTCTTTATCTTTTGATCACTGGATTCAACATTACATTAGATCGAATATGTGCTTGGCAACTACACTTTTACAACAGATCTTGCATACTACAGTATAGTGAATTCGCATCAGTTTCCAAAGTATTTGGGTCCTGTTTTGTTCTGCATCGCTATTGGATTACAACAACCCCTTATCAAAGTTAAACCCGATCTGCTCTTCGTTGGATCTACTCACGCATAGTCAGCTCAAATTTCACTTGACCGCTCCCTTGATCTTAGACCTTGCACTTTTGGTTCCATGGCAGTGGCATCTTTTTGTTCTACCGACGACAATTACTCCTCTACAGGTGGCTCGGCTGCTCACAATGTGAACCCTCACCATTGCATGCATTTCTCCTCGAAAACTGTCTCCACAGATATACAATCAGTCTAGGTATGTTTCTTGTTTTAGTTTGTTAATAGTTTTAGTGGTCATTACGTTTTTTTAAAGGTTGTATGTTTATTTCATGTCTCGATTCAAATAGTGTCAATGATATATATTGATAGTAAGTCGAAGTCATTTTGTATTTGTTACCCTCATTGGTCCTAAAGTTAATGAGTCATCATAGATTTATTTACATATTGACAAGTGTTATTCTATACATCGTTGGTTTTATAAGTAGTGGGTCAGTATTGTCTATAAAAAAAAAAAATTAGTATTTTGACGAATATAATCAAAATCATTTGTGGAGTTTATTATACATGTTGATAGTCATTTTTTGAGTCATTGTAAAAATTGTCAAAGTAATCAATGTATGTCACTATAAAAGTCAACAAGTTGTCTCTTTTTTAATGTTGTCTTGTCAAAATCAAGTATCATTTTTTCAGAAGTCATTGTTCAAAGTATAGTCGTCTTGTGGAGTAAAAAATTGTGAAAAAAAAAATTGCCTCATGGACGCATTTTTGATGTTACCCGACGTCTAAGGAAATAAAATGTTTCACATTACGGAAGGGAAGAAAAGAATAAGCTCAATGTGGAAACAAATGTACTTCATGCTCACATTTTGTTGAGAGAGCAGCACGACACTAGAGTACGGAGGCATCAGAGGATGGAGGTCGACCAACGACCTCTCGTCAGTCACCAACAACGGGGCCACACGAAGCTATGGTGACAGTGTGTGTGTGTGTGTGTGTGTGTGTGTGTGTGTGTGTGTGTGGTTTTGTTTTCTTTTCAGAGTTTCAGTTTCAATTGTGTGCAGTATGATTTCAAAGTTCTTGTTTTGTGGTGAATAAGTGAAATGTTCACATTAAGGGGGGAACATGGTCTCAATGTTCCATTTTCATTTTTCCCTCTTTTCATTTTGTATCTAGTGTGCAGTGTTTCCTACATAATTCCTTGAAGGAAAATCATAGTGGACAGATGAAAGCACAAAGGAAAATTAGCATCGTAATATTTGGGTTTTTGGTTGTCCTGTAAAACCATCCTTGTTGAGGTTGTTGGTTGTCCTGTAAAACCATCCATGTTAAGGTTGTTGGTTGTCCTGTAAAACCATCCTTGTTGAGGTTGTTGATTGTCCTAAAAAACCATCCAGATCATGAACACGCACGGGAAGCAAACTGCAAAAGAAGTGTGATTGTTTTTCTCCCATGTTCACACTAAGGGGGGAATGTTACGAAATTAATATTGTGAACATTATATGGTTTAATAATATTTACGTGGTAGTAAATATTATTATGTGTGTAAGTTAGGTTGTTGTAAAACAACCTACATAATTAGCTTAATTATTAAACGAGTTGTTAAAACAACTCGTGTATTGTTAATAAGTAGTTAGTGGAGCTATGTTAGGCTTTCTAGATTATATGGATGTAAAATCCTATATATGTGGAGAGTTGTATGTTGTGTATTTTATCTAGAATGAATTCAATGCAAGATCATTATTCCATGAATAATATTGTGTAATTCTGATCTCGAGCTTTTACAAGACATCAGATATCTTTATATAAATGTGGTTGAGTGGGTGCTTGATCATCTTAGGGTGTTTTAGCCTCCTTGTGGAGTTGGTGCTTCACTAAACTAGGGGTTGGTGCTCCTTGTAGGGTTGGTGCTCCTTGTGAATTTGGTGCTCCACTAAATACTTTTGATTTGAATAATATAATCAGAAGTTTCAAGGGGTTTTATTTTCCTTGAGGGCTTCCCACTTATATCTTGTGTTCTTATGTCTCTTTCATGGTTATGTTGATTTGATTGAATGTAAAGCACACATTAATGAATGGTTAAATGGTTCATGGTTTAAGTAAGAAAATCTGAATTGGTTAAAGTCTTATAAGGACTAATTCACCCCCCATCTCAATCCATTGTGCTTCCAACATCGTATGGACTACTTCCAAATGTTTTTTCGTAGGTTTAACAGTGTCTTAATCTCTCTCCAAGTTTGTTAGCATCTCTCAAATGAGAATTTGGGACGCCTTTTATAGATCATTTTTCCACCCATTTGGATTTTACATTTCCTTCTAGAATCCTCTCCTGGTCTCGCTCAATAATAAATTTAAATTCATTTACATTAATGACATACAAAAACCTTGCTTTTGTAGCTCAAATAAATTCCTCTAGAAAGTTTCACGTCCTTAGTTGAGCTGGCGATTCAAGCCTTCACCTACCACCTTATTTCATTTTATCCTTTATCTCTATTTCCTCGCGCAGTTTGTCTTCTTCAAGTCTTATGTTCCCCTTGTTTACTCCACTGCACTTTCCTAACAACCACTTCTTTTCCAAAACCTTTGTTCACTTCCGTGTAATATCCTATTATGTCTTTGCTCTTGATTGATCTCTATGATTCTTGCACGCACTCTTATACTTGGTTAAAACTTCAAAACGCATGCAGGTACTTGAATCTCCCATGATGTTCATGCATCATTTCATTAAGGGTTAAATTATTACATTATAAACTCTTTGATATTTATGATAGTAAACCTAATCATTCAAATTGTTGACTCTTATGAGAAATAAAGAAAGCAGGAATGAGGAAAACTAAAGTTGAGAGAAGTTAGGGCTTGATATCAAAGTCTTGTATTCCTCACCTCATTAGAAAACCAATCCACTATGGTTTTTCTTGCTAAAAATACCCTCTCGAACTCAGTCGGGGGCATGATTGGAGGATTTTGTGAAATGAAGAAAGAAAAATGGAAGAAGAAGAAGAGGACCTAGGGATGGAGAAACCCATGAGCAAGGAGAAAGTGAGGAGAAAGAACATAGCAGAAGTGTGACATAGTTGTTCAACCAACAAGGAAAACAATTTTCATTGTTGAGTGTAGATTGGTAAATAAGATCTTGCTTGTGTTTTACTATAGCAATGAAATAGTATGGATTGTGTTAAAAATGGGTAGTGTGCTTCGGTTGCAAGGGCTAAGGAACTTCCCTTGGTTTCTAAGATAAGTATCATAGAAATGTGCACTTATGCATAGTGTTTTGATTCCGCTCTTCTACTCCCCTCTCTTGATTTGTGTACATTTTTTGTTTGTGTGTGATATGTATTCATCTCTTGTATGATTGTTGTTTTGCTTATTTGGTTGTTTAGTAGTTGTATCTTGAAAGAGCATCTTGATTTACTTGTGAGGTATAATACATGTTCCCTGAGGTGGTAACAGTACTACAGTATGTCCCACTATATGCTTTAGTCTTAGATTTGAAGGAGCTTCCATCATGATTTTATGCTAATGGATGGGGTGGGATGGGCCACTGCTAGTGGGGTTTAGAGTCTGCCATATTTTTATTTTGATCGTTGTGGTACACTTGGTGTACCCTCTTGAATATCCTACGAGTTGACATGGATGTATCTCTCTTCACTAATTGTCCTCTAACTACTAAAAGGCTGATTGACCTTGTTCATGGACTACCATGAACAAGGTAACTTGAATGTCACCATGCAAATGGGATGATATTATGAAAGCCTCTTAGGCCATTATATATGTGCTATGAACAAATAATGTAATGTGATTGTCATGGAGATTTGACTATAATAAATTAAAGAGGTAAAGATGATTGTAGAGGTTTTGTTCAGCTTGTGGAGCACTCTACTCATTTGAGAAGAAAATGTGTCATGTAGTTCTAATATTGAGCATGTGGTTGGGCTAATGAAATTTGATCCTTGTTTTGTAGCATCATGCAAAGTCTCTATACCTTTTCTTTTCTTATTAAATCTAGTTTGGATCTCTAATCATCTTTAATGTGATACAGTTTCTTATGAATTCATTATTTGATAATACCATACATGATTATAATTACTCCTAATTGTGCATAACAGTACTAAGACTAGACAATATGAGAGTTATGATTGTATCTCAAGATTCCACTTAATTATTTTTGTTCTCCAATCGTTTAGATTATAATGAAGTTGATTTAAAGTAAAATGAGTATTGATCTTGTGAAATGATGTTTATTAACTCATTGTTTGTTATCTTGACTTTTCGATGATGTGACATCTAATGGGTCTATGGGCCTACTTAATTCATGCCACCATTCCTAGAACTACGTGAATGAGGAAATTTTTTGTAAGTGATAAAAGAATCCATATGTAGTTTATTTTAATAAATAGAATTGATAGCATGTAAGGAAATGGGATTTTATATAAAGGGATTCGCTGGATTCTTTGGTTTTAGTTCATTGTATTGGAAATAAAGTTAGTTGACATAATTTGGGAAATTATGCTTGATTTAGAAATGTTTAGGCCATTTCTTGAAAAGCTATGTTTTTTTTGTAATCAGATATGGTAATTATAATATTAGACCCTAGAAATGATTTGACACTACTACATACATTGCAAAAAATGTCACAATTTGTGTTGAATTTACATAATTTCGTGTTTTCTTTTTTAATGTCAATTTCAATGAAATTAATATGGCATAATTGTGACGTAAAACCGATGCAAAAAGTGGCGTTATACAACATCACTTTTGAGCCACATTGGCACCAAAAGCATCCCTAAATTTTGAAAAAATGGGACAGGCCCATCCGTGTCTTTTTTTATTTTTAAGTCTATGTACTCTGTCAAAACATCAAAAAAAGACAAGGTGATAGAAAGATAACAGGGTCAAATGTAGAGGAGGAAAATTAGGCCGAGGAGGGAAAGATAAAGGGGGAAAATATGTGGAAGAACAAGAAAATAGAAGAAGGGTATGGACTAAAGAGATTCATACAATCTTTGAAGAGGAGGAGCATAACAAAGATAGGGGAAAGAACAATTATGTACAACCAATGAGGAGGAGATGGAAGAAGATGAATACTTTAAAAACTGAAGAAAAGAGGTATGCACATGATCTTTACTTTAATTTTTAATAAGAAATAGAGAGATTTATTTTATACCAAAAACCTAAACCCTAGCAAAAAAACCCACCTGTAGAATTTAAAATAGCAAACTCTAGCCCAAAAATAGCAAAGCTTTACAAAAAAAATAAACCCTAGCCCAAAAATGTAGGAAAACAAATAGCAAAGGCTAATAAAAAACAACAAACCCTAAAAATAAAAATAGTATACCCTATGAAGAAAACAACAAACTCTCACTAACAAATTGCAAATCATAGGAAAAAAATAAACTAATAGAAAAAAATTTAAAACCCTAGCAAATAAATATAATTGTATGAAAAAGACAGTAAACTCGAGCAGAAAAACTAGGAAAACAAAGTGTGCAAAAAAACAACAAACCTTTGCAAAAAACAAAACCTTATGAAAACAAACAACAAAGTGATGTAAAAAACAACAAACCCTAGAAAATATTTTTTTAATTTTAGAAACTCCATAATTTTTTAAATTGTTATTTATTTATTAATTAATATTAGGAACATAAAAACAAGAAACCCCAGGATCATCACTCATTCTTTAAAGGTGTTGCATAATATGGCGTGTGGCAGAACTAGTGTTTGTGACGTTGTCGCATGAGATATAGAGGACGAGTACTCTACCCCTCGATACGACGCTAATCGCGTGCCTCAACAATCATATCATGTACATTGAGATTCAAGTGTGTACTGTATTTTTTATGTGTGTTGACAATACATACAAGTGATGAGATTTTTGATACTATCATGTTTTACATATTACAAGGGAGCCGAGAAGGTAACATTTTATTTTATTTTATAATATTTGTAGTCATGTTCAAAAAATTATTTTATAATTTATTGGGTTTTTTAATTTATTATATTTTTTAATTTATTGTATAATTTCAAATTATCTTCTTTAGTTGCAGTGAATTCGCAGCCTTGTACATCTCATGATCGATGATTTAGAATTGTTGACATTTCCAAGACTATCATGTTTCACTTACTTCAAGGGAGGCAAGAAGGTAAATAG